>CM042751.1:24876994-24884494 GCA_022496165.2 Catalaphyllia jardinei | reverse complement strand
GAAGTAAATTTATTTAAGTCTAATGCAAAAACATGATAACATAGATGTACATTTTTACATAATTTCTGTATAAAAAGGGTAATAAAAACACAAATGGTAGACAGCTTGCATGGCCCCCTTATTTCATTACCAACTGACCTATACTCACCAAAAATGTAAACCTGATGATGCCTAAAAAGATGTACTGATCAAAGTTGTCATCATATATCTATATTATTATGTACATGACTTGTATTACAGTGCATGTGCATGCCATTTCACCTGAGTGTTGAAAGTTATTTACATTTGCTTTTAATTGGTTTTACAATTAAATTAAAGGAATGGACAATGCCTAGCTAGCGTCCATCCAATCTGATCAAATTGAAAATTCTGCACATGCATGTTCACGTGTTGTTTTCACTGAAAAAAAACTTTTCGCCACACGTGCACGTGCACGTGTTGTTTTCACCAGTAGCACTTTCGCTTTGTTGATCTTTCGAGGCTTTCGATGTTTCTGCAACCATTTCAGACACATGTTCTAAATCTTCAAAGTCACCAGGAAACCCTAACTCAAATGTTGGATAATACTAGTCATTGGTAACAGCTAAAGTTAAGTTTTACTCGAAAGAAGTTGTGCGAAAAAACTTTTGCTGGCAAGAAATTTCACCGACAATGACGTCAGCCTGAACCATCTCTATGAACCATCCATTTCTTTTTCATAAAAAATTAGCCAATCAGAGCGCACGCTAGCATATAACTATGTTATAATTACTACTAAACTACACTACAAACATGCAACTCCTTTGTCATCTAATCAGAGGTAAATAAACCATAACCAAGAATTTGTAACTGAGTCACTCCCACACATTTTCCAGCACTTCATGTCTGCTACATGAATTTGGTTCAAGTTTTAATTGGTTTACTGTGTTGCCTAATATGTCCTTTGTGACTGGCTAGAGATAACCTTGGGTTTGGTTTTACAAAGTGACAGTTGAAAACTACTATTAATAATAGCGTTACACCAATGAAAGTTCAGATTGCATTAGTGAAATGATCTTCCATGGTTGCTCACTTGTTGACACACTTACCTACATTGTAGCAAAGCCCAAAAGATACCACTGTTTCTTGAAATGGTTTCAGGAGTAGAATTTATTGTTAGAAAGTTCCCCTGGCCTGTCCATATCACTACGGAGAAAAACAGTTTAAAAAAGTTGTCCTGTAGTTATACTGTCTTTTAATCAATCATAGGGTCTGGATTGGAACCTGGTATTTTCAAGGATTGTATAAACTGAACACTTACCAATTGGCTCATGACTCAGAACATTTAAAATCCATAGTACTGTTTTCTTACATAATCTAGAATAAAGTTAACAGTACAGTGTATGTTTAATTTTCACACTCTCCTTTGTTTTCCAAAATGGGAAATCACGAAATTTGGTACTGTATGTGCAAAAATTAGTAAAGAACAAGGTACCAATCATGCCTCAAAAATACAATGGTCCACCCCTTAGAAATCAATAATACTGACAGTTTAATGCTGTACCTTCAGCATGTTTTTGTCACATTAAAATAAAAACAGAGAAAATTACCACTAGCTCCATAACCAATAACAACTGAGCCCAGGTACACACTCCAAGCTTTTGGCTGAATGAGACTTGCTATAAACAAACTGAAAATCAAAAGGACTAATATTACTATTACAGTATTGGTGAATAACTCTTCCTAGGAATTTCATCTGTCAGTGCACAGTTTAAAACCTCTAACTCATTTCAGCCCCTTGACATGCTCATGTAGCCCAAAATCATGTGCTGATCTCATGTTTTTATTCTAAATCATCACTACAGGCAACCTGAACATTGTATACAATGGATCTATGTGACTTAATATACTAAACGCTATGTGCAGAAACCAATAAAAAAGTGGGCAATACAAATTAACCATCATTGGCCACAGGCTAGCTTCAAGTGACAGAAGGCTACTTAAGGCTCAAACATTAGTTTTTAATCTCTTTTTGATGACCAATTTACATTATTACCCAGCTGATAAAACCAAATTATCTTGTAATACTCTCCACCAATGCAGCGCCACAGTTTCTTTAAAAACTTATCCCCTTTATTCAAGTGAAAATAGTTCTTTAAAATCATACTTTACTATTATCTTACACATTAATAACAATAAACAAGGAGTTCCTTACGCATAACAGATCCCACCCACTATCATGGAAACCCTTGGTCCAAATATTCCCACAAAGGAGGGTGCCAGCCAGTTAGCCACAGTAAATACAGCATAGATAATACCCAGACTAAAAGGATAAAAAGAACACACAGTAAATCTACATTTTAACAACATGACATTGATAACAAAATGTGTTCTGACTCAGTATTGCAGTACTAGTCTTGTAACTAAAAAGAAAAACCCACTGTTCAGTTTGCTTCCAGGACACAGGTCTTCATATTATTACTTACAATAGATACATCTGTATAGACAATTGTATCTAATGCTAATTGTGAATCCAAACTTATGAGAATTTTATTTCTCTTGTCTACTTCATTGTTCAAATATCTTATACTGTTATGTTTGACTTTTGGTTCAAATTAAGAATATCGTTCCTGCTGTTACATTTATTTAATAAATACACAGGCTAAATTTAGTATTTTTAAAAATATCTTTGTGATCAAGTGCATGTTGCAAATCAAATGATAGTATGTTGCTATTGGCATCTGCAGGTGACACAAAGAAGTCTCTAGGAGACTGCGCATTTGGGGTTAGCAGTGACCAGGGTGTGGTACTTTCCAAATAGTCAGTTTAATAAGCAACTGTCAAAGGCTACATAGAACTTTATATTTTTTATGATGATGTTTAGTACACTTGATGATTTTATGGAAAGTTGCACAGACAAATTTTTAATTTTAATTAAATATTTTTTGTTATTTTTGCCTGGTAATTTTGTTTTCAATTGCCTTTTTAAGTCTATTTAAAAAAAGGATTGCACCTTACCTAACATATCCATCTATCCTTTCTGAAAAAGAAACAAACATAAGTAAGCATATTAATGTTTGGCAATATTTGTCCCTGTGCTAACTACATGTTTGATTAGAGTATACTAGGTTTAAAGATGATAGAACTTTTCTGTGCATCTTCATGAGCATTATTTAAGTGTTTGTGCTAAGAATTATAAATAATTTTTCATGAAGAGGATGGAGTGCATTCTAAAGTCCTTTGTAACCAACTACAGCTTGCAGTATGCAACTTTTTTCTTGAACATTGTGTAGCATAAAATACCACAGTGAGACATTTGTTTTTTAGGAGTACTCACAGGGGTTCTATTAACCTTTTTCAGCAGGTGGGCAACTGGCTTTTCACAGAAGGGCAAAAATCTTTGGACAGAACTTCTAAATTATAGTAAAATGTTCCCCTTTATGATCAAACCAGGCAGGCAAAAATCATCCTCAAAGAGAGCCAATTTGTACAGTGCCTGGCTCTTAATGAAACCATGAACAGACAAGCCTTCAGGACAGTGTGTAGTATGGAATATACATGTACCTGTATTCCATGCCTGATTTAGAACAAGTTATTTGTACTCATACTTGTCAGAGGTTGGGTGCCTTCATGGTTGGCGCACTTGTCTCTTGATTGGGTTGGGTCCTTGGCCAGGGACAGTGCGTTGTGTTCTTGGGCAAGAAAATTTACTCTCACAGTACCTCTTCCACCCAGGCGTATAAATGGGTACCGGCAAACTTAATGCTGGGGATAACCCTGAAACAGGCTAGCATCCCGTCCAGGGGGGAGTAGATATACCCCTAGTCACTTGATATGACAGAATCCAGGATAAGCTCTGGCCTGATGGACCACTTTAAAGCTCATATGCAGACTTACTCATAGAAACCATACAATCATGTGCATTATAAGACTTCTCACTTACCAGCTTTGTCGGTGCTATTTCTGAATTTCTGTAACACTGTAGGCTGAAAGCAGAGAAGAAGTAATTCATGAAAATAATAAGAAAACAGTCCTTGTGTGAATGAGCATACCAAAAGCTGTACTTGCACATAAGCAATAAAAACACAGAACTAGCATGAGCTGGTGTAAATAAATACAATTAGTCTTACATTAACAGTGCCATGACTTCAATTGGGACCACCAGAGAGTTTTCAGCCAATCACAGTATGATCATTATAAAAGAAAGTCTGAGTTTGTTTATGATCCCACCAATCTTGTTGTAGCAGTGTAATTGTAAGCCATAAGCAAAGGCAATTTTGAATCGCTGCTAAATACTTCCAGGGTCATACAGGGGTATTCTCTTAATGCGTGATTAGCTGATTTTATTTTCTGTGAAATGTGAATTTAAGAACTTACAGTAAACCTCATGATCCATGTGACCTGAAGGTTTTGCGTGACCCATGAAGAACTTGAATAGAGATTGTTTTCAAAGTCACGCAATAAAAAAAATGAAAACCACCCAATGGAAAAAGCTAAGAAATTGTGATGTCAAACAAGCCAAATAAATAAGACACCTGTCCAAGTTTTATGCCTCTGCATTTCCCCAAACTTCAGATATTCTTCGAAATGTATCACATGAAAATGCCATGTTGGTGTAGCTCCATGGTACACCAATCAGGGCTCAAAGTTTATTTTTGACTTTGGGAACACTTGTGCGACCAGGTGTAAATTTTTAGGTGCACTGTCGAAATATTAGCTGCACAGTTTCAAATACTTGGAGAACCTACATGTACTCAAAGAGAATACTGAACGTTCCAAAAAGAACGACTCGGGCTTCGTGTTGCAATATGGGCGCCGGTAAGACTAGCAGTACTGAACACAATGAAAACAAATAAAAGAATCATGATATTTCAAACAGGAGTTTAATAAGCTGAGATATTTACTACTGAAGTCACTTCGTTTTCTGTTCATAAAGACTGATTCTTGATTTTTTTTCAACATGTGGGTATTCGTGAGAACTAGCACAAACTTTCAAGCCACAGAATTCGTGGACGGGCCCATTCTGAAGAGGCGGGACATTTTTGTATGTCAGACAAATGAAATCAAAGCTTTCTTTACAAAACGCAGCATTCTGTAACTGTTGTTCGCCAGAACACAATTTAATCTCATTCACGGTCTCCACACTTTCCACTAGGAGCACCTAGCACTATGAACCATTTGTTTCATTCCCTTATTTGCATGAGTCAGCGGAGTTGTTTACAACACAGAATGTGAGATTCTAGAAACGAGCGTTCGGAGGATCCACTGGGAAATCAGGCTTAAAGATGACAAATAGAACACACACCAATGAAAGGAAAATGGTGCAACTTTATTATTTGGTGCCTGGTTGTGTTATATCTATGTTTAAATTTGTATTTATCAATCAGAGTATGTTAGTATGGTCAGGTCAGTAAGCACTAGAGAAGTCGCACTGTACTTTGGCTTTTAAGGAGCAGTGGTGCTACCACACGAGTTTTTAGGCGCAGAGCCAAAAATCTAGTCGCATATACGACCAGTTGGTCATTAACTTTGAGCCCTGCCAATATGGTGGTCAGAAAATAGTGTAAACATCTGGAACTTACTTTAGCTATCTAGGTGACTGATTATCAATACTGAAAAAACAAGCATTTGTATATGCACTTTCACTAATACTCTAACTTCTTAAAGGGCTCAAAATCATGAGAAACTGTAAGTATATATTTTTCGACAAATTCGATCGTAGCCTTGTGTCATGCACCTCCAGAACCTGGAAGTTCAAAATGCTCTGGTTTTCAAACATGGTACTGAGCTGTAAAAAAATATTGTAAACAGATAAAAATATGCCGCCACTTATGACTGATGAGGATAAAAACTTTGGTGGATCTTTAGTTTTAGATTTTAGAACGTGATGACGTCATGTGAAACTGAACTTTTAAGCACCTGAACAATGCAATGCAGAACTCTGCTTTCAGAAAATTCTTAAATAACTAAACTAAAGGTTGGCACACATGAGGCAGCCTAGTCCCTGCGGCTAGTCTCTGCAAATAGTCCCCTGAAGAGTTTACACAAAGCGACTGGCCACAAGGACTTGTCCTATGAACAGTACACACAAAGCGTTTTAAGGAACAAGTAACAAGGACTTGTCCCAAGGACCAAAGTTTGTCCCGGCGACTAGATTTTGAAGGAAAAATAGCTAGTTCACACGATGGGACTTGCCCACACGACTTAATGCAGGGACTAGTCACAGGGACTAGTCACAGGGACTAGTCACAGGGACTAGTCCCTACGTGTGTGCCAACCTTAATAATTAAGGCCTGGTTCATATATTGCATTTCTGCCGAGTCAAATTCAATTTGATTAAATGGGGCAGAAATGCGACTGTTAATTTATATGTCGCACTTTTACTGACATAATTCAGAATTACTACTGTTGGGTATGTCTGTCATCAGAAAATATTTTAAAAACAGAAAATTCAATATTTTAAAATCTGACAAGGCCAGTCAAACACGCGGCAGAAATGCAGAAGCCGATTCAGATGTGAACGTGCAATCGGACTCCATACGTGCGAAACTTTTTGTTTAATCTGTAAGTTATTTTCTCTTATTGTTCGTTTTCGTATTTATAGAACTTATTTTTATACATTCTTGACTTGATAATGACGTTAGGTTAACGTCGAAACGTCGTAGGTTTTAGCTTTTATAGCTTTTTAACGTTTTTAACTTTTTAGATCTTATAATGTTATTAAGAAACGTTTTGTCGCAAGTTTTTATCGAGAAAGATATTATCGAAAAGGCACATATTTCTCTTTGCAAACAAGCTTTAGGCGTAAATAAACAATGCCCTAATGTAGCCTGTAGAAATGAACTGGGTCGACTACCACTAAAAGAGCTAGCTGATCTAAATGTCTTAAAATTTTGGATTCACCTTCAAAATCAACCAGAAGATAGTATTGCCAAACAATGTTTAAAAATATCAAAGGAATTAGCTGACAAAAATCAGGTCAGCCTTGTACAAAAAGTGAACAACCTCTGTGCAACATCAAATTTAAATGCATCAAACTTAACTAAAAACAATTATTCAACTTTTCTTTCTCAAATAATTTCGTTCATCTTTACACAAGAGAATTACAGAGCACCAATTAAACTTGATAAAATGTAACAAGAAACTAATGTTTTACTCGCAATTCAGAACCGATTGCCACAAAACAGACTTCTTGAATTCAATCAACAATCCCCTCCATAAAAAAAAACTTAAACAAATTCCGTCTTGGAAATCACCAATTATTGATTGAGACTGGCAGACATACAATTCCAAAAACGCCAGAAAATCTCTGAATTTGTCCTTTCTGCCAATTAAACGAAGTTGAACATGAAATTCATTTTATACTTTCTTGTCAACTTTACAGTAGTCTACGCTCCAAGTTTTTTGCTGATGTAAGTGAGAGATATCCCATTTTCAATGATTTAGACAAAAATTTAAAAATCACTTTCCTATTTATAATGTTGACCCTTTTATATGTTGACTTACAGCTGCTTATGTTCACTCATGTATGGATTTAAGACA
>CM042751.1:24857327-24872327 GCA_022496165.2 Catalaphyllia jardinei | reverse complement strand
GTAAAGCAGGACAGCGGAGAGGAAACACAAATATATTTACCAGATGACGGCAGGAATTTTGAAGACAAAATGTCATGAAATGTACTACCGAACACAGTTTATTCACAGAATAAAAACGACGTGTTGCACTTGTCAATTTTTTAGCAAGCTTAGAGTGCACTCGCCTGGAAGCGGCTCATGAGAATTTCAGCTTTTTAAGAAACTAACTCGCAAATTGATTCCAAATTAAACTTGAAACCGTGTGATTAACTACACATAATGCCCTGTAATATGTAGTAAGGATGAGGAAACTTTCTGTTCAAATTAATGTTACAAATTTATCGGCCTTCAAAATTGTAGCTGGTCATGAAACTTTGTCAGGTTTTGTCGACCTTTACATCAACTGCTGGCGATCCGTTATAACAGACAACTCAAAAATGTTTTATTCAGCCCCTGGTTGTTTCAGTATTGTTGAGTCTACATACTGATATATAGTCCGTTTTGTCTCCAACATTGCAGTCAATCCGAACGTATATTTTACATTACAATGTAAGTCTGTCAACATTCGCGACCGTCGAGGGAACATATTTGTAAATATGAGTCAAATTCGCATTGAGTCTGTTTTATCTTCAATCAAGCCATCATTGGATAAATGTATTTGTGTTTGGTCCGTTTTAGTTTTGAAAATTTGTGGTGCCTAACAGTGAATACATTATTCAAGTTGTCTTTTTGTTGACGGAAATAAACAACTTTTCACCGCAAGTCCCTCATTTGTGATTGGTCTGAAGTGAGCGAACTCCGATTATTTTGTTCTGAGCTCGACTTGTGATTGGCAGAAAAAGGTTGGGTGGCTCCGTTTGAGTTCGTTACACGGTAAATTTCTGTAGATGGAGAGATAAACTCTTCTTTGACGGTCACTTGCAATCAGATTTAGTGTTTGAACAATGTCTTTTTTGTCAATCGGAATATCTCAAAAGAACCCATCGTGAAGATATGTTAGGTGGTCTTATATGTGTTTTCAAATGAAAGGTAGGAGTCACTCAGCCCTGAGGATAACTTATTGATGCCTTACTGAAATGTGTTAATCAAGAATTCCGTCTGCACAGTATTACTTTATTCAGTTAATATTTTAGGTACCCACTGTAGAGGTCCTATTAGGGGTTTTTGGGATGGTAGTACAGGATATCAACGTAAACAATTTATTGGATGTGGCATAATTTAGGGAAAATTAATGGCATGAGGAATAATTAGAACAGATTTTCTGGGATGTCGGGCAACAAAATTGTTAGCTTCTGAATTTAAATTTACAATACAAGGGATATTTAGGCCAAGAATTAATGGGATTTGGCATACACAACCCCCCCCCCCCCCCCAATATATGTGACCTCAGTATAAAATATATCAGGGTACTATATATACTACTTAGAGTTGTTAAGTGTATTACTGGCTTTGTTATTAACCACTGTAAGCTACTAAGCGTGGTATTGTCATATGTATGCTAATGTAGAAAGATGGATCATTGATTTTTAAAGTTTGTTTGTTCAATAAATATAAAAATGTTACACTGGTTGAAAGCTGTTAAAAAATCTTAAAATCTCAATGTTTTGGCTTTTAACATCAGCCTTCTTCAGGTGTAATAAAAGTATAATAAGGTGATAAGTTTATTTAAGATCGCATAGTTGTGGATAAAAACCAACTATATTAGAAATCTAGTTTTCATTCAATAGAGTCAAGGCTCTTTACTCTTGAGGCATTTACATGCTGTCGTCACAATTCAGTGAACTTTTGCACATGTTTATTTCCTAAGCCTCCAAGAGACATTGGTTTTTTTGAAGTTTGTTTGTTTTGTCATTGTCAAAAGGTTACCAGAGTGGAGCCCCACCAGGATACCAAGCAATTTCAGCGCCACCAGCTACAACAACATATGTTTATGTTAGAGGGAACTGCCCTGCTTGCCAGACAGGAACACTGCAGGATGAGTACACTGGTCTTGGAATTTGCTTAGCCATCTGTTTCTTCCCTCTTGGCATCCTCTGTTGTCTTTTGCTCACTGAAAAGCGATGTACCCACTGTGGAATGAGATACTCCTAAGTGACACTTGAATCAAGGAACTTTTTCTTAATAGTTCAGTTGTGCTCAACACAGCTTACTCAGTCTAATACAAATCCAGGCAAATAATTATTAAATAGCTGTAGAATAAGACAGTGGATTCTGACTTTCAAGTTAAGAGACATAGATTTTGTTAACAAACACTTCTTCTAGTACCTTCTAGTACCAGTAACTCTGTGTTCCAGGCATTGACTTAAAACTTAACAGCTTGGGCATGAGGGGGGGGGGCAGATCAAGAGAGTTTGTCAGCCTTAGCTCATCTTGAAGTATTTTGCCACATGCGAGAACAAACTCTTGTACACAGTAGTTCAGTTGAGAACTAAATTGTAGTTAAATTGTAGGTTTAAGGGAATACAGACCTGCCAACCCCAGGTAAAGGAAAATCTGCACACCCATGAAAAACAAATCCAGAGATTCTAGAGAGATTCGGAGATTTTTTTTTTCCATCAAATGACGCCTGTGATCTAGACACCAACCTCATTTCTAGGGCCTACTCCCCTTTCAAAACAGTGTTCAGACGCAGAGAAAAACAGTAAGTTATTGAACACAAGTGAAAATCACAGCATGGTACAAAAAAGCAGTAAGTACAGTGTTTTTTATTAGTTTATTATTTTATGGTACTAGCATTCCTCGTAAATATTCCATTTTTATTCAACAACTTAGTTTATTTCATTTCAGAAAGATTTTTCCCAAAAACCAGTGAGATTGGAACCCTTTTCGTGAGACTGTGAGAAATGACAAAAAATTGTGAGACTCACGGCAGAACCATGAGAGTTGGCAGCTCCGGGGATAGTTTTGTAAAGCGCCCTGGGCAAATAATGGATTTCTGTGCTACATAAATGAACCATTATTATTATGTTTCATTCTAAGGGCAAATGACGATTACAAGATGATTATTGACTATATGCAAAGTTGTGTCAATGAAGTATAAAATGTATTTTATGTTTCTCTTTATAACCACCTCTACCTGATAAGGGAGTGAGAGGTAAAAGAATGTGATGATGAAAAAAAAAACCCAGAAAATTATTATCCCATATCACAGGCTAGGGAGAAGAGGTAGAGTCTTGTATTAAGAAGTAGCTGGGGTCTTATAAGATCTTAAATTTTTATATGGATTTCTAATTAATTTTATTAGACAGTTGTTATGTTTTTTTATAATTTCTTATACATGTGATGCCAAAGCTGTATATAATTTGCTTTGCATGTACGTTAAGTATGTGGCAGCTGATCAAAAAGGGCTAGAAAATTGTCTTACTTTTAAATTGTTTTGTGTCATAACGCAAAGCAAAATGTATTTATTTGTTGACGTGTTACTGTCAATTGTAATCTGGTCTGTATAATTGTGTTATCCAGGGTCTGACCATCTGAAAAATTAAATGTGGTATTAAACTTCAAGTTTCAAACTTGTGGGTTTTTCAGGCTTTCATGTAAAAAAATTTGAAACGATTTTTATTTTTGTGGCTAAAATAATTATGTTGAGTGCCATTGGACGTCATGTTGGCTTGTTTGTTGAACACACCAAATCAATGAAATTACAGCTACATTTACATGTACATTGTCATAATCAGGATTTAAGAAGAAATATAGAAGGGGTTATGAATAGGCCATGTTCAATATATCAATATTTTAACATGGCTCTGAGGCTTTCAGGACAAACTTCTATATTTGGTGTTGTTTTCTTTGTATTCAAGTCTCTTTTGGGAATCAAGAAACAAAAGAAACTTTATTTTGGATAAAAAAAGAAGAAAAGACAGAACGGAGAAAAGCCAGTAGGACAGGTAAATTGAACGTCCCCCCCCCCCCCACCCTTAGCTCAAGGTCTTTCTCCGCCACTGTTAATTTTGAATTTCTTGGCAGTCTTGCCTCCTTGGTCGAATTCTGCGTAGCCTGCGAGCAGGCTCACTTGTAGGCGAAAACGTGAAGGACGACGGAGAGAAGAATGAGACGAGGAAAAGTGCACTTTTCGTCGCCCCATTCTTCTCGCCGGCTACGCCCGCTCGCATTTTCCCGGCTCGCGCCTTCCCGTGCCTACAAGTGAGCCTGCTCGCAGGCTAAATTCGGCGATGAGGAGAAATCGTCGTTGCTAAGGCTTTAGAATAATTAAAACAATTGAAAACGGTAGAACGCGCTAATCTCATATATGCTGCGATCTATTCCTTTTCATCCAAATGTGAATTTAAGCTAAAGCTTAGCATTTTCACTCGTCGAGATGGATGCGTTCTCCGACACCACACAGTCTGTCAACATTCTACAGACATTTAAATAATTTAATGCACGCGTGTGCAGCATTTATACAGATTTATAAGTTAAATTTCTGCTCCTACAGTTTCCAAATCTTCGGTTTTCGCGATCTGGTAAAAGGGAGTTCAGTGATGTGTATCGTTTTATGTCCAAACATAGTTAAGATCATTATGTGTTTTTTGTCACGATCCCTTGTTCACCATCGATGTGTTGCATACAAGGATGATGCATACAAGGACACGGATTCCTCACGATGTGACACTACGTCAAGGAATAAAGGTGAATCCAAGTCTTGGAACGCCTGGTAGATGAATCACTACGTAAAATATGTCACTATCAACAGCATTACTATCGCAGCATTACTATCTTTTGGATGCCCTTATAGTCTGATAAGTCTGTTGGACACAACTAGTAGGTGACTCCAAACGTGCAAGAGTGTTATATTAAGTAACTCATGCTTGTTAACTGCAGTGGATTTGGAGGGAAAAGATTTTTATATTTCAGGAAAGTTGGCCTTGGTCTTGGTCGATGTAAAAGTCACTTGTGACATGACTAAATTGCATGCTGAGGGAGTCAGAACTGGGCCTTGTCTACTAGGGTCAATTATTATCATATGAATTAATGTTGTGCCGCGTAGCACTATGAACACAAATGAAGTAACAGAGAATTAACTCTGAAGTGTAAATTTTAGTGCTAATTTAACCCCTGAATAACCCACTGGGCGTTAGCCCTAGTAAAGGGAATCAGGGAACCACACGAGGTAAAGAAAAAATATTTTGACCTCGGTGGGAATCGGAGGCCGTGGTGGGAATCCGGAGGTCGTGGGTCCGAGGTCAAAAGATTTTTTCTTTACCTCGTGTGGTTCCCTGATTCCCTTTATCAGGGCTAATGCCCAGTGGGTTATTCATGGGTTAAATTAGCACTAAAATTTACACTTCAGAGTTAATTCTCTGCTACTTCAATTATTATCAGATAGCGACATCACTGGTGCTAAAGAGTAAAATAAGCGTACAACTGGAGTGTAGTAGAAAAACGAAACCTCGTCCCCAGTACAACGGTTGAGAGAAAATCTATCAGGAGGAGTTGACAGTGTTTACCCCTCCCTCCTCCCCCCGAGAGGGATACTCTACAAATTGCACAGTTTTGTATTCCTTTCACATAGAACCTAGCCTTCCATAGACCTAAAGTCTGAAAAGGAACGCCTTTCGGGTAGAACCTCCTGTTATGGGCCTTTAAAAGGAGTTACATCGCCGCCCCGCTCCCATTAACCCTCGCGTGCTTTGCGACCGCTTTGGTTCTGCAAAAACCCTACTACGTGAAACTTTTCACTTGTGTTTACTGATTTAAAAGCTTCGCAATGATATTGCTTTAATTACACGTCATTAAGGTAGGGAGTGGGGGTCTATATTTCGATAACTCGTTTGATTCTGATGTTAAAACCAATGTCAGTCAATCCTGTGGAAAACCATTCCATCATTTCAAAACTCATTTAAATTAAACAAATTAAGAACAATTCAGTGAGATTGCATCAATGTTTGAATTAAACCTAGTTTGAGAAAGTGTCAGAGCAAATTCGATTGCTTATTATTTGAATCATCAAGAAACTCAAGCCTACTTTGAATACTGACCCAGACAGACTCAACACGTGCAAAACTTTAACTTCTAGCAAACATTTTGGGTGTTATATAAGTGAATAAATGTGGTGGATTTTCTTTGTCGCTATTTCTTGATATTGCGAAATCGTCGAAACGTCGTCTATGCATTTGAGCTCGTTTGTAACGTTTCTAAAAAATATTTTATGGAGTTTTTTTTGTAGCTATTTGTTTTTTTTTTTCAAAGCAGATCCATCTTTGTGAATCTTTTCCCCTTGAAGCGCTTAACTACTGGGGGAAATTGATTATTTCAGATAAAGATAAATAAACCGGTTAGTGAAGTTGACGTTTGGAGTGTTAGCCAACACATGCTAACACTCGAAACGTTTATAGCTTCACTCAGTAACTCGCTAAGGCTAGTCGTTGGGCTAGTGGCTAGGAGAAAGACCAAGGGAGGCAGAGGAGAGAGAGCCTCGGGGAATGAAGTTGTTATCCCACGAGTCTAAGCTAAAACTTAAGTACTCAAAGAAAACGGCGGTGTAAAACCCAGACGACCAGGTGTTTGGAGTCCTTGGTAAAATCTATTTATGATATCTTACTAAGCGTCCTTTGCTGTTGAACACGCGCTTTTAGAAAAGTAGTAGGTGCCCATGGTCTTAGTGTCAAAAGCCATGCCAATTTTATACGAAAATTTACGTCGAGTTGATCCCAGGAAAGCATCAGCTCAGAACAAACAATCAAAAACAGACAACAACATTTTCCCCTGGTCGGTTTATTTCTCATTATATTCACAAGCAAAGAATTTTCAATTCGAACCCCCCCCCCCCGACTATTTTGTTGGATGAAAGAACTGGAAAAAGGAGGGGGCTATTTCCAGATGAGAAGCTATACCCAGGGGGAGGGTAAGAGAAGTAAATGTCATTATTTTATTTGACCGGCCTTCTTCAGGTTCGGAAGGACACACCGCTTGTGCGTTGGCGTTTTTCAAACAAAATAAACAAAAAACATCACTTTTTTCTTTTCTCTATTAATAAAAACGCATCCGTTTTTACAGTTATGGCAGGTGATTCAATTCAAATCCGTCAAATTTCATGACTTTTATCGTCTAATATTAATTGCAACAACCTTTGCAAATACGAATATTTTTTTTTTCATAACAGATGTATATAGTGGGTTTAAAGCAAAGCTAGCCTCTTACGCCGGCAGACGAGGAACGCGTGACAAGCCTAAGATTCTGCGTGGGAGGCTAAAGTAAAGCCGAATTAGGAAAAAAAATAAATGTCTGTTTGCCTCTGTCATTGTTAAGACTCAAAGCTGTTTTGACGGTTTAATCCCGTAAATCCTTATGAAAATTTCAATTCTAGGTTGTCGAGCTTGCGTCAAGTTTTATCCAAACAAACCGGGGTAATTAGAAACCGCAAGCTATTTTGCCAAGAGTGCAACGATAGTTCTGCCACTGACTCGGTGGGGCGTGGAATTTTCTCTGCACGAAAGCGAGACAGCCGGCTGCTCTTTAACTATTTTTGTAATTGTCATGACAGCGTTTGAGGTTTGTTGGTTAAAATGGATGTCTTGAAAGATTTAGAGACGAAAACAGAACAGGAGCTTCACAATATCACGATATTGACATACCAAGTAAGATAAATGTCGTTTTCTTTCGCTTCGGAAAACTTGAAGGTGTGTTGACTGCTTTCCTGTGACCATAGAATGTCATCGACCTATCCCCGCTGCTGAAAGAGCTCTCCATAAACGCCAAGAACTACCTCAAATCATTGCAAAGTAAGCATTTCTTTGTGCCTATTCATTCAATAGAGTATAATTGTGACTTCTCCTCTTGGAGATTGGTAGCACTGATATCCAGCTTTTTTTTTTGTTGTCAGATGTTCGCCAAGCTGCATTTTCATTCTTCGATTCCCTCTCCAAAGTGTCACAAATGGCGACTCAGTCCAAAGGAACTGCATCTACACTTGGTAAGAAGTAATTTTCAGTGTATGATGACAGTTTCTGACGGTCTGTGCGTTCAGGATTCTTGTTATCGTGAACTTCCTTTGATTTGCTTAAGCTTTTAACGAAGGAGTAATTATGAATGTTCGATTTTCGAGGACTTAAAGCTGTGAGCAGGTCGACCACGACTCCAGCAAGGCTGTGAGAATGAAATTTTTACCCTTGAGCAATCGAGAGCATGGAACTCCAATACAAGTAATTAGCTTAAAATTGCATGTTTAATAACCGTAAACGCCCGAGCCTAATTCAGATATTCAATCCTCGAAGTTTGTTTTCGTCGCAGTTTATTAAAGCTTCAAGCTTGCGCTATCCACAAATCGTAATCTAACGAAGAGCTTTGGGGTTTTATTCCCAGCCCATGATCTGTAAGCCTATTCGTGACGTCTTAGAACGATAAAAGACGCTTCTAAATATCTTCTAAAACCTTTCTGCAACTGAAAGACCAATTCAGTCATGGCAAATTATGAACAAAAGAAACAATACGTGCCTCTCAGAGATATTTATAGCCATGAATAAATTTGTATAATTGCATTTGCTTCTAATAATATTATTTGAAGTGGACAGTGGGGTTCAGGTAATTGGCCTGGCGTGTGAACTGAAAAAATCTCTTACAAAATATGTGAATATTTGACAGACTGCCGTAGGATCAGTTTTGTGTGGTTCATAAGTAAAACAAGTTTAAAAAATCTTAGGTTGTTAAATAAATAATATTGTGGCAATAAACATTCCACAGGCTCTCTGTAAACACTTTCGCATAACATCTTTTAATAAAGTTTACACTTAACGACCAATTTTATATATAAGTATTTTAATGTTAAAATGTATTACTCTGTTTAATGTTAACTAGTAATTAGGCATTGAAGACTAATCTTGCATGTCTTTTGAATGTTTTTCTATTAAATAAGCAACAAAATAGACTATAGCATAATTTCTTTTATTGTAGTAATTCCCATATACATGAAAGATGCAAGGAGAATATTGTTTAAAACCCAAGTATGTTTTAGTGTCTGCTACAAACTGTTACAAGTTAATGCCTCTTAATTCTAAAGACTGGTTCTCACCAGCGCATAACCATAAGCTGAAGTATGCAGATGACGTAAGATGCATACTGATAATCCAAGCCTTTGTTTGAAATTTTCCTAACAAAGGCACTCATTATCAGACTTATTACCATGTCTGCGTATTTCTGCTTCTGCTTATGTGCTGGTAGGAACCAGCCTTTAAATAAATGAATACTAAAACTCATTTTAATGAAAGAAACTAATTAAAACTTTTGTAATTAATTGGTCTTGTTAGGCATACTCACCTGCCTACTCTAGATAATGCCACCAATATCAAAAAACAATAAAACATTTAAGATTTTGAACAAAGATACTTGAACACTGAGGGGTAGAAAACGCTTGATTCATGCAAGGGGGCAAGTTTCCTGTTGATCTTATTGTGAATGTGAACCACATAAAAATTCCAAGTAATATAATAGTCTTTTTAATACCTAATCTCAAAATGAGACACTGAGTTTACTTGCTCTGAGGACTTGCTATGAGGTGAAATCACAAGCTTGCTTAGACAAGCAGTAGTACTGTGTAACATAGATATTGATTCTCTTTGTTCAAGGTGAACCAATTAGCTTGCATCCAGATGCCATCATTTCTATTTGCTCCCTTTTCTTCAACCTCCGTTCACCTTCTCTTGGTCTTTGTAATGATACAACTCTTGATCCTGACGCAATGGTACTACTGTTCTGTTGAACTAAAAGACCAAAGACACCAATATGAATGAAGAATTGTCAGTATTTGTTTTAACGATTCAATTCCATCTATATATAATACAAAGAAATTATGTTGGCACATGGCCTTACAAATGTTCAAAACAAACAAGAAACCAGTGTAAACAGAACTTGCAAATCAACTAAGACTTACTTCTTGACTGCCTCCGTAATAGACTTCATTACTGGTTAGCAATATCTGGTTAGCAATATCTGGTTAGCAGTAACTGGTTAGTAATAACTGGTGAGCACATGGACTTGATCACAGCTTTGTTGTTTCTGTACAACTAGCAACTCTCAGAATTACACAACTTTAAATTGAGGTATTACACGACAAGCATTGTCATGATATGATATAAATTCAAGTACAGTACTCGTGGAACATTAAACGTAAACAGCGAGGGCGTTAAACTTGACAAATGAAATAAGCTTAATGTTCACCAAAATAACTACTGTTACCTCACTGCTTAACTTGTAAGCTATATAACCTGAGATAAGTGTTAGACTAAGTTTTTGGTGACTTTTGAATGCCTAGTACCATAAACTACTAGTTAGAACCCACTTTGCCCTAAATTTGAAAATGAGTCCCACCCAAAAAAAGCCCCCAAGTGTAAAGCCCCTGCCAAACAATAGCAACATCTCAATGCAACATTGTTGGCCCAGCAATTTCAAGCTCAAGCCAAACGATCACAATGTTAATTTAAACGCAACAGATTGCAACGTTGTTGGGTGCAATATGTTGCACACGTTTGGCGACCCTGTTGCAATGTTTTGTGACATGTTGCAAGTTGAAAATCAAACTAGTGCACATGCCTGGGCGCAACATTGTTGCAAGAACCTGGCCAAACGACTACAACATCATCCAACATCCAGAAATGTTGCATGAAAAATTTGACCATTTTCAAATTCGAGGCAACAACACCCAACATGTCGCAACATGTCGCAACATGTTGCATTAGGGTGGCCAAGTGCACACAACATGTTGCATGATACAATGTTGTAATATGTTATGTTGAAATGTTGCGATCATTTGGCTGGGGGTTAAGATGCAAAATGTTTCCAGTGTAAAAGTAGTAAGATGAAAATAGTCTTTCCAGAAAATGCCTTTTACCGGTAAACAAAAATGTGACAAGGTTAGTTGTCAATGTTACAAGGTCACAGTAACTGTTCTATCAGTGGTTAATTTTGAAGCCAGCGTGGCTTGAGCACTACACACATGCATTTATATGAATTCACTACACATTTGAATGTTTAACTCATGATTTGTACATACTCAGGCATGTAAAGCCAATCTTTATACTGAATAATACACTGTATATGGGTAAATGGATGATCAATTTAAGGTCTAAAATTGTTTTTTTTTTTTTCACCCAGGGGATGTCATAAGTGATTTGGTAACTGTGAAGAGAGACTTAGAGACAAGGCATCTTGATGTGGTATGTTTAAGTTAAAAATGATATAAATTATTATTTATTAAGTTTGGTTTAGGAGGCTGGATTTCTACCTCACTCAGCTGTGAACTAAGAAGGTGCATAAACATGCATAAAAAAGATTGTGGCCAATATTCAGGCATCTTAATTTCAGGCTTGGTAAATAGCCCGTGATTACATGGAGAAAGTATTTTCAAGTTCTCTGAACTGAACAGGAGTCAGACCTATCTAGCCAACTTTTCACACACCGGTAAATGCTTTACAACTGAACTACAGGACACTCAGGGAAGGAGGTCGCCTTCATTATTTTTCTAAGTCAGAGGAACAACAATCAAGCTTTTTTTTGCTTGAATAAAATGTTTCTTTAATAAACAGGTAAATGTGATCATGACCAGAGTTAGTTTACTTTTTTCTTCCCTTTATTGATGTGTGTTGCATAACTGAGGATTGTTGAAATTTGACGTGCCAGTGCTTAATGTGACAATATTAATTTATACTGGTCCAAAATTGGAAAAGTTGTTTCAAAGTTTTTATCATGCTATTATGCTTGATCTTATGTAATGCATTTAAGATGGCCATAGGAAAACTTCATCAAATGTTTTGATAATCTTATTGTACTAATTGTGTGTAATTGTTTTCAAGGTTGCAACATTGATCATCTTCAATTAACTTGTAGTCCTGGGCATAAAATAATATTCACACCTTTTTGTAAAAACATCGTTGAGAAGCTAAAGATATTATAACCCTATAAAACAATATCGGGCATTTGTTTATCTATTTGTTTTTTTGGGGTAGAATGTTTATGGTGTGTATGCCACTGTTCCTTAACAAAACCGACCAACTGCAGTGCAATGTTTATTTAAAATGGGGGCTACTAATTAAAGACTGAATGCAACACAACACGGGCTGGATCGGAAAAGAGTATCGGTTAGCAGGCGATATTCAAAGGCAACAAGGTCAACAGGCTTTGGGAAGTCATTGTGCAGAATTATTGTATGGCTACAATAGTACGTGCACTCTGATTGGCTGCTACAGCGGGCATTTTTTTTTTGTAATGACCGGGCATTATGATTTTTTTTTCTACAATGACTCAAAGGCTCTTTTGAGGTGTGAGTAAAAGCTACGAGTGCGTGGGCGAAAACAACAAAAGCGATGGACAAAGTACAACTATAAATGTTTCAATAACTGAAAGAAAAATTAGCATAAATTATACTTCATTAGTATGAGCGACGAACGAAGAAGGCCATGGTGCATGCAAGCGGATGTGGAAAATTACTTCCGGTATTTCTATCGTATTCTTTTTAAGAATAGCGCTAAAAAGGCCATATAATAAATAACTTATTAACCTCGTCCGTTCGGTCATTACAGGGAAATCTCAGCCTCGGCCTTTATGTATTAACCTCGCTATCGCTTGGTCAATACATCAAGGCCTCGGTCTGAGATTTCCCTGTAATGACCAAACGGACGAGGTTAAAAAGTGGTATTTAACCAAAACACACATGTTGCAATACTATGACCAATCTTGTCACCAAAGCAAGGGAGGGAGGGAGGGAAAAAATTACAATAGTGTACAGCAAGCACTAACTGCGCTATACAACGGAACACTAAAGTGAACTCTGAACATCTACAAACTAGCCAGTAGAAACAGCTACACTACAGAACAGCTTACATGTAGCATTACATGTAAAGAAACATCACCATGAATAGTGCTTTAATATTTTAGGCCAATGCTGTGGATCATTATAATATACTGTACTAAAGGTAACAAAGCTATAATGTTTAAACTCAGTAAACAATGAGTCTCAGAGTTTGGCGGCCTCTGGAGCTTCACCCCACAATAGCTTTATCGAGACCTGTGCCACCATGAAAGACCTAAAGATATGGGCGTCACGTTCCATTAACCAGGGTTCTCCCTAAATTTTGGAGTAGAAGGAGATCGAATAACATGGAGTAGCCAGCAGAGGAATTTATAAATGCGCACAAGTGCCTTCCATGCGCCATGCACGTCTGGCACAAAGGGGGTGGGGGCAGGGCGGGGTGGGGGAGGGTATGGGAAGAGGGAAAAGCTAGGAGAAGTGCATTTTGGCGCATTTTGGGTGATGATTGTGCCACTGACTACAGAACTTTTATTAATCCACATATACATTTTTGAGTAATGGGTTATTCCAGAAAAAATCCACACCCCCCCGACGGATGGGATTCTGGAAATTCTCGCGGAAGGGGGGGGGGCAAAGACCCTGGAAATCCAGGCGGGAGGGGGGGTTGAACTGGAAAAAGTCTTCTGCAGGGGTCATTTCAACCGATAGTTCACGCGATTCGAACGTTTAGTTCGGTGGCACTTAAACGCTCTCAGACCCTGAAAATAGTAGAAATATTTTGTTTTCGTATTTCTCACCTGACGTAAATGATAATCTAAGTTCCTTTGTAGGTCCTTTTATAGCAGGAAAGGTGGGCAAGGTACTGAAGAAAGAGCCGTCGCAACGTTGTTGCAACGAAGAGTTTGAAACGCCTGACACATTTTTACTCGTACCCAGACCTAGTGCGCTACCGTTGAGTAATTTCACGTTAGCCCCGCTGAAATCTTGGTTGTTTCGTGTTACATTTGATAATAGTAAAGAAAGTAAAATAACTGAGTTACTTTCCCACCTTCGCACTTTGTATTTTTTATTTTATTTTTTTAGCTTTTCATCTAGGTCTGCAATTTATCAGCGTAGTCCGCCTGCTTCTTCAGGCAGATTCCCCTCATAGTCAAACCAGGCTGGTACGAGGGGGAAGTACAAGAATACGATGACGATAACGATGTTATTCGCGTACTTTACAAAGATGAAGAAATGGTCACATCATCAAGGACTAAAAACCTCTTTGACTTGAGCGTTACTGTTGCGTTGGCCGAGGGGCTAATAACCTTGAAAGCGGGGAAAAAATTAATTAATTGATATCAACAAACATAACGAAGGGCCGGTGTAGAAAAACGAGGTTGTGCTATATTGAAGTTATTTTGTATGTGTTACTCTGACTGAGAAAAAGAATATCGTTCGTCGTTCAGGACAAATTTTACATCGAAATTGATAGTTTTGTTTGGAACATTAAGTCTGAGAAAGCAAACCAAACAGGCGTTCCAATCCGCAAGAGCCTGGTGAAGAATTTTTCATCCACAACCCATGCACTCGACGAATCTGTTGCCGGACTTAACTTGGCCGGTTTCAAAGAAACTCGTTGAATGTTGAAATTTCGTTTTCGTGAATGGGAGCTGTTTCAAGTGCTTATGTCTTGGCTACGTTCTCTTCAGCACACATTTTGTCTTTCCGATTCACTAACAAAAGCCTAACGACTTTTTGAAACTACGGCGCTCGGAGAAAGCTCTTCCCAACACGAGTTTGAAGTTTCCTTCCACAGCAGATTAGAACAACAGGCTCTTGAAGGTAGGATACGTGAATCAAATTATCCAGTCTTTAAGTTATAAAAGAAATTGAACAATAAACAAGTTTGGACTCGCTTTTTGAGAGATTTTTTGATTTTAAAGTTCTCGATCTTCAGTGGATGAGACTGACCTTCTTTCTCCAAAAGCAAAAGGTAGGACTGTTGAACTCGTTTCTCATGTTCTTTACTATTAAATTGTATTTACTTTTGGACCATGTTTAGCACAAAAAAAGAACAAGAGTAACTGATTTTTATGAGCTAAGAAAACACTCGTTCGCGTTTTCGCATTTTTGCTCCAGTCTTTTTTTAGTTCCACGCGACAGAATTTTTGATATTATTTAGCCAAAACTTTAAAAATTAAAAAGAACATCTTCTAGACGTGATTGTGCGTATTTTCTATTAAAAATAAATTAAATTTAAGCCTAATATTTTTTCGCGGAAATCCAGGCGGGAGGGGGGG
>CM042751.1:24836961-24857227 GCA_022496165.2 Catalaphyllia jardinei | reverse complement strand
GTGGATTTTTTCTGGAATAACCCAATACTGCAAAAAAGCAAGTTTGAAAACAGTGTGTTAAGCTTAAAATGCCTCGTCTTCAAAGTCAAACTCGAAGTCTGAATCTGCATCAGAATCATCAACCATGTCCATTGCAGTAAGTGCCTCGTGTATACTGTCACTGTTTGCTAAGGTTGGCGTAAATTTAATCTAAGTTTAAATTTCAGAAGTTGCAATTTTCTTTTTCACTTCTTTACTTGTTTTCAGAGAAAGCCAAGTACGAAAATTGAAAAATGTTATTTTCAAAAACTGCCTTGCAAATTTTCAAAAGCACCGAAGCATTTTTTTCACCTGTTAACACCTGTTAATTTGAATCCCGTTGAAGCCCTAATTTTTTTTCAGGCTTCTTCTTTCCAGTTGCTTAAATTGGAAAATTTACTGCGATGATCATACTTCACTTCCATGAACTGCTTTTGGTCGGTAACCACTGCCTCGTTATCTGAGCCTGTTTCGTTTTGCTGAACTTCACATATAGAACTGATTTAAATTTATAAACTAATAGCTTGATGATCTAAAACTAATTTTGCATCTAAAGATTACCTAGTATGCTAAGAAGAGAAAATGTACCAGTCAACTCAGGTAAACTCTAAACCCCACTCCAAGCTTCTCTCGAGAATCAGGGTTCGTACAGGTCGTAGAAAACCTGGAAAGTCATGACATTTAAGAATTTCATTTTCCAGGCTTGGAAAGTCATGGAGTTTAATTGTCAGCCCTTGAAAGTAATGGGAAATTAAAGTTTTGTTTGATAGACTATTACTGCAGATGACAATTCAAGGCAAGGACAATGCACATATAGAGGAGAGTAATTAAACAGCGTAAACGGCACACATGGTGGACCCAGAACTGTGGAACTGTTTAACCCATTGATGCCTGTGCGGCCCGTAGCTGTCTGAGCGAAAAACTCCTCCAATACCCTGTGCTGCTCATAACCGCCCCCAAAATTAGCACATGGGGACAATTGCCTTTCCTACTCTCCCTGAAGACTTTTTTTTGTTATCATATTGTTCCATTGTTCTTGAGGACAAATAAACCAATCAGACTGGACTTACTAAGCATATCTTTAGAGGACTTTATGGGTCCTGGAAATGTGGTTCTTCTTCTTAACACCATGCACTTAAAAAGTGCTGGTAATATGGTGCGTTGTGGGCCAAATCCAAGAAACCTCCAAGCAGGGTTCTCAATAGAAGGCGGCACCCAGTGATTGATCGCTGCTTACTTTGGGATTTATAGCTGCTTACTTTGTGCTTAAGTCACTTTTCTTTTCTTTGCTTCTGCAAGTTTGCTTGAGTTGTTTCCGAATTACTCTTCTGTTTCTTGCACGACTGAGATCCAAACAAAACCGAGAAACTTGCTTACCATTCTGGACTCGATTGATGAATGCCATTTTACTTGAGTCCAGGCCTTTACGGTGAAACATGGTAACGAGTCTGTATGTTCCAAAATGGTGGCCAAGCGTCCCCACACGGTGCGACTGTAGACTAAATATCACATTTCAATTTTTTTTTTCAAAAGCTAGCCATAAACAGGCTAACTTGGGTGCTATTCATGCTAACCTGACTGAAATTCAGGCTAACCAGAGCACCATTTAGGCCTAAATGTAGTCTGCAGTCTGCAAATGTCAAGACACTGCTAGTTTCTTTGCCTTCTCGCAAAGCAGATCGAAGAAAGCTAAAGGTAGTGTTCAAAATTTTACCCATGATTTGGCTGGCTGGACATGCAAACCAGCTCATGTCAAACTGTTCAAACCGAGCTACTCACATCAGCTGGTGCTTTTTCTATGCCCCGGGATTGTGTTAATTTAGGGGAAACGTGGATGGTAAGAATTCTTGTGGGCATTATTTAACATTTGTGAATTTTTTAATCGATATGTAGTGGTCAAGATAACACGTCAAATAATTTATCTACTTTCTAGTTGAAGTATCTTGAGAATGACTTCATAGCTCCATTGGAAAAGCTTGTCGAGTCAGATGTGCTGTATGTCAAGGTAAACTGATTTTCAGATTCAGATTTTTATTATTATGCACTATTTGCAAAATATAACATTATCAACATTTACAGAAATTACAAGAAATACAAAATAAAGAAAATGGGGTTGACTGTATGTATTTACTTGATCTATTCAGTTTTTACAAATTCTTGCATCAAAATTTGATATATTTTTTTTATTTTAATTTGTAATAGTTTTTAATTCGCACAATACAAAATTACATAGTGCAATACTTGTAACACAGGTCTATCATAGCACCGACATTACAACACTCTGCTTACAGAACAGCTAAAAATGTGTATGTGCTTAATTTGCCCTGTTACTAGAAATAACCTGAAACATAATTTCATTTTTTAGTCTTTTCAGAAGAACTACAATCAAGAGAACAAAACTAAAAGTGAGGTTAGTTCCTGGCTCATTAGTTAGAAAGATATTTTTGAGACCTGGAAGAGGGGAATTGTACAAGGGGACAAAGTGTCTATGTTATTGGGGTATCTGTATTAAGCAGGCTCTCAGATATAAATTCAGTAGGATTGAGCAAAAAACTCATACGATGCGTGACATTGTCGAAAAGTTGTATATAAGGCTAAAATGCTTTGAAAAGTGTCCAATTGTTCTAATAAACTAAACGTTTTGGGCTTGGCCCTTCTTCAGTTATATCTTCAGTTGCAAACCAACAAATATTTGAGCCAATTTTTGAATTGGTTGGTGTCGATATTTTCCGTGATGGACTACTTGATTTGTGAATACACTGATACAACGAATATGGTGTTTCAAAGTTGTTTCAAGACTTCTTGTTAATGTTTAGACAAAGCAGCTAGGGACGTTGGCCGGATGAACACGCAGGTTTGGTGCCTGAACTCGTTGGTTCGTTTGGCAGGCGGAGTGAACAGTAAATTCGGTGCCGGTGCATAACACGGAACAGATGATGTTTAATTCATTACACAATGTCGAAATGCCTTCTAAAATGGCTTACCTTCTGTTCATGTTTGTTTCCTCTCCTTGCCAGAATCGCGAAATGTTCCTTGCCTGAATCGCAGAAATTATGCTTCGAAATTACAGCCCTTGGCATGTTTGGAAATAAAAATAGTTTCAGCTGTCAATCAAATTTGCCATTTTGCATCGACGAAATTCACCCGAAACCTTACCGTGGTATCCTACGGAATAATTATTATTGCCACTTATTTGAAAGGCTTTTCAGAGTAAAGAAGAATGGCATTTTTCTTTTTGGAATATCTTTTTTTGTCATAGAGATATTAATGTTTTTGTATTATGCAAATGAGGAAAGTGATGATGTCATAATTATGTGGTTCCACTAAAACAGTACGACACTCAATCAAGAATATCTCTAGAAATATTAAAGCAGTGTTCTTCAAACTTTGCACCAGAAATGTACGTCACAAAAGAAAGAATACGACACATGCTGTGCCATTGCCATGACAGCAGTTATGTCACTGGTCCTGTTTCAATTAAGACTAATGTTCCCAGATGTTATCTTAAACAAGGATCATCCACTCCCATTCCTCTTTACTTTGAAAGCCTTTCAAATAAGCAGCAACTATTTTTTACTTTATAGGCACTTAAATAAGTTTAAACTACAGAAACCTTGTAGTCATTTATCATACTCTTGCAGAAATTTTAACAGAACTAAATCATCAATTTGTTTAGTTTCTTCATCTGTAATTAAAACTGTAACTGCAACAAGTTTTAAACTGTGGAAACTGTTATGCACATCTACTGACTCAGTAATCTCAGACTAAAATTACTTAGTAATTACTGTTGTTTTTTAATACTGTTCTGTCAGTAAAGCGGGGTTGACGATGTATCAGAGTTTGTCACTGGGACATGGAAAATCATTTGTCCATATTAATGAGTGTCTGTAATGAGCCGGTATAGATGATTGTCTGTAATATCGGGGTGTCCATGGTTCCACTGTAGTTGATTTTTGTGAAGCAAAACAATGATAAAACTCCATCTATGCAGTATTCAAGCCATGTTTTATTTAATTGCATGAGAAATCATTAGGCTTAGTATCGAACAATTTCCCAGTCTGTGATGTGACAGGAAGTTTGTGGCTATAAATTTGCCTTTGACATCAAGATCAAGTGCTACATTTAATTTACATGTAAATGAAAAAAAGACAAGTACTTTTATGTTGTTTGTTTTTGGAGGGAGTAGATGGGGTATTGTTGGTTTAGTCAATCAGGCCTTATTTTTTTGGTTGACCTAGGTACTAAGCACTGTTTAACATTGACTCTTACCCAAGTAAGGTGGACATGGAATGAAAAGTAATCAGTTTGAAGAATTTTCAATAACAGTGTGGTTCCTGTTGACCATGTTCTGAGCAGTAATTTTGATTTTTTCTGTGATTTTCTCTTTGTCTCAATGCAGTTAGTGGAGAAAGCCAAGGGGGAATTACTAAAGGTCAGGAAAAAGAGTCAAAGGAAAAAGCCAACTGAGAAATATGAGGAGAAAGAGAAACAGGTACATATTGTGCTTCAATTTTTTAAAGGGTGATCAGAATGCAGAGTGAAAACAAGCAAGTTCTCCTTTTGATTAGGCCGCACCAACTAAAAGTTCAAAATTATTGTCGGCAGATGAATCTGCTAAATTCTGATAGAAAAATTTCATAAGCTGAGGGCTAGCAAGTCATGTGCTTTGTGTGCACACTGATGGTATTGTGGTTCAATATTACCCTTGGTACTATTTGCTGTTTTATATTCATTGTAAGGGTTTAAAAAAATTACTTTCAGCTTGCTCTTTAGAAAGGAGCTTAAAATTTTGCTTACCCCAGGAAAGTTGAAGTGTAATTTTTTTTATTTAGTCACCAGACATCTTGACTGGGCCTTTGCCCATTGGACAAGTGAGAATGGAAGGTTACTTGCCCTGCAGGAAAATCCATTTGTCCCAGACACCTGGAGAGAACTATTTTTGAGCCCTGGTTACATGTATAATAAATTACCATACACTAGAACAGAGGAAAATACCATTATTTTACAACAACTGCAGAAATTCTTCTGCCCTTGCTCATTGGCTAACAGCCTTCTCAAAATTATCTGGTTGCCAGCTCAATGAGCCACCTCCTCTGGATGTTTGACTGTCTCCTTCTAGATGGAAAATATATATTACAATAACGATGAAACTCATGGCCTGTCATTTGTCATTTGACAGGGTGCAAAAAAAAAAAACATATTATGCGACGATTTTCAGTGGGAAAATGTGGAAAACAAACTGGATTATATACGGATAAGTTTCAACAGCTGACAAAATGTATAAAAACGTCTTCTGATTCGAATGTACCAAACAACAGTGAGATGAAAAGTTAGTTCTTTTATAAAAAGCATCTTGTAAATTAAGCAGTCAAACTTGCTCTGGCACTTCGTAAGATCTTTAATCTATGAGATATGTCGCTTGAGTCCCCCCCTCCCCCATGTTGATCTCTGATGTGCTTCCCAATGACAGATCAACAGGCCCAACAGATACTGGATTATTGTTGCATTATCAAAGTCATGCCAATGTGCGATATAAACAGTCACTGCTAAAACCAATGCTGAATCATGCTTTTAAGCTTTCTTCGAACTGGCAACTGTTCCACCAAGAATGTGAACGTCTCACGGAGACTTTCTCTCAACTGCATTACGCCATCCCACTCTTGCAATCAACAATCAGAGATTTTGTTACTGAAAAGGTTTCAGGGGATGTAGGATCCTTTCAGAAGTGTGACAATAAGAAAGCACCCATGAGAATAATATTACCATTTAAGGACCAGAGATCAGCCAATTCTGAGCGGAGACAACTTAAAGAACTAAGTCGCAAAATCGGGAAAGATATCCATCCAGTGTACACAAGCCGAAAGATCGGAGCTGTCATCAAGCCAAAGGAAAGCAAACCCCCTATTGTGAACCAACAATGCGTTGTATACCATTTTAAGTGTGATCTGTGTGATGCGGATTATGTTGGCTACACATGCCGACACCTGTATCAATGCATTGATGAACACAGGGATCTGTCATCGGGAAGCACGTCAGAGATCAACATGGGGTAACTCAAGCGACATATCTCATAGATTCAAGATCTTATGAAGTGCCAGAGCAAGTTTGACTGCTTAATTTATGAGATGCTTTTCATAAAAGAACTAAAGCCAACTTTGAACACATATTCTAACTCCATCCATGCAAAGTTATTTTTACAATGTATAGCACAGAGTGTTTTATATTATTCTTTTCCAAAAAATTTTTATCCTATTGTTATCTAGCCTTTTGTATTTTAGTTTTTATCACTTACCTTTTGTAACGGTTAGTACATATTTCCATATGTTTATCGCTTTTTATATTCTCACATGACTGTGATTTTACTTCTTATATGCAAAATTCTATTCATTTAATTCTTACTTGAAAATGATCTCAGTGAGATCAAAGCGTCGTATTTTTTTCGCTAATTTTTCTTATCGTAAAATATTTCTTCATTTACACTGTTTTTATATAGCATTTTAGCTCATTACACATACAGAATTTGTTGAACTGCATTCATAGAACTTCCAAATCTTGGTAACCAGGCATTTACCATGGACCAAGTTTCCATGCCTTGAGGTTAAAAATCTGTCATGAATGAACTGGAGTGTTTTTATCTCTGTTTTAGGTGTAAAAGTACTTCAAAATAATCAAGGCTTCAGAATTTTCACTTTTTGTTGATGTGGCACAATTTTTTTTTGTTTATGTGAAAAATAGCTCTGATTATGCGGAGAATGCAGATGTCAGCAAGTTATGCCAATCTGCTCCACTACCACCTGTATCTTAATCTATAAAAATATCTGCATTTCATGCTTATTTGTGTTTTTGCAGTGTGAAGAACAAGTAAATTCATACAAGAAAGAACTCCATGAATTTAGACTTATTAACTGCAGAAAGGTATTGATAACATTATTATATTTATGGTATATGTAATAGGACTAAATGCTGTCCAATTTGGAAATAATTGGATGAAAAAAAAATCGGAGGACAGCCAAAATTGGACAAGGCCGCAGGCTGAGTCCAATTTGGCTGTCAGAGGAATTTTTTGAATCCAATTATTTCTAAATTGGATGAGCATGTAGTCCTCTTACTTATTAATCATATAGCTAGTCAGGTTTTGGGCATTGCTCAGTCAAGCTATTATCCCTACAGAAAGGCAAACTAAAATATTATGAATAATTATTATATTTCCAAAATATTTGGCAGAATAGAATGTCATAATCACAAAAAAACAATAATAATAAATGTAAAAAAGGATACTGCAAATTATGAAAGTGTAAAGTGAAAGCAAAGCAGTTTTTAAATATATACAGGGCTAAAAATTGGCGGTCGCACGGTTGGCAGTAGTGAGTTAAAACTGACCAGGGCCACCAAAAATCGGGTTTTGAAGGCCCGATGCGCGACTATGCTACTGAATTTCGAAAATTAATGTGATGTACAAAGATAAAAATAAACTGAACTCAATATGTAGTTTAATTGGACTACCTTTCTCTTCGTTTCTCTGCCTGGAATCTAAATGATCATTCGTTTTAGTGAATTTTTAGTTCTGAAGTGGAAATTACAAGCTGTTTTAACAGTGAATTTCATGACCAATCCACATTCACAACATATAGATGCCATTTTGATGTTGTGATTGGCACATGTCTTTAGACGTATACGACAAGTTCCGTGTGGGATGGTTTCGAAGCACAAATTTTCGCTTCGAGAACAGTCTTAACACCAAGATTGGAATATAGATTTGGGACAAAAGTGTGGAGATTCCTCCCCGGCTGTGAGCCGAAAGTGCTAAAAATTACGAAAAGAACATAAGGGCAAAAACAGAAACAAGGGAAGACATGGCTAGTTTTCGACAATAACGCGATGTTTTGCTCAGATTGCAAAGAGGTGGCGGCTGTCAATGCGACAGTCAGTCACAAGAACAGTTTTGCCTCCAGTTAGAGTCGATAAAGCTGGAGGAGGAATTGCATAATCACAAATCGGCAAAAGCTCAGCATTGTAGTTGCAAAGAACCATCTATGTGAAACACCAGTCATGAAATTCTCTGAATTAATGCTCCGTCAAAAGCCAAAGGGCGTTTATTTAAGTTTTCCATTTGAAACTAGGGCCGATCCTGGGCTACTTCATTTTAGGACGGGTCACTAAGAGTTCAAGAAACTGGCCTGAATGGCCACAAAGCACTGAAGTTAATTTTTAGCCCTGTATATATTATTTTCAAAATATCCAGTGTGACAGAATAAAATGAGGTTTGTAGCAATAAAAACACTTGCAATATATTGAATGAGGAGTGGAGAAATTTATGATAAGAAATAATGGAAGAAAATATTTAAATTTCAAAGGTGTGAAAAATATTGTTTTTTATTTGGTGTTTTTTTTACTCTTCAAATTATTCAGTACTAAATCTAGCTATAAATTGAAAAAAATATTAATTATGTACACAAACAAACATTAAAGAGGGCAAAATTACAGGAAATAATACTATTAACTCATTGCCTTATCTGCAAAGGATTTTGGCGATCTTGCGGCCCACTTTTTTAAAGCGTGCTTTTGGAAAGACGACATTTGCACATTAGATGGCCCAGGAAACCCAAGAAACCCACCATAAAAATTCACTGTACATGTGGAGTTATTGATAGTGCTGAAGTTGTTGCTGGAATTACGAGCTTGAAGAGGTAGTCTCTCTTTTATATCAGGGCTGCTGTTATTTTGTTGTTGACTGCCACTCTTTCGCTTGCATCTACTGATTATATTTGAGAGTTCTTTTGCCTGGTTCTCGTCATCCCCTTCATAGGAATTTAGGCTGAGAACATTGCAGTGTCCAGTTATGTCAATGATTTTGTCTCTGGGGACACGAGCATTCTTTAGCTTTTGTACACATGTTTTTCGGCTCGAATGATTGGTAATTTTCTTAGCATTCGCAGCTGTTAAACTAGACTTTACAGCCATGTTCTTCATTATTTGTCCAATTCTGTGTTCACCCATTTGCTGTCTGCTAAACCAAACTTGGCCCTTTGGTTTTGAAATAGTTGTCAAGTAGAATGGCCCGCAGTTTTTTAGTTCAGGTGGATGGCTGGAAAACATTTCTTCCAAAAGCATTACCGGACATTTTTCGCCCCCAGTCGAAGCCCAAAGTGTTCAGTGACATTTTTAAAGTTTACATTGACTAGAGCTTGGGCAGAATGATTTAAGTGACCTGAATTCCAGAAGAAATCTTCGTCTGCTGCACTTAAAGTATGAGAAGCATTTTTTCACTTTCCGTAACCCTGCGCTCGTAATTCTCTTCCTTTCGCTTCAAGTTGTTGCCTTGAATTTGCAAATTCACAATCTCACAAAATACTGTAGTTTCTGCCACAGTTTTTCAAATGATGGTCTAACGAGCACTGCATGACAGCAAAACTTTCTGGTTCATAATCTTGACCATCCTTTTTAGAATTTCAGCGAAAAAAACGGCAAAGAATTGCATCTAGCTCATGACAAGGGATATCTTCCAACTTTCTTGCTTCGTTACACTGCACTTTCCACTTGTTGAAAACATTCAGCCAAGTTTTTGTACTCTTGGAGGTGTTCTAGTTTTGGTTTTTGCCTCTCAGGTGGGCAAGCTCCTCTTCTGGCAACATAGGAAATCTCTAATCTGCGGTGATATTGCTAAAAAGGTCATGGGAAATGGAAAAATTTGGCAAATCTTCGGCTCTAAACTCCGCCATTGTTAACTACAAACGTAAAAGGCGGCAACAATGCTGGCACTATGCTTTGTTGATGCTATCATTGCTTTGAGCTGATTGGCTAGTTTCTATTGCCTATTGTATTCTCTGGGACTTGATTGGTTCAGACAAACTGTCCTATTTTTTCTAAATTGGACAGTTTGCCTATAATTATTTAAAGGAAAATCCTATCTGAAACTATCCAAATTAATCCTTAATTGGGCAGTTTTAAAAAATTAAAGAATAATAGCTATGCTGACATTTCTGGATTAACTGACTACGATATAATTATTATTGTAATTAGTATAAATCATTTTGAATTTCAGACTGTCAATGTTGATTATTTAACAATTATCCTGCAAAATCGCACGGAATATTGTCTGAAACTTAGCCGATATTCCACAAGATTGAGCAGGATAATTGTTTTATTATTCAACAAATTGATAACAAAACAGCGTAACATTTTAAAATCTCTCTGTCAACATTTTCTCACTTCACTTTTTCTTCCCACGTACGAACATACGTATATCGCCGGATATCTGTTACCTACGGATGACAGATATCAAGAGCATCATGACCATATTTGGATAGTGTTACAATTTGTTGAATAATAATTCTGGTTATTTCTAAGTTAATTTTTCTTGGAACAGTTTTATATATGAAAGGTTTGTACCTGTTATTTACTTGACTGTAACTGTTGTGATATCTGAGTGCTCTCTTTATTAGGCTATGGCAGAAGAAAGGAAAAGATACTGTTTTGTTCTCGATAGATGTAGTATTGTTTCCAAAAGCACAATGGAATTTTCTGAACATGTAAGTACTGATAAAGTATACAATGTACCAATTAATTTTTTTTCTCGAGGAGAATATTTTGGACTTAAAGTGGTACTTTGACCCAAAAACCAATTCCTTTTTTCCTTCGGATTTCAAAACCATGTTAACTAAACACTAACTGACCCAAGTTTTAAGTTCTGATTTTAAAAAGACACCTGTTTATTTTAATTGCAATTTTCTTATTTATTGGTCTGCCATTACTAACTTTAGAATCTTGAGAGAGCTGGGTTGAGCAGAAAATGACGTCAGCAACTCGCTAGTTTTAGAATGCAATGCGTGTGTACTCGGCTGAATTAATATGCAGCGCGGGAGTTTCGGGCTTTCAGACTTTTAAACCCGTGTTTTACATATATAATAAATTGCGTTTACACACTGAAATCTTAAGCTAGTGAGTAAATGAAATCATTTTCTCTAGATCCAACTCTCTGATGTCCTGTCGGTCAGTTTTGATTGTGAGTAATGATGGACCGTGAAATCCAGAACTTACACTCAAAATAAACAGCCTTCGGATGAAACTCAAAGCTCAAAATTTTGCCAGTTAGGTGTTAAGCAAACATGCTTTTCAAATCTGAAGAAGAAAATGAAGTGATTTTTGATCATAGTACCACTTTAATATTAAAAAAACACTCTGCAAGGTAGTGATATTGTGAGCAAATAGAAGTGATCTAAATGTTCTCAAGTGTTTTCTTTGGCATGTAATTTGTTTCTTTTTCTTACAAAGATTTATAAAAGAACTAAATAAATGTGATTCTATACAGCTATAGAAAATCAAGACTTGGAAACTTGCAAAGCAGAATGAGAAATGCCATGGGATCATTGAGCCACTAACAAGTGTTTCCATGACTCTTGAGTTCTCCCAAACATTTACTCTCGTATTGATGTAATTTTGTGCTATCACTTAAAGAAGCTTGTTTTCAATTGTAACCCATATTTTACCTCCATATTTGTTATAATCTGCAGAATGCTCAAATACTGAGAGAAAAGCTTCCAGTTTGGTTTACACATATAAAGAAAAAAGGTGAACCTGATTCTCAGGTAAATACATGTATTTTTATTTCTTTAGTGTATTGTGAGTGAACTTTTTACAAGTAACAATACTACGTTTTGTATGTAAGAGGTGAAAAAATTCTCAAGGACTGCCAAAATTAGGCAAGAACCTGGGCCGAGTGCAATTTGAAAGTCTTTTTTTCAATTCACTTATTTCCAAACTGAACTGGTATGTAGTCATATAACTGTCACTCTAGGGTACTAAGAGTAAGCTGTTGTAAACAATATCATCAAATATCATGGTTAGGTTCAACCTCTGATTGAGCTCATAATATATTAACATATAGTATCTATAGATTACTTCATAGAAAGTGCGACATACAGATTTTTATTCATGAGTTGCAAAACTTTGGAAAACGAACGAGTGAGCACAGCGAACTAGTGAGTTTTTCAAAGTTTTGCAACGAGTGAATAAAAATCCGTACAAAGCACTTTCTATGCTGTAATTTGTTTTGCATATATAGCGAGAATTAAATACATCCTTTAAATCAGTTTTATTTTTTCCTGATAACATAAGCTTACATGCAGAACAGCAAAAAATTCAAGACTGATGTAAATGACCGAACGTAATAAAAAACAAATTCGCTTTCTGTCCAGCAACAAGCGGACAAAGAGCCTACACAAGCTAAAATACAATATGGGGAATTTGTATTTAAAACACAGTGTGACATCTTTTCGCTTGTCCATGAAGGCGCTTTGTGCTGTGCAAAAACAAATTCGGACTCTGTTGACTTACGCTGTTTATCAAAATGTTGAATGTTCCTCCTTGAATGTTCACCCTTGAAACAGAGATCAGACTTGCTGAGGTGACTGTTGGCTGAAGCTGAAGTGCTAATGATCAAGATGTTGGATATATTCAGCAGTAAAAAATAAATCATAAAACCAATGAAAGGCAGACCAGATGGCTAAAATGATAAATTTAATCAACTACAGTACTGTATGTTATTTGCCTTCTGGGGGTCCATATAGTAAAAAACTGTCAACTAAGTCTTGAAAATGCTGCCTAAGGCTGCAGGCCAAGGGCAACATTTTTAACCCCGAGGTCACAGTTTTTCACTATACAGACCAACCCAAAGCTGGCAAATAACTTTTTTTCTTTTCCTGCAGTGAATTGGCTTACAAGTGGGTTTGGTTATGCAACTTTGTCATTGAATTGGCTTACATGCCCTCTAAAAACCGCAGTAAAAAAATCTAACAAGCAAATGAGCGAGATACTAGGCAAAAAATGTATTTCGAACTACTTTATGTTAGTTACATCTGGTTCACCAGTTAAGTTGAAGTTTTTCTGTAAGTTGTTGCGAATCACTTGAAGTCAGGCTTTTTTTGCTGTGGATTGGGTGGCTCAATTTTTGCATAAAATTGTGTGGTGAGAGAAGCACAGGATTATGCGCCATTACAGTTTCGAACTATAAACAGCCAAACAAACTCACTGAACTTCGAAACACTCGATTGAATTTACTTAGAGCAACTTTCCTTGCCATTGAAAGTGAATTAAGACAAACTTGTGTTGATAAATAATCAATAGAAGAACAAAAAGGGTCAAGGTTGATGATTACCACTGGTTTACTCACAAAAATGTATAAACATGACAATTTCACCCAGGACGCAGTTTCCTGGTGTTACCGTGACTGTGATCAGGAAAATCCAGACCCTACTAACCACCAATCAAATTGTAGGATTTGTTACCGTGTGGTGCCCTCTTGGGAAAAAGTAAAATACAGTATCTTATGGGACAAAGCACTTTACCATCACTGCCTCTCTACATCCAGCTGTAGACTGGAGACCCTTGAATTTTTATGCTTGAGGTAACCCTTTGTTAGAGTACATGTAGCATTTATTTCATCTACAGAGTTGAAATACATGTACTGTTACGCATATACCTGTGGTTGCACCAATACAACTGAAACTGGAGAAAAGTGAGAGCCTGAACACAATGTCGACCATCTACTTTATTTGTACTTATTGTCACAAAAAATGTTAACTACATTATTATTATACAGACCTTACTGACTGTAATGTTTCATATCTTTATGTTCCAGCAAATGACTTGCCATAATATTATTTATTACAAAAAGCCATTTGCATCCTTTCATTTTTTCCTCAACTGTGATTTTGTTGTTGAATTTTGAGGACTTTTTTGTTTGTTTCCAGATTAATGGTCCCACATTACATACACAGACTGATAAGACTGAAAGGTACTGAAGGTTACAGTCAAAACTGGTCAAGCTTTCCTCTCACAAGTGGATTAATAAATTAATTATTGCAAATGCGTGATTTCAGTAATCATTTCAATAATCTGTTCATCAGATGAATAATGGAAACTTCAAATCAAGCCTCAGTTCAAAACTTGAATTTCATTTGGAATATTGCTGGCTTCCGGTGCCAGGTCGGCGTGAGGATTTCACAGGTTTACTGATTTGCATAATCTGTTATAATCTGTTGATCAACGGTCATTTCACTTCACTCTAGTAACATTACCTTGCTGCAATCTTACCAGTATCCTCAAACTTGGGGCAATTTATATTTTCGAATTCCAAAGATTGAACATAGAAATGAATTTAAAAGCAAAGGCAAATCACACTTGTTAGCGACCTTGGCAGATTATGCAAATTCTCATGCCAGCATGGCACTAGAAGTGAGCAATAAGCCAATCAAAGTTCGAGTTTTGAACTGAGGCTTGATTTGAATTTTGCATCATTCATTCAACAACCAGATTATTGAAATGATTCCTGAAATCAAATTTGCGATAATGAAATTATTAATCCACTTGTTAGAGGAACGCTTGACCTGTTTTGACTGTAATTTATAGAATAACACAGATCTTGACTTAATTTTAATGCTGTTATCTCTAAAGGTTAACTACAAAATTTCATTGTTGCTTTTGGATTGTGTACTACTAGGTTGCTGCCTCTGTTGACAATGATACTCAATACCCCTCTTACAGAGATATTGGAATTTGAACTCCCCCTCCTGCTGAAAATTCTAGTTTTGGTTCACATTTGGGCTTTTGAGATCCTCCTCACCCTTTCTAAATCTCTTCTTGGGGTGGGAGTATGGTTTTTTGGAACCACACAAGAAACCATATGCTTATTCTCAGTATAGAACTGGAACTAGCTTGAAACTGAGGCTAATGTGAGGTTCATACCGGAATAACTTACTGCACAGCTTTCTGCACATCCCCAGAAGCCCTAGTTGCAGACTCAGGTTAAAATGCAAGCTGCAATGGATTGCAATGGTTGGAAACAGCAGTGGACTGTAATAAGTTGCACGAGGATGTTGTTCAGTTGCTTTATTTATACTTAAGCATTTCGCTGTTAAGAAAACAAGTCTCCCCCTGCTTGCTGAGAGGCTCTCTTGCTTATGTATTCAGTGGGTTGCTTATAAATATGCAGTATGTAAAGAGTTTTTGTGAATAAAATCTCTCTTTGCACCAAAATTTATTGTGTACCATGAATTCTTCTCGTGTTCTACCAACATCCTATGTGGTTTATCAGCCTATAAACCATAGAAACTTGTGGTCTATTGCTTAAATAGAACAAAAAGTAAGTGGAAACTTTCGCTGTGTATTGTCAAAATGTCAAAGAATTGCGATAAGATGTTAATGTTCTTCTTTTTGTAGAATGAAGCTAAGAGCAAATTTTGCCCATTCAGCAGTTGAAATGTCACAGCTTAGTTTTAAAGCGGTATGTTCATATTCATGGAAGGATATATTTTAAAGATGTCCCTTTGAGAAATGTTTATAAAATTAATTACAGTTGATCACCTTGTTAACCAACCAATTTTCACGGTCAATGAAACCCCCTGATTGGTATAAGTAATCATATGGTTTCAAGTTCAATTTGGAATTAATTTGCATGAGCGAGTTTTTCAAAAAGCTGAAATTGCATGAGCTGCTTCGGTGAGTGCAATTTCAGCTTTTTGAAAAACTATCAAGTGCAAATTAATTTCAAATTGAACAAGAAAAAAAACGTATGATTACTTATTAATAGTAATTTTTTCATATTCAAATTATTTAAACATGAAAACATTTGCATGGAGGAAGCACCAGAAGATCTTTGTTGAGCCATTTTTTCACATTTGAGAAAACTATTTTCAAAGTTAACTTACCAAATTGTTGTCATCGTTTTACTTGTTATCGTTGGCTTAGAAAATTTCCCATTGTCTTTAGCAAATCATAATCCAGAATTACGATGTGTAATTTGCACTGGTGTTACACTTGAACTATTCTGAGTTATTGCATGGTTATAGTTTATTGGAGTCAATTCACAGAAATCTGACATAATTTTCCTCCCATCCTTCTCTAGGGTGACTTAATACATCCTATCAGTGAAGTAGTGTCAGGATGGCAGTATGGGGAAAACTTGAAAACCAACAGGTATGCACAGTACGTCTGGTGCAAGAAATTCACGCAGCAGTTCAGGGTATTTAATGCAGCATCTGATAACTCTATTTATTTATTTATTTATTTCAAGATTTGTATATAACGTATATATAAGAAACTATAGATAGAAAGAAAGTTACAAGCTCTTCACTCCCAGTGCCCCACCCCGAAAAAGGAACAAAAAGATGCAGTTAAAATACACATAAATTTAACGAGAACATGCATTTCTTAAATTCACTCTTCTGCATTTAGGACAAATGAGCGAATATTGTCACCATTCAAAACGTAATGTAAGCGCCAAAAGAATGAAGACTTTAGCTGGCGCTTGAAGGAGCCGAGAGAATTGGCTAACTTAATAATTTATGGTCGGCTATGCTATTGGGTATACTCTGTGCATGATGTTGATCGTTTAGTTTTTTTTTTACTCTGATCAAGCGCTTAATGAATAATGTGAGAAAATATTCCCACAACGTAAAGATAATTCAAGAGTTGTAGACATGAGTTCATGAGTGCAAGTTACTCCAAAGTGTAAGGTAAATACTTCACATGTGTGAGTACATTTTGTGGTAGTAAAAATATTTATCAGGTAATAAATCTTTCTGCAAAAATGGCAAGCACTTGTACCACCATACTGACAGTTTGTTAGGGATTTCAACTGTCTTTTCATGCTTATGTTAATTGTAGATCTGGCTGGTTTCCTGCTGCATACACTGAACAAGTTCTTGCCGTTACTACAGGGTAAGTTTCAAACAAGGTTGCAGAATCAATAATTATTTATCAAAGCAAATTATAAAGTTTTACACATTACACAATGTCCACAATGAAAGAGAGAACTCTGGTTGGCTCCTTAAAAAGTCCAATTTTTAAATAGAGACCTTTAAGGTGGTCCAATCATGAATTACACTGTACTTTCAGAGTGTTGTGTTTCAAAAAACATTGAAAGTTCCCTGAAAAACACTAATATATGCCTGACTTTGATATGTGCTTACCAAGACCTGAAGCATTATGCACTGCATCAAGCTCAAAGTATGACTTTTGATGGAGGTTGCCATGTAATCCTTTAGAGTGGAAGCTTAAGAGAACAAGAGGTTCTGTGGTAACACATGCTTTGAGCCAGTGCTCAAACCCTTGAGACAAATAAATATTATCATGCAAAGGGGCATAGAGAAAAATAATAACTAAAGCCTCTAATTAATAGTAGTTACTTCCTTCTTTTTGTATAGTCCCACAGTAAGCCATACATTGCCTGCTGGTGGTTTGCATCCTCGTCCTCTGTTAGAGACCAGTGCTGGTCACAAGTCAATGAAGAGGTTTTCAAGTGCAGGACCTGATGCTATGCACTTGCCTCCTCCAGACTATCCTGGTGACTTGGAGAACAAACCAGGAGCTAATCATTTACTGTCTGTGGACACTCTTGACCAATCAGGTACTGGCAGTTGACAACTCTACAGTTGGCTCATGTTGGTACTAGTTGATTCTGTCAGCTGGAGTTTACCCAATTAAATTCTGATCTCCAACACAGTTTCATTTAAAAAAATCATTATTAAAGCTGTAAAAGGGCTAAAAAAGTTATTTCTGTGTAGTCTATTTCTTTGACAGTATTTACTCTCATGTTTGAGGTCTGCTTTTAAGACCATCCTGAGCCAATGGAGTCCAGTGAAGTCCAAAAGGATCCTTTTGAGATTCTCAGTCCAAACCTCGACATACAGATAACTCCTGGATGAGGCTAAAAATTAGGAATTTAATTTAAGAAGTTTCGCTTTGCACCCGTTATCAGTTCACAGCGAGTAGGATTCTTCTGTGAAAAACAATTCATTAAAAGTATACAACAAGTCCACTGAGTATTACATCATCATTATATATTTGTTTCCCTTTTTTTAGGAAACCAAGTGGCAACTACAGCACCCCACTCTTCGGGTTTAAATGGGAACAACACTACCTCCCAGACCAACTGGTCACCAATGATACCACCTCCACCTCCACCGCCTCTTCCCCCTCCTATCATTTTGTTAGAAGAAACTAAAGGAAACAACATGCAGAAGTAAGTTATGATAACGTCTTTAATTATCGCAGTGTTGCCTGGATACTGCCATGTTGATGGGCATGTGGAGAGTTTCGTTTGAGTTTTTACTTTTTCCTTTTTTTGCTAAAATTCATTTTTGTATCTTTTTAGTCCTGGTACTGACACAGAATCAAATGACGCGGTGGTCACAAATAGTTCACCAGAAGTGAGTCACTTGTAGCACTGATGCAAAGAATCGTTGTGATGGAGAAAGATTGTTGCGGTGAATCATAGCTAGTGCAACTTAGTGTTGTGTGACAGAGAAGCTAAAGAAGCCTTTGTATCTGGTCATGTTTCATTTTAATGGCTTAAATTATTATCATTTTGATTGTCATCCTTGATCTGGTTACAATACCAACTCATGGAAAGGGCCCCTTCTGTTCGTGATTGACAGAGCAGTAGAACCTCATTTGTAAAGATATACTGTGGGTCATCAATCCATTTAATTTATTTGTGAAGTTGAACTGAAGTCTATAACATAATTGGTGTTTATGTACATAAATCATTCATGGTTAAAGTTCATGTTTAATTTGGCATATTTAATGCCTGGCGGGGTGACTCCCATGTTATAAAAAATGGAGGAGCTTGTCTTAAAAGAACCCCTAGGAGGTACGAAGATCCTGGCTTGATTTTTTTTTCCCTTAAGAGGTACCAATCCTTTCATAACAAAACTCCGCAGTGCAGGACGAGGACGCGCGAGTGCACCCCAGTGCACATTTTCGTATTAGGCCGCCATCGTGGATTTGGTAACTGTCGAGGATTGGGGCGAGGAAATATTTCCCGAGAGAGTAGGCGTTAAGTGGAAAAATGGGCAAGGGGGAATGGGGAGGGGAAGGAAAAATATTGTTTTGCCCCACCCCACTCCCCCACCTTGCCGCTTGCACCAATCCTCTACCAGTCAAGAATCCAAGATGGCAGCATCGAAATCCGATTTATTATCTAGCGTTCCGCTCCAAAGTAATGTCTGTACTGCAGGCTAACAAAACACATTACCTCTCGTCATATTTTTTTTTTGGTTCAGTACCCTAAAAGGTACTGCAAAATCTTCCGCTGTGGATCTCTTGAGGCTTAGCACCATAAGAGATACCAGAACCGAGTTTTTAATCCCTAAAAGGTACGATGAGCACCTCCATCATTTTGTACGGGAGTCTACCACCCCCTGGAATGTATTGATCGTGTATAGATTTATCAGCATTATGGCTGAAATTATTTTAGGAAGAAAGGGGATGAAGTTGCTTAAATTATTTTTGTGAACTGTACATGATAAAAGATGAAAGGAAATATTGTAAATTATACATTATGTTGTTGAAACTTGTGAATTCGCTGAAGAAGAGCATCAGTCGTGTAGAATTGTATGCGATTTGTATCTGTATGATTTCTCCTGGGGCTCTATCGTATTTATAATGTGAAAGTGGGTTTGAAATGTTAGACTTGATTCTTAAAAAAGCTTTAATACGTTTGTTGTACAAAGTAATACGTCAGTCAAATCAATACATCGATCAAATCCAGGAGTGCTCAACCGCTCCCCTGGGCCGACCTTTACTCATAGTGAATCTGTGGGGCGAGGGGGGCTAGAGACAAATAAGTGGGTCAAATGCCCAGAGGTGAGAGCAACATTGAAGGTAAACGCCCATCTCTGGGATTAGGATGCGAGCAAATGCCCAGCTGTTGCCTTGGAGTGGGAGTGGGTACTGCTGGAATTGACTGATGCATAAAATGGGAGAACCTGTCTGAGTAAGACGTTCTTCCAGCACAAGGTCGGGTTTTCTTTAAAGGAAGTACATTTAAAACGTCTGTGTGGATATGGTCTTGGGTGTGGTGGTACTTCTGTAGGCGATTTTAAAAAAAGCATGCGACATCCCAGTGGGTGTTGTTTTGGAGACGTTTTAGTCTCTGTATGAAGACGTCTAGCTTTTTTTCTCATCTTTTGTGGTATGGAATGTTACATATTGTAGTCCCTTTTGAAGTGATAGTGCATTCTGGGCACTTAGATCAGGATACGCTAGATATGGTAACTATAGCTGTAGTCTCAAGAGACTCGTTCTTTGAAGCCACTGTGAATTGCCAGGGTGGAGAGACTAAATCAAAAGTCATCTCTTAAATTCCCCACTTTTTATCAGAGGTAGTTCTGTCTCACTCTAACGTAATCCACGCGATGAAAAATTGGCAATTAACGTTACTTGCGCTTTTGTAAATTCTGGCGGGGGG
>CM042751.1:24813441-24818441 GCA_022496165.2 Catalaphyllia jardinei | reverse complement strand
CAGCAGCTTTTTCAAATCGGAAGAGTCAATGTCCTCTCCAAATTTTTTACTAACGATCCCTTACAAGATATAAATACGCTTGATGTTGCAACTGACTGGTGTTTGCTGTCTATTTTGGAATTAAAAAAAAGAAGGGTTGTATTAGCTTGGCTTATGTGCTTACAAGAAGAAGGCGTCTTTATTTAGCATATCATTTATTGTTATATAAATGACAAGTAAAGTTAATAAATTTCAATTGAGGCACTAGCTCAAACTTCACTTGAATTCCCAGAGCGTTTATTAAACTTTTCTGTTGTTCAGAAAGCCCAAATAGGAAATTAGTGAAAGGCGTTAACTAGAAAGCTGTGAACGTTAAATTTTGTCATAGCTGTAGGTTTATCCAGACAACAACAGTTTTCCACTGTTGCCTTTAGATTTGTCAACTACACCAAACGCGATCAGTACAAACAACTTATAGCACAACTTACATCGACAGTGCGTTTATTAAACTTTCTCAGTTGTTAAGGAAGACCTGAGTGCTAGGTCTATTCCCGGGGGGGGGGGGGGTTACTCCCTATAATGGCCTATACGGGGAGGCTCCGCCCGACAGGGGTACCTTTTTCAGGCTTCAGTTATATGAAAGGGTAGGGATTCCACAAGTTGAGGTATATAAAAGGGGTACTGACCTTTTCTGCCAAAATGGTATATGAAAGGGTAAGGGGTTGGACGTCAGGGCGGAGCCTCCCCGTACCCCCTCCCCCGGGGGTCTATCCAGTGAATAACACTTTTCCGCTGTTTCCTTAACATTTGTCAACTACTCAAATTGCTATCGGATCAGTGCAAGCGATACTGAAACCTCGATAGTGTTCATACAGTTTGCAATTAAAGGCAAAGAGTGACAAAATGTAAATATTATCTTGATGCAATTTGAATACGTTGTCTCTGTTTCAAAAAGGTACGTTTATTAGATACTGTTGTTTATTAGAGAGAGGCTTTTATCTCAAACTTGAAATTTCACAGTTGCTTTTATTAGGTAAGAGTCATTTATTAGAGAATGGGCGTTAGTTACATGCAAATCCTTACGATAACTAATTACAGGCACGGAGTGAAAGAGAATGCTTGGCTTGCCCTGACAAGCTGTCAGGAAAGAGTGCAGCTTCTAGCACTCACTCCGAGGAAATTATCAGGTAGGACATGAAGGGGAACTCTCTGATTAAATTAAAAGAAACGTTGCAGCTGCGAGTACTCTCTCTCCAGAATTCGATCAGTCGGAAAATGGGGACCCTGTTACAAAATGACAGACAGTCCTGCACCCTGTCTCTTCAGAATGTTGTCTCACTGGGATCCTCTCGATCAGATGAAAGGAAATAATGCTGCTGCACCTTCTGATCATGAATTGTCAGTGCACGTTCTTTGAAGACCGGAGTATCCGCAGTTAAGGCAGCGGTTTCAACACGGACGAAACGATATCCTTTCCAAAGTGTTTACAAACGACCCTTTACAAGATATAGACAGGCGTGATATCAATGGACTGGTGTTGGCTGTCCATTTCGGAATTAAGGAAAGAAAGGTTGTTAGCGTGCCTTGTTCATATGGACGACGAATTTCTCGATCATTGGTCAGGTTGAGGTCAAAAACTTACGGTAAGGACTTCTGTCTATTAAGCTGCGTTTTTGCGTTTCTTTTTTATTGCTTTGTGGCAAAACTTTGACTGAACAGTTAGATACTGTTTGTAGCCTCACGCTTTTGTTCTGTTTTTGTGGCGTCATGCTCTGCCAGGCCACGGTTTTATGACGAAGAATAGACATTGTGTAACGAGTCAGGGCGTCACGCTTTTAGAACGAAGAATATACATTGTGCGCAGCATGTTTAATGCGTCAATCTTTTTAGAACAAAAGATTGATATTGTTTGTAGCGTGCCAAGTGTACGCTATCTCGACTTGACTATTGGAGTGTCGGATCGATTTCAGCTGTGTCAGGTCGTGACGATCCGAGTCGTATCATCACTGACTCCATTGCGGTCCGTCAAAATGTTCAACGGCCGTCTCCAGGTTGGCAAGCTGACTTCCGGTAGCTGGAATTAACTTCCGGTGAGACGGATTGTTTGATCTCCTATAGGAAATTTTGATTTCGACAGGTACACCCCAAGGCAGTAAAAACTAAAAACTGATACGAGCCCGGTGGATCTCCAAATCGAACTACGGTTATTCTGGTTATCACAATGATGCGAGGCCAATATTATTTCAATTGAAATCTTCGCTCCCTTTCAGTTTCGTAAAAACTCTTATTCTTCGGCCATTTCAACTTTAACAGAAATAATATACACACTGCGGTTACAAACATGACAAAACAACGCATGTTGTAAAAAGCTTTGATTTATTACTTAACGTTTCGTATGTCTCTACATACATCCTCAGAAGTGACGGTTGGATAATACAACAAGATATTTAAATGCTTAAGAGTAAGACTGGAAACTAAGACAATTGTGAAAAAACTGATACAGTCTAATACACAGACCTATTTAAGTCTGCTGGACAATATATAAAAGGCTAGTAAAGTAAAAGTTTCTCGCTGCCCACATTTTCGTTTAAAGAAGGCTTTAAATCCTTAATCAATAATGATTCTTTAATTCTGCAATGCACATCAGAACGCCCGGTTGCTAAGATTTCAAAATGGTCCCATTTGATATTGTGTCCTGTTGAGGTCATGTGATCCACTATGGCAGATGCTTGACCATTCTTAGTGAGTGCTTTGAAATGTTCAGTTTTTCTGTCGTGTAAACGACGCTTCGTTTTACCTATGTAAAAGTCCTCACAGTCCCAGCAGCTAGCCTTGTATACAGCCTTAGACTTGAGAGACCGATTAAGCCTGTCCTTGTAGGGGAAAAAAGAGTTAATGCGGTGAGTGTTACGAAAAGTAATTTTTAGGTTAATACAACTATAGAACCTGTAGATACAAGATTTCAGTTGCTTAGTGATGATTTTACTCTGAAGACCCAGATAAGGTAAAACGATGTAAACATCTCGTTTGGGTACCGTGGTGATAGGATCTTTAGGTTTGTTGCGGTTTCTTGTCACAACATCGTTCATGTTGTAAGTAATAACATCACGGGGGTAGCCGTTGCGTCACAATGAATCTTAAGATCATTAAGGGCAGATTGCAATAAAGAGGTCGAGGAACAGATGCGGAGACAGCGATAAGTGAGTGTTCGGATGAGGTTGATCTTGTACTTTCGAGGTGTGAATGAGTCCCATTTAGTGTAAAGACCAGCCGACATAAAAACATTCAATTTACCGTTGAATTTAAAAACGAACACGAAATTCCTTTCCTTGATGTTTCAGTCAAACGCCATGAGAATAACTCCTTCTCCGCATCCATCTACCGCAAGAAAACTTTTACTGGTCTTTACACTAAATGGGACTCATTCACACCTCGAAAGTACAAGATTAACCGCTTAATCGGTCTCTCAAGTCTAAGATTGTATACAAGGCTAGCTGCTGGGACTGTGAGGACTTTTACATAGGTAAAACGAAGCGTCGTTTACACGACAGAAATACTGAACATTTCAAAGCACTCACTAAGAATGGTCAAGCATCTGCCATAGCGGATCACATTACCTCAACAGGACACAATATCAAATGGGACCATTTTGAAATCTTAGCAACCGGGCGTTCTGATGTGCATTGCAGAATTAAAGAATCATTATTGATTAAGGATTTAAAGCCTTCTTTAAACGAAAATGTGGGCAACGAGAAACTTTTACTTTACTAGCCTTTTATATATTGTCCAGCAGACTTAAATAAGTCTGTGTATTATCACAAATGAAGTAACAGAGAATTAACTCTGAAGTGTAAATTTTAGTGCCAATTTAACCCATGAATAACCCACTGGGCGTTAGCCCTAGTAAAGGGAATCAGGGAACCACACGAGGTAAAGAAAAAATCTTTTGACCTCGGTGGGAATCGAACCCACGACCTACGGAATAGATCTACCGTCACTCTGTCGACTGAGCTACGAGGTCGGACAGAGAAAGTCGGGGTCGATTAGGAAATTTACACTTCAGAGTTAATTCTCTGTTACTTCATTTGTGTTCATAATGCTACGCGGCACAATATTCCTGTGTATTATCAGTTTTTTCACAATTGTCTTAGTTTCCAGTCCTACTCTTAAGCATTTAAATATCTTGTTGTATTATCCAACCCTTTCAGTTTATTCCTGTTCGTGTAAAAACTCGAGAGTACCACCACTAAATCTTTATTAAGACATCTCCATTGCAGAGGATCTCTACTGTTTAAAAGCCGTCGATAGAAACTTTGTTCGAAATGGAGGGAACAACACGGACGCATTCTTTGCTTTGCAATTGGGCCGGTGTATCCGAGCAAATCACTAATAATGTGCAATTCTGACTTCGTCTTTCGAAAATATAGGCACATTTTGACTCGAATTGGCCAACTTTGAAGCTCCAGAAAAATTTCGTACGCGCTTGTCCGAAGCTTAAACTCGAAAATTATGAATCAGAGGATCATACAATTCAATATTTTAGAATAAAAAAGTCGGCGAAAATTTCATTTTATAGGCACTTTAATTCTCATATATAGTGATTTCTATTTGTCATTCAGTGACTTCAATTTCTCGTATAGTGATTTCCATTTCTCGTTTAGAGATTTCCATTTTTCAAATAGTGATATCCATTTCTCATTTAGCGTTTTCCATTTCTCATTCAGTGATTTCCATTTCTCATTTAGCGTTTTCCATTTCTCATTCAGTGATATCCATTTCTCATTTAGTGTTTTCCATTTCTCATTCAGTGATATCCATTTCTCATTTAGTGTTTTCCATTTCTCATTCAGTGATTTCCATTTCTCATTTAGTGTTTTCCATTTCTCATTCAGTGATTTCCATTTCTCATTTAGTGTTTTCCATTTCTCATTTAGCGTTTTCCATTTCTCATTCAGTGATATCCATTTCTCATTTAGTGTTTTCCATTTCTCATTTAGCGTTTTCCATTTCTCATTCAGTGA
>CM042751.1:24798055-24813041 GCA_022496165.2 Catalaphyllia jardinei | reverse complement strand
CAGTGATATCCATTTCTCATTTAGTGTTTTCCATTTCTCATTCAGTGATATCCATTTCTCATTTAGTGTTTTCCATTTCTCATTCAGTGATTTCCATTTCTCATTTAGTGTTTTCCATTTCTCATTCAGTGATTTCCATTTCTCATTTAGTGTTTTCCATTTCTCATTCAGTGATTTCCATTTCTCATTTAGTGATTTCCATTTCTCATTCAGTGATATCCATTTCTCATTTAGTGTTTTCCATTTCTCATTCAGTGATTTCCATTTCTCATTTAGTGATTTCCATTTCTCATTCAGTGATTTCCATTTCTCATTTAGTGATTTCCATTTCTCATTCAGTAATTTCCATTTCTCATTTAGTGATTTCCATTTCTCATTTAGTGTTTTCCATTTCTCATTCTGTGATTTCCATTTCTCATTTAGTGATTTCCATTTCTCATTCAGTAATTTCCATTTCTCATTTAGTGATTTCCATTTCTCATTTAGTGTTTTCCATTTCTCATGTAGTGATTTCCATTTCTCATTTAGTGATTTCAATTTCTCATTTAGTGATTTCCATTTCTCATTTAGTGTTTTCCATTTCTCGTTCAGTGATTACCATTTTTCATTTAGTTCCATTTCTCATTTAGTGATTTCCATTTCTCGTTCAGTGATTACCATTTCTCATTTAGTTCCATTTCTCATTTAGTGATTTCCATTTCTTCTTCAGTGATAACCATTTCTCATTGAGTATTTTCCATTTCTCATATAGTGATTTCCATTTCTCAGTTAACAGTTAGATTATGAGCTGGCCGGAGATTTTTATCGCGTGATAGTTGACGAGGACGCTGCCTGAGTCAACTATCACGCGATGAAAATCGAGAGAATGCGGTGTAAACAATCGTCTGTTTGCTGGTGTTCCCACAGCATTTCTCGTTGCGATTTTCGAATCTCACATATGGATCACTGAAAGTCGATCATTAGGCGATTTTAAAATCAACCCTCTTTTGACATTGTCATTCGTTTTACAACAGTGTTTACAACAAAGCAATGAGGTAGCCTCTTCCAGGCGCATTACTGACACAGATGAGAAATACGATATGGCGGCGGTCAGAGACCTTTCAACGAGTGACGCGGTGTTCAAATCTGTTATAAATAACAAGCTAAAAGATTTCCCCAAGGGAAGTGCCTTCACGAAGAACAGAAAGATTGCATAAAAATATGGTCAATGGAAGATTCCATTGCAATCCTTCCCACTGGTTTTTGAAATCTTTCAACTTTTTCCACGAGTAATGTCTCTGATGAATGGAGAAGCCGGCGCCGTCTTCACGATCATGGTGGCTTGTCTAGCTCTCGAGGCCATAATGAAGAACCAAGTTGAACAGTTGAACACGATCGGAGTCGCAGCAACGGCAATGGGTATCGACTAAAAGAACCGGAAAGTGCGAGATTGTGTGTAAAGATCTGTAAATACAGTTCGTGACATCCATAAAAATGTATGATAGCAAGGATAGAACGGTAGCTTTCACTTTGTAAATCGAATTTTGAATTTGCCCCTCAAACCCTTCGTTTGGTCGCCATCTTGGATTTCTAAAAACACCTTTAAAATTGTTATTTTTTCTTTAGTGCACACAGTTTTTTTGCGTAGACGTATATTTGTGATAATACGTATCAGAGATATTATTACAGTTTTCTTTACCGTTATTCAAGGTATGAGGATGTCATAAATGACGTCACGGTGATCGTTATTTTGTATTCTAGCTTGTGCGTCTAACAGCTATCTCAAATGTTAAATAAACAACATTACTATTAAGGCGTCTACATCATAATCCTACAAAAACGTGCTTAGAGCTATTGCTTGTTTTCTACATTTATAGTTTAGTGTATTACCCCATGAATCAATGAAGCACAAATCAGAGTAGATCCTTCAGTCAAGAGCTCTTTGAATACAGAAGTGCCACGTTTGTATAACGTCTTGCTTCAAGGCTGTTTCTTGCATGTGGGATCTATAACATAAAGACACGTTCATGTCATGTATTGCTTTTGCCTCTCGCACATATCGTATTTCACAATATAAAGTTCCTACATTCCTTAGTTGCGAAAGCACTATACAACATGTGATCTTGCTATATCGAACCTGAAGGAATACACAGCATAAGGTAATAACTATCGTCATGTTCACCATTCCAGTAACCTACACCCTTCAACGTACTTATCCGTATCAATCCTCCACACCTTCAGAGTTACTCTCCCCACTCTCATATTGAACGCCATCATCAGTCACCATATTCTCATACTGGACACTGCTCATATCAGTGCACTTTAGACATGCCTTCAAGCAGCAGCAGTTATCGACCGCGCATGAGAGCCGTTCCAGCACCTCTTCTGAAGCCAGCTTAGATCCAAGCCACACAATGTTCACAACATTTGAGATATTGTCTACTTCCCAGCCGTGCCCACCAGGGGAGGGGGTTACTGGAAGGGGAACTATGTCTCTTTTCCAGAATTTGCTCTTGTTACGTGAAGCCGTAAATTAAAGAGGACTTGCATGGCGGCAAAGCCTCTGGCTCAAACTTCCCGCCTTTGGCGCAATAGATCTTATAGCGCCGCACATCCACATTTTGGCACTTCTTCCCGTAAATCTGACACACGAAGGCCTCCGCATCTTTAAAGGTATCCTCAGATCCTTCCCACTTCTCCCCAATACTTGCCATAGCTCGGACGTACTTTTCACTGCGTTGGAGAAGCTGGACTGCTTTACACTTCCCTTTACCAGAGAAGGCAGAGATGGTATCACAGTCTGTGATCGCGTGTACGCTGATAAGGGCTTAATACAAGAAGCAGTTTTTGTCAATGCCTGGGTCGAGCTGCATCTCCAAGCTGTTCATAACTACCAAAAGATCTATTATTCTGGTCTTTGTACCTCTTCCCTTCTTCATGTAGCACTTTGTGACGCTTGAGCTATGAGCAAGTAGGACAAGGACATCAGTGTCGTCAGAGGGGATGACACATATACCTCCTGCGTGCCGAGCATGGAGAACAGTACGCGTATCTGCCTCTTCGTGACTGCATTGTAGCTCTAGAATAGGTTTGCATGCGGTTGCGTCTACTCTCCAGCACTGATCTTCGGTTGTCACGTGCATGGTGCGTTTGCCGAGCCTGCCTCTGAATGGTTCTGTCTTCCAATGTGACACGAGGAATTTGACATTCTCTAGCTTGTTTACTTTGACACTGGGCAGCTTGTTCCATGATTTCACCGCCGGTATAGGCAGGAAGTATGTTTTTGTAGTGTACACCATTAGTCGTAGACACTCGTTTCAATCTTTCGACATTCTTGATCGATACCTCGCGATACACGTCGAACACTATACGTCTACGTGCCTGCTGCCGGTACTCGTTACCACCCCAAACACTCTCTCAGCGACCATAAAGAACGTAGCTCCAGAGGGGGTCTTCAACTTGTGTAGGACTGTCATTCCATCGAAAATCCTGCTTGTGTTCGCTCGGTATTTCTCGGCATCTGTAATGCATCGCTCTAGCTGTTAGGATAGTTTAGCTTTGCTTGTCTTTCGCGGAAGTCCATAAGGATCAGCAAGAGACCAAGGAAGAGGACCAAGAGGGTAGGTGAAAACAACTTTCATGTCAATCCGACGGAACTGTCCGAGAAGTGACACCCGAGCAAACACTGACATCACGATCCATACGAAGAGGAAGTGTTGCAAACCTTACACACAACCTTCAACCTTAAAGACTTCAGCTTAGCTTTCTTCAGTGTATCAAAGTAATCTAAAGTGGGATGGGATGAGCAACGGCTCACTACAATCGAACTACAAAGTCATTCGCTGACTGCTTTCCCTTGCTCTTGGCCTGCAGTAAGTCACCACTTTACTTCTTTTCGTAAACACTGCCTTTTCTTTCCATGGATTGGTAAATACTGGCGTGGTACTTCACATCCCTACATGAGCTACTTCACTTATGTCAGTGTTTTGTTTTACATGAAGAGAAGCACATGCTCTTACCGTCTCGTCGGCGCGAAATTCCTAAACACTGTGAAGCTTCTCTCTGGTCTTTGTGTTTGGCTTGTACTTTGACTTTTTACAAAACAAACATTAATCAGGCAGAATCGCTGAGGTTGGCAGGTTTCCATCTCTATGGCTTCTTCTAGGTACAGTTCCAGTTGCTGCATCATCAGATGGCTTGTTGTCGGTCTGCAAATCTCCCTTGCTGGCGAACTCAGAATGATATTTGATGGTACTGTCGGGAAATTCGCTTTCACTTGAAGCCTCCAAAATCGGTTTGTGATTCCGAATAACGGCAGCACGACATAAGGTTGTCCAGAAAGAAATATCTTTGCACTGAGTTAGCACCCTAGAACCCGAACAACCGCATATAATGCATTCTTGCACCATTGATCATGGTGCAAAGGAAACACATTCGCGCCGTCTTACAAGTATTCAATTGGTTTTCTACCCACTTGTTTGGGAGGTAGGAAACAAGCAAACGTTTTTGAGGGGAGAGAGGGCTTTATTAAAAAATCTTGCCATGTACACATATATCTTATTTACTTGCTCTGTTCTGCATTAATTTTCAAAACCGCAATTTTTTCAAATGACTATAAGTGCAACCTGGTCATATTACCACCACTAATCAGGTGTTGTGACGTCAAATATGACGTCACATACTCATACTTCCAGCACTAGAATAAACGAAAATCATGTTTGTAGTTACAATACGTTTTAATACCGGATTTGTGCATGTTAAAAGAAAACAAGCAGCTTTGTTGCGCTTCCCAAAAATCAAAGATGGTGGCAGAACAAAGGTATGAGGGGCAAATTTAAAATTGGATTTACAATGTGAAAGTTACCGTTTTATCCCTGCTATCATTCATTTTTATGATGCTTAATAGTTAATGTTTCGGCTGTTAATTCCCCTCAAGTGAGCCATAAACCCAAATTTTCGTCTCTCAGCTGATGGACTATTAGAGAGACTAACTCCGATGAAATCGTACCCTGCGAGCAGTTGGTTTCTCCCTGCTTTCCAGCCCGGACTAAAATTCCGTTTCGATTATATGAGAATTTTTCAGATTTTCAGGCCCGTTTGGCCGGGCTGATAATCCAGGCCCGGACTGAAAACGCTGGGGGTGGCGACCAACTGGACATTTCACTTCCTCTTTCCCAGTGTCCCTCTTTTTTCCGCCCTCTTCATTTCTGGGAAGGTTTCATGTTGTCGAACGTTTTGCAGTGTTTGTCTTTTATCTACTATTCGTATCCTTGATGTCTGACAATTGCATTCAAGTTCCCCGTGATTTGAACGAAGACGAACTATTTTTATGAGGCTGATAACATGCTGGAGGCAAGTGCTTCTGAAAAGGCTTTGGACTTAAATCTCTGATCCATTCGAGGTAAGACTTCTGTACTGTATTTCTAGTTTCATTTTCGACTCTCAATAGTCGTAGGAAGGAAGTGTGTCCATTTTCGCTTTGTTCAGTCGTTAAATGGTCCAGTTGTTCGAAAACTTCTCATAACTCGGTTTATGTATTTTCACTTGGACATTAAGAAGCGAAAGTATGCACTTTGCGTCGTTAGGGTCATTTCGTCTCTCTGAACTGACCATTTCGAACACGGTCAAGCTCACAGTTAGTAAACCCAGTAGAATTCGAGCTCAATCCTTGATCATGGTTTTCTACCGACCGCTGAAAATTTTGAAGCGACGAAGCCAGAGTTCTGACAGTGTTGCACGTTATTTTTTTGATATTTGGATGTTTTATTTGTTTTCTTGTATTTTGTAATTGTTCGTGAAAAATGCCCACTGGGGATGCAACAGTACAATGTAGTTTAGCATGTGTGTATGTGAAGATCTTTATAGAAAGGGATGATTTTTTCCCTAATATTACTCTTTGATCCATAATATATTTATTTGTAATCCCATGGGGCCAAGGGCAATTAAGGATTAATTTCACGAGTGTTTTAAAAGCGGTCAGTACAAAATGCAGACTGCAGACCGGGTACAAAATGCACACAAGGTACAAAATGCAGACTGCAGACTGCAGACTGGGTACAAAATGCAGACCGAGTTTAAAATGCAGACTGACAAGAAAAACTACTTTTTTGTGTCGGAAACAAGACAACATTCGATTTGATAAATTACCTATTATCCCGCAATAACCTTACAATGTCATCTCCATTAAATAAATATACAATACTCTCTCTTTTTTTCAGAAATGTTATTTTTCCACATGGTTCTGTACTGATTTATTTCTAGTTGTGGAAAGGTCAAAAGATGTAATGCATGTGAAACTTCTCCCTAGTTTAGCGGCGAAAATTTTAGACTGCAAGCAGTCTCTCTTTTGCTCAAAAATCCGTAGGGAAAATGAGCGTGACGGCATGCGTGACATACGAGCGGCGAGTGGAGAAGCCGCGAGCCGTGAGTAGCGTGGGCGTCGGAAGACGAGCGAAAAGAAATATGTATAATTGAATGCCTGATGTTAAATCTTTCTGGTGAAAGAACAATCGACAAACAATCTTTTTGCAAAGCCAACTGCTGCTTAATAATCTTGGTCATCTTTGAATCAGCAGTACCGGTCAAAGCAAGTATTGGTATACCTGTAAAGAGTAAACAATTTAAATTCAAAAAGTAATTGTTTAAATTATAATTTTTTTGGGACAATGAACAAAATGCTAGCAAAATTATAGCAAAATGTAACGCATAATTGAATGTGTTACATAATTGAATGTGTCACTTTTCCAATGCATTTTAATTTTTCCCAACACAAGTGGAATCGTTAAGTCGCCTTGAATATTTCTCTTTGATGGAGAGCTATTCATTGTAGGTGATTGTGATTACTTACTATTGCAGTGCACTTGCTTGAATATTGCGTTATTTTCTTTTCATACCACTAGGACTTACCGGTGCAAAAGGATCTTAATCTTGAAAGGGCTCCATACTTTTCCCTGAACGGTTTGACCAGCGTTTTTCCTTTCTTGCTCTCCTTACCCCTGCAGTAAACAAAGGATGATCAGTAAAAATTAAGCACGGGTTCCTTTATTAAGTCCTGTACCTAATGTTGACTAACCAAAATGTTGGTCGTGTAGGAAATCGCTAACGAATCCGTCCGAATCCGAACAAAAAAACTTAAGAATTGGAAACGATTCCACAAAACAAATTAATCTTACCAAGTGTAGACTGTGTGTGATTCATCCACGACAATCAAAGACAGATTCTTTCGAAACGGGCTGTCCTCCTTCTTTAAAAGATTGATGAACACATCGTCAAGCACCTCTTCGGCAGACGCATAAAGAACTCGAACTTCGCCCGAAGCCACAGCTCGAAGTTTTTCTTCATCGAGGGACCAATGAGCAGCTTTAAGATCAAACTCGTTGTTTCTGACTTGCTCCTCAGCTATACTTCGAAGCGGGACGATAACCATCAGGGCAGGAGAAACAGCATCGATCTCACTTTTTGCTAAAGAATAGCTTTGATAAATGAGGCTTTTGCCAAAACCAGTTGGCAAAACAGCGAAAACATCTTTCTTCTCAAGGAGAGCAATTACGGCTTGTTCCTGTTCTTTCTTCAGTTTAATTCCCCCCAATTTCACTTCGCATACACGTTGCATGATCTCAGCCATATTGTATTCCTTTGTTTACTACAATTTCACGCGCCAAAGCTCATCAAAAGCTACTTCGATGACAGATACCTGTCATCAATCAGATCATCAAATTGGTGTATGAAACCAGTGCAGTCTCTCTTTTCGCTCGTCTTCCGACGCCCGCGCTACATACGGCTCGCGGCTTCGCATATTACGCTGGCACGCAGATGTTGTTTTCGTGTTTCCCTACGGATTTTTGAGCAAAAGAGAGACTGCTTGCAGTCTACGAAAATTTCGGACATTTGCTAATGTAAATGTCAATAGTTTATTTATTGTTTACATGCGAAATTCACGACACTCGTCATTTACATGCTGCGTAATTCTGCGTATGTTTTGTCTAAACTAATTCTCAAGCTGTCCCAAGTATTTTAAATTATGTTTTCCACTTACTGTTTGCTCGTTACGAAATGGTGAATTTGAGCGATTTGATGGGTTTTGCGTTGACTCTTACTGCACGTTAAGAAGGAGTCAAGGGTGGAAAGTTCATTTTTGACCGCCCAGCGCCAAGCAGATTTTCACCCAGAAATTTGAATCGCCCGGTTTCCAAATCGAACACCAGATAAACTGAAAGGTTGATGCTTCTTCTTGTGACATTCAGTCAAGATCCATTTAAAATCCAAGTGCTAACCACCAAATAATTTTCCAGAAATACAGCTTTTGAAGCGACCAGCATCCGCGGCCGGGATTTCGTGATTTCGATGTTTGCTCCACGCTGATTGGATGCATTCTTTACCATCATCCAATCAGTGTGGAGCAACAGCGTGACTGCCGATGAGCTTTCAGATTGCCACAAACGCAAGTCGTTCAAACGTAAGTTATCAAGAAGCATTCAAACATCTAACAAGCAGCTTCGTCAGTTTAACAGAGGGGCGTTTCAGGGAACATCAAAACAGCATGGTACAAAATACCTTGTTGTCATAAATTAATTGTGATGTGATGCGGTCGCGGTCAATTACGGCCGTGAATAATCGATGAAAGGTTTTCGCATGGGTGAACAGTTTGAGTCGACCTCAGTACGTTTTTTAAAACAGAAAAGTTTTTAAGCTTATTAGCCTTTGGCAAAATACTCTAATCTGGTAGCTCATGTTGACTTATCCCTCTACAATACTTGCTAAATGACATAAAAAAGATTTTCCACATAAACTTCACTCGCAGACTTCACTTTCCAATGGCAACAACCAGTAGGTAAGTTATAAAATCGAATGTTGACATGTTTCTGACGTAAAAAAAGGTTTTTTTTGTCAGTCTGCATTTTGTACTGGGTCTGCAGTCTGCATTTTGTACCTAGTCTGCAATGTGTCCCCAGTCTGCAGTCTGCAGTCTGCATTTTGTACTGACAGGTTTTAAAAGTTTAATAACTCCGAAGAAAATAATAAGTGTCATCATGCAAATTACAGCATTTAAAGTGATTTTGGCGTGAAAAATTAATATAAGACGGTGCAAAGATTGTAAAAATACCATAAAAATACTTTCGCACGAATGGAGTCTGATTGCATGTTGAGATTTGGCTTTAAAGCTCTTATAAAGAGCATTTCATACACTAAGCAGTCAAATTTGTTTTTGCATTTCTTAAGCACTTGGAAATACTTTAGAAGGTCCTGAGGCATTGTTCCGTGCATCAGGTGCATGTTCTTGTAGTGTTTGGCAATGGCGGAGGATTGTTGTCTCTGTCCTTTTACACAATTATGTAAATGTCCGCGTGTGTAACCTACATAACCTGCATCACACAGGTCACATTGAAAACCATAAACAACACACTGCTGATTTACAACTGGTGGCTTTGATTCCTTAACAATTAGTTCTTATTCAATTTTCTGGCTCACAAACACAGGCTGGATGGTGGTCTGAATTGTTAGGGTCATATTAATCCTTAAGTTGTTTCCTCACAATATTATCTGCTGAGATTTGGTCTTTGAATGGTAAAGCCACTTGAATCATGTCATCTGTCTCTTGAGGTGGTGATAAAGGTTGCTGCTGGTCGCAAACCTTCGAGTCAACGAAACTTTTGATGGTAGAATGAACAAGATGTTTGGGATACTTCAGGCATGAGGAAATATCTTAAGAATTTGAGCCTAAACATTCACACCACCATCCAGCCTGTGTTTGTGAGGCGGAAAATTGAACAAGAACTAATGTCTGATTTTATCGTTCGTTTTTACTGTTTTGGGTCTTAAGAAATCTCTTTTAATACAAGTTTTAAAAGTTTTCACAAAATTTGGAAAACTTTGAAAATACAAGTGAAATTAATCCTTAAAATATTGCCTGAGAGCACTTGCGATTACCTGTTTATCACAAAGAGGGCAAAATTTTGTACAAAGGACAACTTTCTAGGTCTTGCTGTCATGTAAACAAGTTTGCCGGTTGTTGTTAAAGAACAAGCTAGCTGTAGCACAGCAAAAGCCTGCTAAAGTAGTAAGCAAAACACAGCAAGTTCAATTCACTCAAGTAATTTCTTTACAAACAAAACTTATGCAATCTAATTTTATTGACCTGTTTGGCGAAGTTTGCAATGGCATGATGAAAGGCGTAAACAAGTGTCCAAATGAGCTCTAATAACTCCTAATGAATCCAAAATTCTGCTTTCCATTGCAAAAACTTCAAGTACCAACACAATTTACACTGTTTTTTAAACCGATAAGGTGACCTGTAATACTAATTAGGCAATCCAAAGCAAAATGAAGAAATTAACTTTCAGTTTTGCGGCCATGAAGCTCTGTAACTCTACACTTTGTGCGACACCAGCTGTCCCCACTCAAACTTCTTTCAGGCTGCCAATCAATACATTTTTGGTCCAAAAAATCCTCTTGCTTTTCCACCAAAAAACTGTGCTTTGTTGCATGATGATTTTCTTTCACGTTAAGTTGAAACAACCATGTCTAGAGCAAACTCAGAACCAATGTGTTTCGTAATCCGTTTGAGGAGGGAAACCAACTTAATGCACTGTCACACGTGCACAGCCAATCAGCATCAAGTAATCATGCCCTCGTGATTAAGAAAAAATGCCTTCTTTCTCAGCCGATCAGCATTCAGTAATTTTGCTTCGCATGTGATAAAGAAAATAACAATATTGTGTTGCATTGAAATCCTGGGTACTGATTTTATCCAAGTAGTTGCTGCAAGAGTAACGGTGAAGAAACTACAGTATTGTTATCCAAATTCTTTTCAATGGAGATGATTTTGAGAAGGTGCCATTAGCATCTGTGGCAGTAGTTGACAATTTTTGTCCTCATGGATGAGTTATCTATCATCGATTTGTGCTTTGAGAAGATTGATCAAAGATACATGTGGCATGAACATCAGGTAAGGTTTTTATTCTCTTCACTAGTGTTAGCATGTCAAGTACAACTTTATCAATGGCTGGAAGTAGCCATCAAAGTCATGACAAATTAGTGATAATTTTCCATTAAAAAGCAATACACGTCAATGTGTTTTTCAGCATTGTTATGTGCATAGTCATGTCTACTGCAGTACTGTTGACCAAATTTTAATCAAAGGAGACAGGATGCACTTGAAAGTTAAAGTATTCTAGACGTAAAGATGTCTCTGATTTATTTTCCCAAGTCAAGCTCACTGGACAGTTCAATCGTCCAGTGAAGTCACAGAACAAAATTAACTGCCAGCTATGCTGAAGAATCACTCGTTCAGGAAAATAATTTTAAAGAATCTGTAGAGGCACAAGCTATTTTGAACAAGTCGCCCATTATGGCGACAAAATCTGATCTACTCCTTGGTTTGGGTCTGGGAGACACGGTGTCCTCATGGTTAGTGTTGTGTTGTTGGGCAAGGCACTCACAGTACCTCTCTCCACCCAGATGTTTAAATGGGTACTGCCTAATTTAATGCTGGGGTGTAACCCTGGATGTACTAGCATCCCATCCAGCGGGGAGTAAAAATACTTGTAGTCTCTTAATGCTTCTGAAACCGGGATAAGCTCTGGCCTGGTGGGCCACTTGGCTTGTATGTAGGCTTTGCCATTGAGATTGAGCACACTGAGGCACAAATCAATGCAAATAATAACAACCCATCGTGGTTTGTTGAATGGGCCAGATTGTAAGATTTTTACCAGGGAAGAGTGAATTTTGGTCCAATCATATAAAGCATACTCACTCATGTGTCCAGCAGCCATGCAAATTTATTGGAATGAAAGAAAGTGTTTCCTTAAGAAAGGAGTTGAACTCCCACAGGATTGGTTTGGTACACCAACATGGCCCCCGTTTCATTGTTTTGGAACACCAATATGGCTGCCATGACGTCATGTGTTTACGCTCCATACTTAAATTCAGCCTTACTGGATGCTCTCAGTGATGTAAGTTATGAACATTTAATATATAATACTGGAAGGTAATTATGGCCGTGATAAGTAAAAGTAAAGTCTGCATATGAGCCAATTGTGGCCCATCAGGCTGGAGCTTATCCCGCTTTCTATAGCATGAAGCGACTTAGAGTATTTCTACTCCCCCCTGGATGGGACGCTAGTCCATCGCAGGGTTACCCCCAGCATTAAGTTCACCAGTACCCAATTATACACCTGGGTGGTAAGAGACACCGTGAGTAAAGTGTCTTGTCCAACAACACAACACAACGTCCCTGGACAGGGCTTGAACCCAGACCACTTGGCCTGGAGTCGAGCGCACTAACCATGAGGCCACTTCGCCTCCCCGTGATAAGTGCTGTGATAAGTACTGTCATAAAGTCAAAAAATATTTTTGTGCAGATGTCAGTGAGTTAGAACAATTTTATTTGTATTCATCAGCCACTGACACTACTGATGTACTCCTTGATGCCAAAAAACAACATTGATGGAAGGGTCACTGACATCACCACTTGGTTGAGTTAAAATATACAAGTACTCTTGTTGAGATTAATTTCCCAACGACTCATGTTGGACATTTTAGTACTGTCTAATGTTACAAGATTGCACCATTGATCTTCATCTTGATGTCAAAACAGTAAGCTGCAACAAAACATTGATGGAAGCATCAGTGAAATCATCACTAGCTAAAAGCAAAACAGATACTGTTGTTGCTGTTGTTATTGTCGTTATTACTATGCAGTTCTGAAATATCTGTATGCTAAAAAACAAGAGTCTGCATAGGATGCCTTAGCAATCGACAGCCTATGGGCTTAAGTGACAGTGACTGCAATAAGTAACATAATTTTGAGGAAAAAGTTGTCTATCTATCTTATTGAAAAACCTTAATAGCTTTTAGCTGATGGAAATACTTGTGTAATTTTTTGTGACATTAATGATGATGATGATGATGATGATGATGATGATGATGATGATTATTATTCATTTAAGAAATTTTATTTTCAATATTACCAGTGGGACTGTGCTAAAGTAATATATAATTTAATTTATTCTGTGACGTCTTATGGTTTTAAGTGATTACATTTATATGCCTGATTCAGGGGCAGGGCAGAAAACTCCTGAAATTTTCGTATCTGGATCATCCAACAAAAAGTGATGTTACATCCGGTTTAAACTTGGCCGCACAGCTCGTTTCACAAAGCGAAAAGATGGCGTTTCAATTTGCCAAGATTTTCTTCTATTTACAAACCATCAGGTTTGTTTCCTTTCTAACTATGTTGCAGGCATATTTCTTCGACTTTTTAAGCAAAACCTTCGGCAAAAGAGAACAGTTCATTATTATTTTAAAGGAAAATAACGGATAGCCCTCTGTCATTGAATGGCGGATTTTACACATTTGCAAAACTGGTGTTGTTCCGACTTTTGGTTCTCGCTGTTCTTGATTTAGTGATAACACTAAGTGAAATAGCCTATAATGTTAACAATAACCTGGATGAAGTATTGCTGGCCATAGTTTTCACTGTGTACAACGGGAACATATTTAACAGAAGCCATTTAGTTCTGAAAGTCGTTGTCAGTGAACACACAGTTGAAGCTCAGTATTGCGTGTGGTGGGAACAACAAGAAGAATCGTATACTCAAGGTTAGTATCCTATTTCCAGCTTTCTTCTTCGTATTCGCTTTTAAAATTTGTTTACCTCACTGGTCAGTGATGTCATTCCTTAGAAGTGCACCCCCCTTCAAGAAAAAGCCAGGATCCGTGCCTGTAAATAAATGCTGGACAGAATTTAACTCGCGCTTTGCGCTTGCCTTGCTTTCACCTATGTTCACCTAGAATATGCAAAGAAATTACCCCTTTTCTGCAGGCTAAATTTGACTATGATTTCAATACTTCTTTGAGGTGATAGTTTGAGACTGTATTATCAGTTGATGGGAATCTTAGCTCACAATCCAATAACATTGTCAAATTGAATTGTAATTAAATTTTCTTCAAATTATGATTTACCTCATTGTTTCTCTATCAAACGTCATACAATGTTCTATACCAAATTAACTCAACAAGAGATTTCGTGGGAACACAGGAATGGTGATTGTTTTCTCAGTTTTTGGTTTTTCTAAAGATTTGTTTTTGAACACCTATTTATTTATTTATTATAATTTGGCAAAGGATACATGGGTGAAGTGAGAATAGAGTAAGAATGCCAGGGAGAGTCTATAAAAGGGTCTGATCGAGACCCCATACAAGATAGACCACCCTACTAACTAATGTATAATAATTACACTACAATAGAGAAATAACACTAATCCGATAAAAACTTTAAATAATTACTATGAAATGCGATAGTAAATAGGATTACCGAAACAATAAAATGAAATGATATTGACAATCACAGACTTCTGATCAGGATATCCCTGACACTCTTCTTAAAATTTTCAACACTATGTGCCCGACGAACTGAGAGTGGCAGAGAATTCCACATGTCTACAATCCTGTTAAAATAACTATATTTAAAAATGTTCGTTCTTGCATAGTTTTTCTGAAGTGTACAGTCATCCTTTCTTCGTAGCATGTAATGATCAGATTCTTTAAAAAACTGGACATAATTGGATAAGTCAATGTCTATATGGCCATTCAAGGCTTTATACAAAAATAAAACATCAAATAAAAACCTTCTTTGTTCTAAGGATAGTAAATTAAGTTTTTCTCTTCGTTGCTGGTATTCATCAGTGGTCTTCAGAATTAGCTTAGTTGCTCTTCGCTGAATTCGTTCCAACTTCATTATATTACTAGCTTGATATGGGGACCACACCACAGAGCAAAACTCCAGTTGAGATCTAACTAGAGCAAGGTAAAGGGTTCTTAGAGTAGGAACATCTTTAAGTCCTCTACAAGTTCTTTTAATAAGTCCCAGGACCCTATTGGCCTTGCTTGTTATCTTATCAATGTGATTGTTCCAAGAGAGATGGCAGTTTGTAACCAGTCCAAGATCACAGAAATCAGATGTTTGTAACCAGTCCAAGATCACAGAAATCAGATGTTGACTGCAAAT
>CM042751.1:24757263-24775326 GCA_022496165.2 Catalaphyllia jardinei | reverse complement strand
CTGCGCTCCCTCGGGCAGGGGGCCACAGGGACCAAGGCTGCGCTCCCGCGGCCGTTTCCCAGCAGAGCAGTCGCTTCATTAACACCAGTGATTCATCAACGTAATCCACATTATCACGACCAGGACAAACTCTCTGTTTACAAACTGGGTGTACTCGTTAACAGCGGAAAGAGTTTGAAAGTACTCTAAACTTAAATCCAGGTCAAACATCATGGGATTTCTTGCTAAATAAATCTTCATATTACGAGAATGATTGAATGAATTTAATTTTCTTTGCCAAAACTTTATCCAAGTACTCCAGCTGGTCTCCTAGACCAAAATGATTTGCCAAGATGCGCGAAATTAAAAACCGATGGAAAGTTGTTTCTGCAGAATTGTCAAGTACTTGGTGCTTGCTTCAGGAAAAAGCCAGTTCATTGGTCTTTTGTTAAATCTTGCGTGGCTACACAAAATGTTAGGTTGTTTGGCGAAAAATCGAAGTGGAAAAATAAGGTGAAACTTATTTGGCCAACCAAGAAGAGTGTCGCTTCCAAGGACAAACGAAAGATTTCTGGAGTCTCCGTAACGAAAGAAGATGTTAGCCATTGTGCTTGAGCCAGTTTTGTGTGTTTTGAGAAAAAAGAATTTGTTGCGAAGGTAAGCATTGTTTTTTTCCGGAAATTGCGTCGGAAGTACATCACTTTTCGTTGCTTTTTTGAGTCTGTGGAAGAAGAAAAGAAAAGAAAGCTACAAATAAGATTTAGAATTGTTCTCTCAAGTTAAATTGATGCAACTTATCAATGTTTTGCCTTAGGGATGGGAGACCACGAGATGAGGTGGGGACTTTGAACGCCCGTTGAAACCCACTTGGGGAATTTAAGCAAACTTTTAACATACCGTAAATGTTGTGGCCCCGGAATCGGGAAGTTTGAAAAAATGTTAAAACGACGAAAACGAGCTGGGTTTTGAATGCGGGGAGCTTGGATACGAGTGTTCTGCCATCCTGAATGTACCCAGAATTCCCAGAAGTTCAAAAGTGCTTTCAATGGGTTTTCCACGCTTTCCAGCACAAGTGGCCCAAGCTCTCTCTATGAACCACACAAGCAGTGCAACACCGGGAGCCTATCACTAGGAGCCTGGAGCTACCCCATGTTCCTTTCACGACTTTTTCACCGACCGATCTATTTTTAGCTTGAATTTGTCGCGAATTCAGATCCCACAGGAACCTCAGTGACCAATTGCAATCACAAGCACGCACTAATATTGAGATGTCGGCATGTTGACGTGAGGTCGCATTGTTTAATCCTTACCGAAGCGTGCTCAGGTAGACTGGAACTGGCTTATTTCGCAGGAAAAATATCTAAAAATAGGCTGGTCTCGAATTATAATTCATAACATAGTTATAATTCATGGTTTTGAATTCTTTTGTCTTTTTGGGATGCTTGGTTAATCAAGCGCAGCAGTTAATTGTTTTGGCTTTTTGTAGAAACAACAGGTCCTTGTGAAGTTTGAACAGAACAAAAAGGTCTTGGTGGTTCGTGGTGATTACGGTTCTCTTAAGGGTATCCTGAAACAGGCTTTGAGGGCCAAAAATAACTTGAAGAAAGAAGCAAGATAAATTTTAACGTTCATGATTGAGATTTTTAGGTTCCATGAAAAACTGGAATGATTGTACATATTGACTCAAGAATAGTGAGTGGTAATATTTTAGAATTTGTGAATTCATCAGCTAAGTGCAAATTATTAAAGAAACCAAAGTCAAATTGGAGCATGTTTTTGAGGTTTAATTGGTATACTAGAATTTTTTTATAAAGAGAGCAGGGCGTCCCCACTGCCTTTCACTGGAGCAACATGATCAAATGGAAGCACGTACTCTTTACTTCAGGTAGCTTGAAATTCTCGGTCTGGTGGGTAACTATGGACTTTAAAATGGGGATATCTGAATTGAAATCTTATCCCAAGGTTAGGAAGTAGATGTGACTCCAAATTTTTTTTTTTGATCAAAGTCCCTAGCCTATCCCGTGGTCCCCCTCCCTTCGGGCATAACATTGCTAGCTGCATAAAATCACGATACGAAGCAGGTCGCAAATAAGCCTGGGAAGCTACGTCCGAGCTAAAGACCTCGTTGAGGGGGCGGAGTGGGTGGGTAAAGAAGTTTCTTTGTCGTACGTTTGAAGGCGATCTGAGATCTTAGAGAAAACACCTTGATCTTAATTAAGTCTCACAGTTTTCAATTTCAGGTGGCTAACTAGATTCGGAAAAAGAAATGAAAAAAAAAGAAAAAAAAAAGGATCGTCATTTTTTGCTCAGTTCCGTCAAAAAGGAACACAAAAAGCATTTTGCCGTATATTATGGCTTAAGATTTCTTATTTAGCCCGGGAAAAAACTTTTTAAGTTTCTTTCTATTTCTAGCTTACATTGTTGATATTAAAGATGGGCTGATACCGTTTTTTTCAAATCGATACGATACCAAGTACCATACTAACGTTTTTCTCGATACCTATCCTGTGACGTCATTGAGTTAACTAGTAAGTCACGTGATCTGGTTGACCAAGTACAAGTTATTCTTCAGTAGTTTCTTGTTAAATCAACAACACCCAGTTTATTAAAAAGATCATTGTCCTGCTCAATAACACACTGTCCGCTGCACACGACTGCACTCTTGCTTTTGGTGCTGACCAGAAGAACACAGGCTCAGGAGACAATACGTGGACAGGTCACGTGCAGTATCGAAAGTATCGACACTTCTCGCTGGCATCGATTTCTTTTTTGGATCCGGTCTTAGTATCGCCGATTTCGAATATTTGCTATCGGTATCAGCTCATCCTCAGTTGATTATCCATTTCAGTCCCATTTCATATCACTTGATTGTAAAATAATTATTCAATGATCAATTGTTTCATCAAGTCGCAACATACCAGAAACAACATCTACGCCTGGTCATTTCTTTTGCATTTGACATCAGTCTGGTTCAGAGCTACAACAGTGTTTGAACTCGACGAGGGTGTTCGCATCTTTTCGATTCTAGAACCGTTCAGTGTTATGATGTAGTTCAATCTCATATAACACACATTATTAAGCTCCATCTGATGAAACTTATCGAAATAGCCTCTTTTTTTAAAGGAGCAGTGTCACGAGGATTTTGCTGTTTCAAGATATTTCTGTGCTAAAATCATTACTTTGAGGCTTTAACCATGAACAAAATGCTTCTGTAACGCCTAAACGAGGATATCAAATGGATTTTATCACAGAGGGCTAACCATAATAAATTTCTTGAAGATTTTTGGAACACGTAGCATCAAAACTCGAAAAAATTGGCCAATTTTTCCAAGTTTCAATCCATTTCCATCCATGCCATCCGTAGCGACAGGCGACGGGAACCAGTTTCAGTACGTTCAAACAGTCTTCAATAACAAAACTACATCATTAGTTTTGGAATTCAATTAATGCGAAGACACCTGGCTTTTTATAAAGTTGCCAATTGGCGTGACAATGCCCCTTTCAGCAAACCTGTCAATGCTATTGGAAGGCAATTGAGTGACCTTAGACGTAAGATCAACTAAGCTATTCAGTATCACGTGTAATGAGAGAATGTCAAAGGTAGTCTGCCTGTTTTAATCTATACTGGATCAACTTTGTTTACAGAAAAAAAAACTTCATCCAAATTTGAATACCCAGACGGACTTCATAGACATACGTAGGAAACATTTTGTTTAATGTAACATAATTTGTATTTCACAGTTCTTGATAAAGATCTATCGTCCTTTTCAAGTACTCACACATTTTATTTTAACTTTTAACTTGACATGGCAAGGTGATAACGTCGTCGATTTCTTAACTGCAAACGAGTTTTAAATGATCTTAGACCGTACTTATCAAAACCTTTGCTTGAAGACAGACTGATTTCTATTGCTGAAAATTTAATAAATAACGAAAATAGCAGGTAAACTGTGTTCTTTTCTTTTTTTCCGTATGATAACAATGTCAAGACTGTGGCGGATCCAGACCTTAAGCTAAGAGGGGGTGGGGCGGGGGGGGGGGCGGTCTTGACTTACTTGCCCTGCTGGCTTTTCTCCCTTCAGTCGTTTCTTCCTTTTTTACCCAAAATAAGGGTGGGGGGGGGGCGGGCCCCCCGGACCTCTCCCCAAGATCCGCCACTGCAAGAAATTTGGTTGAAATTTTAATCAAGAATTCCAACCCATCCTCACCTCTGAAATTACCTATTATCGATAATTCCTCGCAGTGTGATAGGAATTCTGGGAAATGAACATATTTTGTTTAAAAGTAAACCCAAGTGTGAGGACGGGGGACTCGAACCTGGGATTGTTCGCTTTCTACACCTGTCTTCTAACCATTAGACCACCTCGTCGCTAGTGAATAAACCTCGATTTTTAAACAATATAATTCATGCGCTTATTATACACCCAGCAGTAAGCATATGTAATTACTCGCTAAAAAATAATTTTAGAAAGTCAATGGAAAAGGTCGATCACCAAACCTAAATAAAAAAGCTAATCATTTAAAATCTGCGCTTAGGCCTAATCACTGTAGCACCGTGATATTCTATGCAAGACTCTATTAAATATTAGGTTATACAGCTTCCCGTCATCTTGTTCATCAGTGGTCTAGTGGTAAGTAGCCGTTACTGCTACCGCCGGGTATTTCCGGGTTCAAATCCCGTCCAAGTCAAACAATTTTCTTTTTCCTTTTCTTTTCTGAAAAGTCCTGGGAAACAGTGCTCTAAATTAACGATAATCGATAATTCAGAGGAAATTAGGAATTATCGATAATCGCTAATTTCAGAGTCGAGGATATGTTGAGAATTCAGCTTTCTGTCTATATCAAACAAAAAAATTATTTGTGTCCGATACAATGTAATTTAATTTTAATTTGGGGGACTAACCGAGCTCAACGAAACGTTCGAAATAAATCTCACAGCTGGCTTATTTGTGATCATTTCTGTACATAAGCTTACATATTATCAGCTCAATACTCTTTCTGCTCTCATTCCGCGCACTTTGACACAAACCCACGATAGCGGTCTCTGGGCCTTCCCTTTTGTAAACAAATCGTTTGAAAGAGAAGGTGTTGTGTTATACATCTAGGAGTCGGCGTATCTCCCTCTTTGTCTGAACGAAAATAATATAAACAGGCTATTTTGCAACCATTTCCAGCATTTCGCTGCCATTTGAGCTTGCCACGCGAACGCCACGACAAAATGTAAAATGAATGAAATAAATCAAACAACACTTTCTTTACACCGAGTCTATGGCTGTTTATTAACTTCCTAGTTTCAAACTGATTAACCTCTGCTGATTACAAAAGTATTATTTATCTGAAATTTTATCTTATTTACGGCTTCCTCGAAAACATTCTTTCTCTTGTGAAGTGTACATATATGAAATAATTCATATTTTTACGGCGGTTGTATATGAAAGTGAAGAGTGATCATCGCAGTAAACTTTCCAATTTAAGCAATTGGAAAGAAGAAACCACGAGTTTTGGACTTTCGTCACTTTCGAAAGGCAAAATTTGCCTTTTCTTGTTTTTTGCTACAAATCTAAGCTACTTCAATAGTTTTAAGCTCCCATTTAAAATGACCCACAGCTCAGACTTTCCTTCTCCCAACTGTGCCAAGGCTCCGCGGGCTAAGAGATGAGTACCAGTCCCCGACGGTTTTTCTCGAGTCAAAACACAAGTCAGTCTAAGCGGGTCTTAGCTATTCTCTTTCAATGGATAAATTTCCTGTCAAACTTTATGTATATGATATTTCAAGGGGTTTAGCCAGACAACTTTCTCCTCTTCTACTCGGTAAGTTTGTACGATGGATTGTTCGAGAGAAGATTGTGTATTCTGAATATCTGGTTTTCTTACGCGGCTGCGTGACTCAGCAAATAGGTTAAATTTGTCACGATATGGACGACATACACTGTAAGCAGCTTATAAAAATGCCCGAAATCAATAGATTTATAGTTATTAGAAGATTATTAGGAAAGGAATGAAAATAGATGAGGTCAATTTTCAAAACAGTGTTTGTGGTTTAGCTCAATAATTAACACTAAGCTAAAAAGTTGTGTCTATACATTCATTCGCAGGGAAGAGAATTGATGGAGTTTGGTAAGCTTATGCGCTAATTCACCATAAGCTTATTAGTTTGATTTGTACTTAAATTTATTTTTCTTGGACATAAATAGAACCTAGGAAATTTTAATTTGTTTTGTGACTTGTAGGCATACAGGTTTGGTTTGCTATGATAGAGAATTCTTTTATGGTGGTGATGGCATATTCAGTTGTTCTCCAGTAAGTTTCATACACATGTACATGTAAACACAAACTGTAGTATGTAGCGACTGACTGTCGACTGAAGCATGCTGCAAGGATTAGCCACTATATTTTAAGCAGTTATTGGATGAGGGTTTTTTTATATCCAGAGTAATCAAGGTCGAGGTAAGGGTTATCAGCCGAAGCTGAAGGCTGAGGCTGATAACCCTTACGGAAACCTTGATTATTCTGGATATCACAAAAACCAAATCTAATAATTGTTTTATTATACTTTGAGCGAAAAAAATGGAAGTCATGTTTTTACTTCTTCACTGACGGGAAGCAACACAAAATGTGTGAATTTCACATGATTACCTCTGACCTTGAGAGTCCTTGACATGATTGTTGTATATAATCTGCAGTTATGATGTCATGGGTGCTGATTTTGAAAATTCACTGTATGCTTTTGGCCAATCAGAAAAAAGTTAGAGAGTTTACTGTATAATAATAAAACTTATCAATATTGATCAATCAACATGTCAATTCACAATGGGCAGTGAATCGGTTGACTAATCAACAAATTGATGTCTTTCATGCTTCTGCCCTGTTATTGATCATGAATTTCATCATAGTATCAATAATATTGTCAAAGTAGCTGTGGATCCATGAGGCAATGGCCGAGTGGATCCGCAGACTACTTTGACAATGTTATGACAAAATTCATTGTCAATAACAGGACAGACGCATTAAAAACTGACATCAATTTGCTTTTTACCATAACAAATTGTCCGCTCTCATTCGTTGATGCATTGCATAAATTATAGCTTCATGTATCTGTCTGCTTATTGACAATAAAAATTAGCCAATGAGCGCGCAAGAATTTTGGCAGTTATCGTAAAATTAACAAATAGATTCCATGTTCCCATCCATCTGTTTATAGGGCCATTTACACAGGTGATTTTTGTCGTGGAAACTTGATGTAATTTTTGTTGCGCTTTAGTTGCAACTTCCAAATCGCATGTCTAAACCAGGTGCGTTTTTCAGTGCGATTTGTCGCCACGATATTGCAGGGGTCTCGAACTTGTTTGAAACTCAATGCAATTTTGCTGCAACAAGAATCACCTGTGTAAATGGGCCGTAACAAATACATTCCATGTTGTTATACGTCTGTTCAGCAGTAGATCACAGGTGACGTCAAAATGTGGTAAGAGAAACAGCTGTTCGTTTCTTACTGCTTCTCTATAAACCTGTTCAATGCCTTGACAAGACTTCTCAAAACTTTGCATTTTAAAACACAAAAGGTAAATCTTTGTAATGATGACGTCAAAAATTGTGCATCTGTTCTCCAATAGATAATACAGTACTGGTCAAAGGGATTGCAGCACCAAGCTGCCACAAGTTAGTACTGTAACTTTGATGATACTGTTGAATAAATGGCATCCATTTCATTTGAATTTGTTGTTGTCGTTGTGGACTTAACCATTTTGTGTTATTTGCTTATTTACTTATTTTGTTAAAATAAAAAACATTCGGATTTTTCATGCGTAATAATAATCTCTCGCCCTTGTTGTTTTTTGTGAAACGGAAAAACACGGCCGGAAAAGCATTTGAACACTGGTAAACTCCGAACAGTTTGGAGTATGAAATATGTTCGGATTGTTTAAAGTTCACTGATTGCTGTAATTTATAATCGAAAGCGACAAAAATACGTGTTTATGTTCTGTTATCTCAGTGAATCCTAGCACGCCTGCCAGTCGCTGGCGCCGCTTGCTGAAATTACATGTACAACAGAAAAAAAGATACTTTTACTGTAAAGCGTTAAGCCGGTTCAAGGAAACTGGTGGGTTCTATTCTATTACATGCGTGTAATTACACGCATTTTGGTGTATTTGCGTGTAAGATGCATGGACACTGCATGGACACTGCGTGGATACTGCGTGGACACTGCGTGTAGTGTGCGTGTAGTGCACGCACTTTATGAGCGTGTAATGCTGCAATCCCTTTGACCGGTACTGTAGGTGAGAACCAATCAAAATGTGAGTCAAAATAATTTGGGTTATAATGTGTAATCAGTAACTGGTCACAGATGACGTCAAAATGTGGTAATTAGAAGTGCTGTTTTGATGTTTCATTCCTGGCATCAGTACATGTATGTGTCAACAGTAATTTTAAGACTGAGGATTTTTTAAATAAAAATGTCATGAACATTTTGTTTACCATGTTTGTTAAAGGAGCTGCATCAAGCTAGGTTAAACGGTTTGAAAAGTTTAGCGTCAATGTTTCAATGTTGAATTTTTGAAAAATTTAAGGTGTCTCTGAATGCAACCTACAGAATTGTTTTAAACTTTGCCAAAAGTTGCGTCTAATCATGCTTATCAAATGTTGATAATCTAAAAAAAATTTTGCTGTGCTATTTTTTAATTATAAGCTCCTAAAGCTGTAATAAATGGTGTGTTTAGAAGGTCATACTGTTGCTATGGTAACCTGTTATGATAAGAAAAGGCCAACAACTTGTTCACCAATAGTTAGGCAGTTTTTTGATACCATGATTGTAGCATCAACTGATAAAGAGTGGCTATAACAACACATCAAAATGCAAGTGCTTGAAACTGTTTTGAGCCACCTTAATCTGGACAGGGTATTGATCACCTCTCAACTGCAGAAGTGTAGCAGCTGTTGTAAGGTGCTATTGTTTTATCATTGTAGCAGCTATTATTGTTTTAGTGCTATATAGGGGACATTGTTTCTGATGTTTGTTCTATTGTACTCAAAGGGTAGTAAGCCATTCATGTGAGACCTTATTACGAGAGCTCCATGTACATGACCCCTCAACTGTGGATGCCTTTACTGCACATAATCAACTTACGTGTATCTAAGCCTTTCAAGGTGTTAAAACTATTGGCCATGCATATTGCCAAGTTGCATTTGAGTACCACTGTTGCTCAGTGTTGCAATCTATAGACCTTTTCAGCTATATGACCAAAATATTTAAAGTTATGTATGATTAAGCTTAAAGTGGAATTTCCTGTGGGATAGGGACCTTCCCTTTCGCAAGGGAGGTATAGATAGTCTCATTTTGGTATAACTGATATAATTATTCTTGATCGATTCATGTTGTGCAATATTTAATTATTGTTTTTCTTGAGGGTGGAACAATTCTTGGTAGCCCAGACGAGGTGCTTGATCTTGGAGACACAGAGGTCACACAAGATGTTTTTATGGATTTCTTAAGTGGAATTGAACAACAAAATTTCAGGTTTGTCACTAAAACCCCAGGAGTGGTGGGTCTTCTGGATTTCAAGTGACAGGGATGATAGAAGTATTGTTTTGGGTTTGAAAGTTTTTTTTGGGGAACTTGATTTACATGTACATGTAAGTAGTGTTGTTTTGGTGTTCAAAACAATATCAAGATTTATGATAGCTCCCAGATGGTGTGATGGATGGATAAACACAAATATTCCATTTCTAATGTTTATATTTTCCTGTTATATCATTTAATTCCTTCTGAAAATTTCCATGCCTTGGAAAATCAGCATGGAGTACAGTTTTATTTAAATTTGCAGTTCAATTTTGGCCCAGGGAATTTTTTTTTTTTGAAGCCTTGTGGATTTTTTTCAAGGTTATGATTTCTGTCCCCATTTAATCCCTGTCACTTGAAATCTAGAATACCCCCCTGCAACTAAAACTACCATTTAGGGTGGATCCCTAGAGTAAATACCAACACCCACCCTATACAGTGTAGAGCACAAGGTATAAAAGGAAACATGTAGTTCATTTCTCTTGAAGTTTTCCCTGTAGAGATTTACCAGAGTATGGGCACTGTTAATTAAATAAAACTTACGCTTTGGTTGTCAATTTTTGGATTAAGGCTATTACCATGGCAACATCTCATCTACTGACAGGCAAATGTGTTCCTTATTTTGTTCTAAACTCCTTAATATTTATACTGTTTCTTTCAGTGAATTTTTTTCATACTTTCAATTGTCGCATCATGGAAATAATGTTGCCCATCACTTTGAATTGGTAAAAAGTCAGTTTCATGCAGAGCGTTTTTCCAATCTGTAATTTGCCACTACTTAAACTATAGCTCTGAAATATTTTAACAAAAATATGGTATTTCAGTGTCAAATCCAGACCTTGAGCTAAAAGGGGGGAAGGGGGGTCTTGATTTACTTGCCCTGCTGGCCTTTTTCCCTTCAGTCATTTCTTCTTTTTTTACCCAAAATAAGGGGAGGGGGCGGGCCCCCCAGAGCCCTCCCCAAGTTTTGCCACTGTATTTATTATTAATACAGGCCATCTGATAGGGTGCAGAAAAAAATGGAAAATTATGCGGAAATTTTCAGCAAAATTATGCGGACGAAAGTGACGATTATGCTGAAAAGACACCAGATTATGCAGAAATTTCTCAACTTAATAAAACTGTTCCCTTGGCTTTTTTCGATGTATAAAATACACTTTGTCTGAGAATTTTAGTCCTTTATGACATGTTTGACCTTTTGCTGCCATTCATGGAAAGGTATTTCCTTGTTAACGCAGTTTTTCCATAGTTTTTGCTGTTGTGTTTTTCTGAAGCTTAGCAAGCAGGCATTAAATTGGACGAGGGAAACTGGACACCGAAACTAGAACCCAGGCCCATCAAAAGATGTATGAAACGCCTGGAGGTTTAATTAAAATTGTTTACGAATGAAAAGGTGTGTTTTTGTTGCTGTTTTGGGTGAATAACTTTTTCAAAATGATCAATCTCTGCTATTTTTGCTTCTGAGGATGGTAAGAAGTTGCTTTCTGGCTTATATGTAGCAACTTTCTAGTTTTATGCAGAAAAATGCCCCAAGGATGCGGAGGATGCGGAAGTAGGTGAATTATACGGATCCGCACCACCGCATCCTGTCAGATGCCCTGTTAATAGGAATTGTATGTGGATACAACTGAGCTAAATTTAAAAAAATTCACCAAAGGAAAGACAACAAAATCAGCACAATTTAGCTGGTCACGTCACAAAAATCAGAAAACGTATGGTTATTTAAGAGTGCATTCATGTGATTCCATGCATCGCATGTGAGTGTAAATTAGAGCTCTTTGTGGTTATTCTGTATACACCCTTTTAATAAGTCGCGGCGCCATTTTGAATATTAAATTTATGACGTCATTCGCGGAAAGTAACCTGTCTTATTAAATGGCTAGCTCCGCGAGCAGGTAAGATGACCCAAATCGCGCGCTGTGATTGGCTACCCGAGCAGGCAAGATGGAGCCATCTTGCCCACTCGGGACTACCTGCTGTATGCCGCAAGAAAAATTTCCCTGAAAGCCATATAATAAATCCTTTATTGACCAAGTTTGTTTGGTGAAGATAGCTGGATATTGGCCTCGTCCTTTTTTTTGTGAGTTTATGGAACTTGACTTCGTCACGGTCCATAAACACGCAAAAAAAGAACTTGGCCAATATCCAGCAATCTTGACCTCACACTTGGTCAGTAACCCATATACATGTATCTTGCGCTTACTTCATTATGGTGATCGCTGGTCATCATCTAAAGAAGAGTACAAGAAAATAGGCAGTCAATGACTGCACATGGCAACTGCAGTAAAACAAGTCATATTGCAATAAAAGGGATTATAAAACGAGCTAATACGAAAACGTTTTTGCACTCGTAGCTAATTAAAAACATGTCAACTTGTTTGAGTTGTTTCTTGCACCGCGCAAAATATGTCGATCTACAAATTTGTAAGATAAGACTCTTGGTAGTTTGAATTTAATATCTTACCTCTAAGTTAGTTGGCTTTAGATTAAGGGTGCAGAAAAAAAAACACCGTGATTATTTTGAAGTAAAACTGAACGGGAAAATTAAAACTTCGATTGTGCGGATAATTGTGCGAGATTATTGACGAGCCAATGTTCTTGCCAAGTTCTAAGCGGGAAATTCTGAATTGACAATAGTACTGCCAAATTTATTTTACTAGTAGTTCAAATATACTTAGCAGGCTTAGCAATCGCCAATTCTTTTGAAAAAAACTGCGCCTGACTGCTAAAGAAAATCATGTTGCGTGATGGGAACTAGACAAGTGAAGCCAAAATAATAGCAAAACAGACTGCCGCATCTTCGTTTATAAATGAGCTCCTTTTTAAGAATACTCTAGCCTTGATTCAATAAAAATATGTAGCCTGATTATTTCTTCGCAAACTGCGTTAGGAGTCCCAAATTCCCGGAAGTTATTTTCAAAAAGCACAACTTAAAAGTTTATGCAAATTATGTGCAATGTAATTTGACTCATTGTTATTAGACTGTTGTTTTCACGAGTGAGGTAATAGTCCAGTTTATCATGATTTGTCTTGGGTTCAAGATCGCAGCACGGCAGATATGGCTGCACAATTCACTTGCATCGCCACGACCAGTAAACGAACTCCGAACAATCCTGACAATTTCTGCTAGCATAGACACAGCCAGAAAGTGTTTTTAAAGTACTACATACATGCATACCCGGCAGTCTGAAGTTATTCTAGGATTTCCACGGAAAACTCCTCCAGTCCTCCTAAAAACTGTAGATCTTTGTTAAGAAATGTCAAGGGATTTCAATTTGAATTTTTGCTATGTCCGATTACCAGTCGAGCAAAACCGAGAGAACACCTACTTTATAAATTCTAGTATTCATTCATTCATTTATTCATTCATTCATTCATTCTGAACACTGGATCGATTTCTATTCGATTATTCGTCACGAGGACCGAATAGTTCCAAACTTACTTACGCACACGATAGCATTCTGGCTACAGCTGCTAAGCAGAAGTAGCCACAAAAAGTCAGTATCTTTCTTAGCACCTTATAAGTATTACCCGAGATAAAACTGAGAAGACAACCTTTTCATTAGGGTCAAATGGTCGCAATTGTGCCGTTCCTTCGTGTAATTCGTATGGGGATTTATTCAACAACAGCTGCAAGAGGAATGTGACTTATCACAGGATACCAAGTGCACCAGAACTGAAGACATGGATCCAACCAAGAAGAAATGATGGGGCATCATTTTCTCTTGATCCAACGTAATGAAATCAGCCCAAGATGACAGGTTACTTTCCGCGAATGACATCATAAATTTAATATTCAAAATGGCGCCGCGACTTATTAAAAGGGTGTATAGAGCTTTTCTTGCCATATTTTTTTGGTCCTGGGCTTAAACACATGTTAAAACAGAGTTTGAAACCATTGCTCCATGTACCAATTGAAAGTGATTTTAATTCCTTTTTAATTGCTGGTTAGAAGTGGTTTTGGTCCCTTCTTAGAGTTACATGTACTTACATCATCTTTGCACACATGGTTGATACTGACGCCTGGCAGGCAACTGTAGCACACTCTATTGAGTCTCAGAAAAGCTGTTAGTAAGCCACCCAAAACAAATCATTCTATCCAAAAACAATATTCAGTAAACATGTACTAAATATTAATTAATAGGTTGTGGTAAGGTGCAGTTGAATATTTTTACAGAAACTATGCAGTATAAATTTTAATTATTGCCAGTTAATATATTTTTTCAATTTCAAAGTTATGTAAACTTGTTGTGAAGCTAATGCCTTTGAATTAGAGGGGACAGGGGGAGTGAAGAGGCAGCATGCAACTTTTTTGATTTTTTTAAAAAAGAGGGCACTAATGAGTAATCATGATTGTGGTAAAGAAATATAAATACATTAAACAATTTATACTTTTAATAATTGCCACACTGAATAATATTATCAAATACAACATACTTAATTCAATAATATGAAATTTCGATATAAAACGAGTTATAATTTGTTGTTGTTGTTGTTGTTCATTCTTAACAGAGGTGACAATTACCACCTGTTTGAACATAACTGCAATAGCTTCTCTTCAGAAGTTGCCATGTTCTTGACAGGCAATAGGATACCACAACATATTCAGGATCTTCCCGCGGAAGTTCTCAGCACGTAAGCTTTTTTTGTTATCTAATCACTGCAGTGAAAGGAAAACAAAATAATTTCTAACTTAGTATAGGTAAGAAAACACCAGTCATAGGAGGAGGCGTCTCAATTATTGATCAGACATAAATTGACCTAGAATAGTTAAATAAATATAAACCTAAAAAACATAGTAAACAAAAACACTGAAAATTACTAAAACAAAATTTTTGACTTTGGGAACTGGCACTTTAATGAATAGAGCTCAACAATCAGAGCATTACTTGAGAACAAGGGATAGCGATCTAGGAACCATAAACACTGAAAAATACAAGCAAATTATTTTTATTGTTTTGTACCAAAATATTATTGGAAACCCAACAGAAGTGTTGCATCCCTCTCCATAATTGTTTATTGGTTGGCTAGTTTTGATCCTAAATTTTGTTCCTTTACTTTTCAACAGTTTTGCTTTAACCTTTTGTTGTTGCAAAACAATTTTCAATGTAGCTTTTTTGAGTGAAATTTGATATCTTATAATTCACAGACTGAAGGACTGAATCTTAAGATTGTACAATCATTAGAGATGGGCCAATAGTATTTAAATGTATTCATGTAAAACATTCCTTTCTTGTTGTCAGCTTGCAATTTACTTCCAAGATTAGTTTTCTTGTAGAAGGCCTGTCAAGAAGTCACACTCTAAAATGCCAATAGTATTTACAACTCCTTTGACCTTTATAGATGTGTCCAGCATTTGAAGTTTGGCCGAGTTTAATGTTGTACATAATATGTTTACACGGTTATCTGTAAGGCTGATAATTACCACCCTTGACATTTACCATGTATCTACTGTAGTTTATTTCATCTTAAAAAATGCTATAAATTTATTTATACAATCTGCTTCCTGCAAATGCTGCATTTTGGACCGGAAGTTTTTTTGAGACTCATTACAACAATACCACAATATTTTTTCTAAGCCAAGTGCTTAACTTCTCAATATTCTTCATTTTCAGTTCCTTTGGTCAGATGATAAGACCCATCATTGACTCCATATCAGTAAGACCATCTGGAGGGACATCAGTATCAGGTTTGGCAACATCGTCAAGAGGCCAAGACACAATATTTGAACCAAGAGATACCACTTCTGCACAGACTGGACTGAGAAATCAGCCTGATGGCTGGTGAGTACTGATACAAAACAGTGTTCATTCAAATGGTAAAAATACTCTTTCCTTGATGAAAGAATGATTTATCAAAGTTTCTATGGTGTGCTGCTCACATTTTGTTATTTTTAACTTTCTTCAAGGAAAAATTGTGTGTTTTGGCATACGTTTACAAGTCGCTTGCTTGGACCATGTTTAATTGTGTCAAAAAAATGTTATCTTTCGGTCGTGTTTGCTCCATGAAGATGGGATTGTTCAAGCGTGGATCCCCGGTTCTATCTAACCAATTAGAACAGTAATTTTTTATTTAACTGCAAAATAATCTCTCTTTTGATTAATATTCCTGACGAGTTAATTGTCCAATTGCAAAATGTTAGTTTCAGCTAACATTTTGCTAAGAGTAAGTCTAGTCTCAAGACATATGCACCTATACTGTATACTTAAGAATTTGTTCATGCTTAGCGTGCGTATATCGAGTTATGGATGCACGCAGGAAGTTTGGAGAGCACGAAAGAAGCGTAAGAATTGCTTGAGGCGATAGCTGAGAACAACTCTAGCTTCTTGAGTGCTCTCCAAACTTCCCAAGTGCATTCATAACTTGATATATGCACAGCTAAATGCATGAACCAATTCTTTTATAACATGCATGGTGACAACAACTTGGGCACTTAAACATGTTTTATTTCTAACTGACTACAACTGATTTGTTCTCACGATGCATGGTGAAAAAAAACAAACTAAGGTCTTTATTATCCTAACACGCCACAATCAGTTGAGGAACAGTTGAACGAAAACACTCAACCTGGTAAATAGTCTTTAGGCTGTTACTGGATTAATTGAAGGTATTAAAGGTTTTTTTTATCACAAAATCAGGGAAGAAATTTACACTACATGTTTTCTCAAAACAATTACAGTTTACTCTGGGACAAAGAACTGAGTGTTTTAATTCTGAGCAACATTTGCTCATTACATATCAGATACTTTTTTAAATACACTCCTCGCCTTATTATTCTTTTCTCTCTCAAAATCAGTCAAAGCGCAGTGCCGAGGAAGCCTAATGTATACAAGGAAATTGCTGTAAGTAAGTTTATTTGTGCATGCATTACTATTGATAGATCTAAAAAATAGGAGTACGCTAGTTTGCTTGGTCAGGATTAATGATTTAAAATTTTATTTATTTGAATGAGTCATACAATAGTCTGTATAGGTTATGCAAAAGGTGTTGGTTCATTATAGCAGTTATAGCAGAGGAATGCAGATTGTGTACAATTCTCATTTGTCTAGTTCCTCCCATGTCAATCCCTTGAATCTCACTTTGATATCTGTACTACTGTACCTAGGTGTCCTTAATTCCCTGGGGGAACTCCCATACAAAAAGGATCAGGGTGCTTGTGGACAATTTTGAAAATAATCCCAGCCTAAGAGGATCCTGTTTTGTGGGCATGTGTTAAAAATTAATTTTTTTCTCCTCCAGGAGATACTAGTTCTAACATCACACATTTCGTCTCCTGTCAGTTATTATTTTTTTTTGCTCAATACCCCCAAAGATACTGCATAAGTTCCCGATGTGGACCTTTTGAGGCTGATCACACTAAGAGTTAACAAAACCGCTTTTTTAATGCTGAAAGGTACATTGAGCCCCCCTGTCCAGCCCCTGTTTTTTTATAAGGGAGTTCCCCTGGGGCTAATTTGGAAGATGTTAAAACTCCAATCATAATGGTCCATTGTATATAACTTACAGGAGAATAACATTTGCTTAATATCTCTTTTCTGACCAGGTACCACTAGCTATTACCGACCTTAAAGAAAGCCTACAAAAAATGAAATTTACAGATGAAGATCTAACTTGCCTTGATGAGCTAAAAAATTGTTTTGAAAATGATGATCTTCCTGAAGTAAAAGAAAGCGAAATACATGTACTTGGTAAGTTAACAGGTGTCAGTACAAAAACAGAATGAATATATGTCAACAGAACAATAAATTAATGACCTTTAATTGGCTAAGCTACATATATATGTTCGCTTTTAATTAGTAAATGATTTGCTTGGCAAGTAGTTGCATTCAGACTTTCCCATGATGTCATGCCCATAGCCACCTTAAGCAATTGTGACCTCTCACGCGAAAACGTACACTAACGGGTTTCCGTTAAACGGGGGAAACGCACGGCTGTCGAACGGGTAAGAAACGGCTCACTAAGCCGTAACAACGCGGGAAAAGTTTGCCGTTCACGGTAGCTCGAAAATGGTAGTATTATTTACGTTATAAAAGTAACTTTTTCTGGTCGGTTCTGAATTTCACGCTTGGTTCAAGATCAATGTTACATTACGGCAAGAAAGTAACGAAGCAGTCGGCTAGAACAAGATTTTGCAAACTACCATTTCATGTCTTCATTTCGCATACGACCGGCCATGTAGGGCCGTCTGCTTATGATCCAAGGCGTTTGAACGAACGGTTCCAACTTATTAGTTTTGAACGGATGGATAATTTTTCTGAACGGATGACCAAGTCGTTCGAACGGATGCAAATTTTTCTGAACGGATGCCACAGGCGTTCGAACGGATGGACAACTTTTCTGAACGGTTGACACAGGCCGTTCGAACGGATGAATGATTTTTGTGAACGGATGACCAAACCGCTCGAACGGATGCAAATTTTTCTGAACGGGTGCATTAGCCGTTCGAACGGTTGGGCAATTTATGTGAACGGATGACACAGCCGTTCGAACGGATTGACTTCCTTTTTAAACGGATCGCCCAAGCC
>CM042751.1:24697263-24754763 GCA_022496165.2 Catalaphyllia jardinei | reverse complement strand
AACATTTCACACAGGAGGAGAATCATGTTCTACATCTCACTTTACAACTTTTGCAAGTGCTACTATTATGTGAGAAATTATTTTCTACCTCTACTGGTGAGTTCAGCTTAGATGTAATATGGCAAATAAGAAACAAATACTAGTTGATTTTACACTAAAGTTACAAATTTTTTGATCTTCCTATAAACTTCACTTTCATTTTCAACCTGCTTGTCATGTTTGAATCACTAATGCAAATAATGGTATCAAATTTAGTCTATGTGTAAATTAGACATTACATGTAAAAGCAAAGAAATTAAAGTATTAAAATTTGCAGTGATATCTACATTTAAATTAAACGCAGAATGGAGTATATTTAATAACAGCAAAGAACAAATGTTCTTGATATACCAAAGCCGAAGCAGTATTTTGGTAATTTTTGTTCATCCCTAATCCTCGATGCGATTTCTTTAATTTGTGTTATCCCCCTAAGCCTTAGAGCCAAGTTAAAGTTTTTATATAACGGAATTGGGCTGTTACTTATCTTCCTGAATCTCCTATTATGATTGTCAATTTGCATGTATAGTTTTTATAGGGCGATTGAAAAAAGTTCGAAAAACTATGTTTAAACTGCAAACCCTAATTTTCCTGTGGTTTGGTAGATTTATCTTACTGGTCACAACTTAATACTTAATAAACATGTCACAGTGAAATCAAAGTGTTCGCGGTTTTTTTGCACATCAACCATGAATAAGCAACTGTATGTAAAATGTGTAAAACTCCATTTACTTTAATAACAGGACTCCAAGAGATTGTGAAAAGGACCTGTAGGAATTATTCAAGCGTTACATCTTCTTCTATTCAAGTTGATTGCATCAAGTTGGTCAGTTAACTATTAAATGAAGCTGCTGAATAAGTTAAATTGTGTTGCCTGATATCAGATATGGAAGTTGAAGTACTAAAGCACTAAAGAAGCATTCACACTTAGTTGGCCCAAACAGACATAGATTCCTAGATGAACAAAGACACTCTGAAAGTATAGTGTCAAGGACACAACTCGGCTACCACAGCCAGGGCATGAATCAGAACCACGTGATGTAACAGGCTTAATGTATTAGACTAGTGCACCACGCTATCTATGTTCTTATTTTCTTGCCCTCTCAGGCTTTTTTATGTTTTTTTTTTCGCTAAAAAAACAAAGAAAATAAGGAGTGAACAGCTTGAAGTCTAGAATTTTGTTACATTAGAGTCACTGCTCACCATGTGCATTTCATAAATACAATTTTCCTTATAACAATTACATATTGGTGAAATCATTATTAGTTTCGTTGAGGTTTTTGTTTCTTTTCTCTTGTAGTTTTGTTGTGCTGTCAGCCATCAGACAGGCCACTCAGCCATGTTGGAAGACCATCGCTCCACACCGCTTCCTGCTGTCACCATTAACTGTCTTCTTAGCAAAGATGGCGAACTTCAAAGTGTAGGAGCTGCGTTAGCTTCCAATATCGCTAGGTTTAAGGTAATCAGACGATGTAGACGATATGGATTACTAGCTACTTATTAACCGTTACTGAGGTCGTTACGGGAAAAACTCACCGAGAGCGAGGCCATGCCGTATGGACCCCTCTGTTGACCGAACGATTGCGAAGTCCATACGGCAGGGCCGACTTTTAGAATTTTGTCGTAAAGACCAAAGGTTTAAAGTTAATAAGTTGTTTATTATATCCATGGCTATTTGCTTTGTTTTAGCAGGCCCATAATAGGCCCGTGGGTATTACGTGAGAATAATGCACTAGCATTAGCTAATCAGAGCGCGCGATATGTTAGCTACAAACATAAGCCAAGCAATGAATTTTTTACAGTATTTATAATACAGACATTAAAACATTTTAATGTAAGTAAATTTGTGAGTGTAGAACGAAGATCTGACGCGAAGTTCTGAAAAAACAGTTCGTTCTGGTGCAATTTAATGATTGCTTTATTCACTTTTGCCCAAAATGTTTATTTTGTTTCAGATACAAGAAGACATTGCACTGGAGTGTTCTACAGCCATTATTGAACTTCTTACCAAGGATTTGTCCAAGGAGACAGGTTGGTTAGACTTTGAATTCTGAACATGATTACTCAGGGTGCCATAGGCTGCCCGAGGAACTCCCATATAGAAAGAACGAGGCTGCGCCTCGGAAATTTCGAAAAGAAACCCAAAGAGATACCAAGATGTTGCTTTTTGGGCGTGGTTTGAAACTGTTTCACCCCTAAGAGTTACTAATAGACCAATTTCGATATATTAAAATTCAGTCTCAAACAATCGTCCTCAGAACGAGGCTCTGGGGAATAAACCGCACAAACTCTGCATTTATTCCCCAGAGCCTCGTAATGGCCTCGTAAAATGGACCCAAGAATGTCCGTCCTAGAGAGGTTTCACTATAACGATTTCGTTTCAGCTTTGCATCAAGTTTGTTCCATCTTTGGTTCATAACAAGCTGATGTATCTTTATGTGAAGCGTAACGCGTAAGAAGTAACCGTGTGACGATCCAGCTTGAAAAAAAGCAAGGTAAAAGGTAAAATCTACATACGAGTCAAGTGGCCCATCAGGCCTGTGCGTGTCTCTAGATTTGTAGCATGAAGCGACAGGGAGTATTTTTACTCTCCTCTGGGTGGGTTCCTAGATCACAGGGCTATCTCCCCCCCCCCCCCCCAGCATTAAATTCGTTGGTACCTATTTATACACCCGGGTGGAGAGAGGTACTGTGAGAGTTAAGTGTCTTACCCAACACAACCAGGGCTCGAATCAGGACTGCGATCCGGAGACAAGCGCACTAACCATGAGGCCACCGCGCCTCCACGAAAAAAAATAACTTTAAGCTTTGGTATGTCACGAGTCTAATTTTGAAGCACTGTTTGTTTTCAGTGCATAATTGTCTGTACGCTTTGAGAAGATTTACGGATTACAATTCTGAGGTAGGTTATATTTTTGTTCTAGCAGGGGATTAAGTAAATATTTTTTGAAGATCATTTTTTGTTTTCCATTTCCTTTTTCTCGTGTTTATTCTTGACCATCGAGAGATGGCAGTCTCGATTTTCAGAAAAAGAATTTGTCAGCTCTTGCCCTCCAGACCTACTCTGAGGTAACCTAAAATAATAAGGAGAAGCCTTATGAAGTTGTGTTTTTCTAAAAAAAATATATTTTTTGCCTTTGATTTCTTCCCTTAGGTGGCTGGCTTTGCAAGTGTGATGGGTGTCACCGTGGACAAGTTCAAAGGAAAGTCCTCTGAGATTGATCAACTTTGTACTGACCTGGAAAAGTTACTCACCTGACACCGCGTTCCCTTTGCTGAAGAAGACTACGATTTGTAAAATTAGATTTTATAGAATGCTCTAAGCATGTTTTAACATTCTATTCGCTGGGATGAGTAATAGTTGACATGATGAAGACCTTTCATCTAAAATGGAATGATCCCTTGGTTTCCGTACCAGGGATTGCTTAGCAACATAATGTGGAGCACTCGTGGGTACTCGTGAGTAGTTTTTAACAGTCGTTAGTACTCGTAAGTACTCGTTAGCTCTCGTGAAGACCTGCGCTAGATTTTGATTGGATAATACGAGTCGGAAACACTTGGACGTTTTTAACGAAGATTTGCACTTGTTTTTTCGACTGCTTAAACATGTTTCGCACGGGCCTTGAAAAGTCTGTGAAAATTTGCCATAACCCTGGGAAAGTCCATGAAGATTTCGCATGATATTTTTACCAGCAGTTCTTGATAAACTATAAAAAATAAGAAACTCAGAACTTTGTGACCAAGAAAGTTCCTGAAATGGACATTTTGATGACTTTATTGTTAGTTTCAAAACGTTGGCCGGCTCGGTTACACCCTTTCCTGACCATTATTTTTTTAAAAGTTGTGCCGCGTAGCACTATGAGCACATATGATGTAACAGAGAATTAACCCTGCAGTGTAAATTTTAGTGCTAATTTAACCCATGAATAACCCACTGGGCGTTAGCCCCAGCAAAGGGAATCAGGGAACCACACGAGGTAAAGAAAAAATCTTTTGACCTCGGTGGGAATCGAACCCATGATTCATTCAATGGAACATTGTTGAATTGTCCCTGAAAAGGACTTAAAATTGAATCTTAAACCATACTTAATATCTTTATTTGAAACAAAAATTTCAAGGAATTCTCACAGGCAGACAAAGGCGTCACGCGAATTGTACTTACCCGCAAGAATGTATTTAATGTTTAACACTGGGAAATATTATATGCACGGGATATTACGGGTTATTTAACGCTATTTTACAGTAAGCACTTAATGACTGGCCCTACGGAAAGAGTGAGTTTTGTTTCCTCGAGAACCGCATTGAGGTCGAGGAGTTGTAAGTTTTGACCCACGACACGTGACACGTTCTCCTCCAATCATAGCAATTGTTATTATTCCAGTTATGGAAAAATTGGCTGGAGCCGAGTTTGCATTGCTCTAAATTCAACTGGTTAGGAATACGCATTAAGTTATTGAATCGTTTCACTCTCTTGAGAAGAAATGTGTCTTAAGACTGGGTATTTTGCAGTGAAAAAGTAACAGCCGAAGTGTTAATAACGAATAAAAACAAAAGGTTATAAAAGAGAGTTCCTTTGCCATCTGTGCATGTGGTGGATTTTTTTCATGACCTGTTTCATACTCATGCGTTGTAGGACAAAGTACTGGCCAGGAACTGGTTGTCTTCCAGTCAATAAGGTTTTTGTAATACATACGGTGACAAACCAATTACGTTTTTCCATTCGGTTAGTACTGAGACCTACAACATCGACCTCTTTCCTAGGGTCTTTAATCCTCTCGCCCTAGTCGAGGCCCTTTCAGTACTCTCCTCGCTGCGCTCGATCCGTCCCATCAAAGCGCAGGGAGCACACACTTGCTGAGTAGGGAAAGAGTACATAAAGGCACGAAAAGAATAAAAAGTTAACCTTTGTCTACTGTTGTCATATCTTATGCGACCTTACAGAGCTGAGAAAACTGCCACTTACAACATGGTTCGCACCGGCCTTGAATAGTCCTTGAAAAGGCGTCAACCCCTTGAAAAGTCCTTGATGCTCAATTCCTTGAAAAGTCCTTGAATTTTCCCCAGTAGTCCTTAATCTTATCGAAAGGTCCTTGAATAATTGAAACTTCATGAACGCAACGTTGTCTTGTGCACATAGAACTTTGAAAGCTTAGCAAGCCACAATTTTATGTGAGAAACATCGTGTGGTCACTTCTGGTGTAGCTCATTGTTATTTGATGTACCTTCGGAACCGTACCTTCCAGGGTTAAGGTATTGCAATGGCCTTTAGCCCCCTACAATTTCTAAGCGGTCTTGTTAGTCATCTCGTGCATAAGGAATTTTGCGGTGTCACGGAATCAAAAGGACGGAAGGGCCAGTGTTTATACAATAAGAAGTGGGAATGTGACCCTCAATACAAAGGCTGGGTGTGTGCATTGGGAGCAGTTTTAGATGCTTCACGTCTTGGCACCGTGGTCCCGCAGTCAATGAATAAGAATTAAAGGTCCAAAGAATAAACAGGTCTGCCACTGCGGTCCCCAGTGCCGAAGTGGACGAATATGAATATTAAAAGTTCAAAGAATAAAAAAGACTGCCACCGCGGTCCGCAGTGCCATAGTGGACGAATATGAATATTCTAACTCTTAGCAGTCGCGTATTGTGGAAAATAAAAAATTAAACAACGACCAGTTTTTAAATGGCCTGTTTGGGACTTGTGGATTAAAGAACGAGGCATGTTACATGTGTAGCGTTACTTCGATTCACTGGTTAAATAACAAGGTGGTGGGATTATTTGCTCTGCAGTAAAGGGCTTAGACAAATTTAGAGGAGTTCAGTGACTGCAGGACTGCAGTGGCAAACATCAGATTCTGAAGAAAAGTGAACCGGTATTTTAGAATCTTGCCGTGCATTGAAAGAGGACAAGCGAAAAGCATTGTTTCAATGGTGTGACCGGACAACTGATGTCCTAAGTATGGGTGAGAGTGCGCTGCAATCGCACTCAAAAAGCGAGAAACACAAGGAAAACAGTGAAATTGAGTGGAAAACAAGTCCTTGAAAAAATGTGACTTGTCCTTAAAAAGTCCTTAAAAAGTGCTTGAAAAGATAAGTCTCAGGTCTGTATGAACCATGTAAAAATCCTGCGTAACACTGTAGCGTTAAACTCGTACCTGGGCCTTTTCGCGCCCTGCAAACATTTTTCTCTGTAAGGTCGCATAAGAGATGACAACAGGAGACAAAGGTAAACTGTTCATTCTTTTCGTTCCATTATTTGCTCTCTCCCTACTTAGCAAGATTGTGTGCTTCCTGTGATCAAAGCTTAGGGCCGTTTTTCTCCAGTTCGACTCTTGCGTTTGGTTCTGAATGAGATGTATCAGAAATGTTTTGGAAAAGATAGTGGAGGTTACCGATGAAGAGCGAAGGAAAAATAAGCAACATTCGAAACCACTATTTTCAATGCTTTATTCTGTTTTTAAAAACCATAGAACAAGAAGTTCTGCAAGTTATATCGTTTACATATCTTTCTTTGCATATCTCGTCAGACCAGGCTAGTGTCAAAGAATTTCCACTACTATTTTTCTTTTTACACGTTGTAAAAGCCGTTCACTCCTATTTACAATGATCAACTGCTACAAAAATAAAAACTCTACAATTCGAACGGTTTTTGTTCGATTAATTCGAAAGGTCTCCTTAATCTAAAATTATTTTAAGCTCAATCTTTAGACGGCCACGAGAGCTTGTTGCGATTGAACACGATAAAGGGATTCTGCTGCAATTTTTGTCGTGGCGTGGTGGTACCTCCAACGAGAAGGCGTAAACGGGTTGACAGAGCCTTCCACAGGCAAACTGAACTATCGCTTTAAGCAACTACGAAGCAGTTAATATGGGAGGCAAAGGGCAAAGCCAGAATATCCAAAGGATTACAATTAATGCCCTGTTCACGCCAACATTTTGAACATGTTTAAAAGTGGTGTAACTCAACAGTTTAAAATTAGCTGCTCATTGGCATCCATGGCCCACAACGTAACGAGATAAAAACCTGCTTGATTAAAATAGATGTATGTTAGGAAGGTGGTTTGAAAGTTGTCTTCTCAAAATAACTGCAAAGCTGTAATCGATAAATTAGAAAAACCGAAACCTGGTTTAGTTAAACTAGTTAAGTTGGTATAAATAGGGCATTATAGATAAAACGACCAATAGAGGCATGAAAAAGAATCTCTTCCAAATCACTCTCGGGATATCCCAACGACTTTACACAATGAATACCCAGCATTACAGAAGAACTGTTTTTATATATTTCACTCAGTGCGACCAAAGCATGCCCGATCTGAGTGTTCGAGTGAAACTCGTAATTTAGACATCCCTTTAAACGTGACGTGTCATCGGCGGTTGAAGTCAAAAATACACGCCACTGCACCGCCTTCTGTGGGAGTAGAAACATCTGCATGCAACTGGAGATGTGAGCGTCTGTCACACATAGCTTTGCATTTGATAGCTAGTGTCTTTTTCATCTTTATTTTTTGGTTCAGTTTCACTGAGTCTCATTTCTTCTTTCCCGTTTTCTACTCCTGCAAAAACCGGAGCAGCCCACCTAGAGTCAGGTTTGACCGGTTTTCCGCCCTGTTTAGCTGGTTTACTTTCCGGTTTGGGCGACACAATTGAAGTCGCTTTTGGTTCCTTCTTCGAAGCCTTCCCTCTTAAAGGAAAAGGTTTCTTAAGAGACAATTTCTTCTTTTTGTCTTCCTCGTCGCTGCTCGAGTGTGGGGAAGGTGAACGCACTGATCCTTTTGATTTAGCAGCTCTGTCAACTGGCCTAAACACTCTGCTTCGGTCTCGATTAACTTCCATACTGCTATCATTTAAGTCACTGTCTTCGCTCATCACATATATAGGAGCCCGAGGAGATACTTGACCATCCAGCCGACTTTTGGCAGGCTTTTCAGTTTCGGGACTAGACAGTCCCGACAACGATGAATCATCGATTTTCTCCGAGCTTCTATCGATCTTATTAAGTCCACTTAATTGGCTCCCTATCGGTGGAAGTCGTAAGGTAGCAAGACTCGCGCTTTGTTCTGGTTTCGTGCAATCAACTGGAGAAAGCCGCTTTTGTGAGTCCCCGCCGTCTCTGGCAGTTTGAACATTGTGATCAAAAGAACTCAAACTACTGTCTGAGTCATTTGATTGACGTAGAAACCCAACTACAGGAATCACCACCGTAGCGTTGTTGTTAGATTCCGCCTTGGCCCCACTCCCTCCCGGACAAGAGGGGTCCGTATAATCCCCATCTTTGGATGAATGACCTTGCATGACGTCGACGCCTGGGTTACCGTCCGCTTGCATGCCTGGTGCAGTATCAGTTACTTCCTGTGACGAATTAATGGAGACTTCTTCTTTGGCTTCTTCCAAGTGCTTCATTAACACTGCGACCACAACATTCAGCAGCACGAACTGTGTTGCCAGAACAAAGATTGCAAAGTAGATTGGAGCGATGTGTTCTAGTGCGGTGCAGCCTGGTTTAGGATCGAGTTCACAGCGTTTCTTGTTGATGATGTCCTGTTGGCAAAACAGAAAACATAGAATTAAACATAGAAAAAAATGAGAGTAAAAGAAAGGAGATAAAATCCCCCTGTCTCACACGAGTCCAAGCCGACTTGTCCAGGCTTCCCATAGTTCCTAAATACCAAATATTGCTTAGTTCAGTAACTAAATCGATGCTCCGTAACAAAAAGAGCAAATGGATCTTCACAGATATAAGAAAAGGGATAGAAACGAAATTGACATTAATTAGAAACAAACAAACAACAAAAAACAGGTGATTATAGTCGCCCGATATCACGAATTAAGGTGCTACAAAACAAAAATCAAAACATAACCGAACCGTATTTTATGTGAGTTTTTTTTAAGAGTGGTAAAAGGATTGAGTAAAGTCCAATTGCGTCTGTAATCCATCCTTTTTCACCCTATAGTCTTGCAGTGATGGGTGTACCCCCTTGCAGGACCCTCCCCCCCTCCGCCCACCTCCCCGCTCCCCCCCCATCTAGTCTAGATCAAGATGGAATCAGATTTATTAAATCGCGAGTATGATGACAGACATAAATGAACGACACAAAGACTTGTAACCAATTAATCAATACCATAACAAAGTTTGACAGCCCTAACTATCAGCTAAACGCCTCCAGTTGAATAGCATTTAATCTTGAATTGAATTACTCTAAGCGATAACATAAGGTGAAATTTTAATACCTTGAGAATTCCATTCCAGTTGTCCCCAGTCGATACTCGAAACAATGTCAACATCGAGAAGCCAAAACTCTTGAAGTGTGCATGATTGTCCAGCCCTTCGCAGGGTACCTCGTCCGTGCAGTCTTGGGTACAAAAGTAATTCAAAACGATTAGTTTCGTGAAGAGACTATGCTGATAATCTCTTGACTTTGTGACAAACTTTTCATTGAAATTCTTGGAGATAGTTTTCACAAGAAGTTTAACTGTAGTCAAATGTGTTTTTGCAAAGTAACTAAATGCGGTTTTAGCAATCTTTCACACGAGTTAATCAATCATATCATTATTCATTCGGAAAACAATATGAAGAACACTAGTTAACGCAACCATTTTATATGAATTATGTTTTCAGGACTTACCAATATGTCCAAATAGTTCCATACCCAAGGCAGCAAAGATGAAGAACATCAGAAGAAACAATAGCCCTAAGTTTCCAACCTGTATCAGGAGAAGAAAGAACAAAGCTCTATCAGTTTAGCCTGTTACCTGTTTCGGCCCACTGGTCCGCAACGAGTTCCTAATCTTAAAGGATAAACAAAAGGGGCAACGTAGGAGTTTCATGTTAAAATTAACACTTGAGACCACTTACCTGTGGTAGAGCCTCGGCAACAGTGTCAAGCAGCTTTCGGATTCCTTCAGCTGTCTTAAGAAGTTTAAGTACTACAAATGAAGAGAAGAAAACTGCGATCAAAATTAAATATGCCTTTCAACAACAAACAAGAGATCAGTTTCCTCATAACAACAAAAAAAATAAATTGCTTTCTGGACGTGCAGCCAGTTTGACAGCCTGCAGACTTTTTATCTTGTTTTAATTTTCAGGCTTCAGCCAATCAGGAGACACTTTCTTAGATGAGCATATAGCCACATCGTCAGTATGTTTTTCTTTTCTTTCGGCTCGAATCCCGTGAGAGGGAGAGGGGGACGGGTGAGACTGGTTTTGATTCTTCGCTCAGTATTTGGTTACAAGTAAAAAACTAGGAACACCCACCTCGAGCGATTCTAAGTACTCGCATGACCCGGATGATAGTCGGGTTGATTGGCAGCTCAGAGTTCATCTCTTCCAGAATTATTCCGACAATTGACAGCAAAATGATGAACAAGTCCAACTGATTCCACCTGTTAACAATGGAAATCACTGTTACTGAGCCGGATTGCTTTCCATTATACCAAAAAGCCCGGAAATTTTGGTCAGAAGTCAAATGGAGAGGTCTGTTTCGGTTTATTTGGAGTCGTCCTTTTTAATCGGTGGGACCCGCCGGACAGTAATTAGCCGTGTTATTTTTACAAACAGTTTCATTGCCCTTCCTCTCTTCAGTAGATTTCAGTAATGTGTAATTGGGGGAAGGAATAGTAAAATGGCAAAAGCCATTCATCACGGTTGGCCCGGTTTAACTGAAAGTGTCGTTCCACATTTTTCCCAAGCTAGTCCTACTGTTCTCGCTCTGCGTGGTATAATGAAAACCGCCCTGAGATAAACACTGATGATAAATTCTGATGGCCACTAATAGACGCACTGAGCCATTCACAGATTGTCACATTTTACCTTTCTTTAATGTATTTCCTGATTCCTAGAGCGTAGATCTTTAAAACCCCTTCCACAATGAAGGTAGCCGTGAACACGTAATTGGCATACTTTAGAAACACGCTCATTTCCTAGAAAGTGTAGGAATTGGACAACAAAGGGATGAGGTTAGAGGGGAAATAATTGTGCTGCACTCTGAGCTGAGAGCCTAAACCTGAGTACAGGAAACATACAAGGTCTGTAAGTAAAATCTGATTTATGGATTATATACGCTATAACCTGTCACCACCTCTAAGTGGGAGCTAAATTGTCCTGTTATAACGTGTGGACGGGTTGTAATTGATGTAGTCCACATTAAACATTTGATGTTCAACCCGGTATCCGACCTGTGGCTGTGCTTTTATTGCCGGTTATTCTTATCATATTTTAAAGCTTTTCCATCGTCATAGTTCAAGCTCTATAACGTATCTGTTTCTCTCGCTTGACTCGCACGTTGTCCGAGAAATATAGATTTTTTCCAGAAGCTGGATCAGTAATAAAATGATTTCATACCTCAGGTTGATTGTAATGCTCCATAGCCATACAAATGACATTTAGAACAATAACAGCCGATATTCCCAGGTCAAAGTATCCGTGAGTACAGATCCGGTGGAAAAACCGCCGAGGTTGTGGGAATTCTACGCCCTCTTCCTTATTGGATTCTGATTAAAAAATGGAGAAATTGTTTCCTTAGAAGAACACTGGAACCTCATCAATACGGTCACCAACTGGCCATGAAAATATGACCGTATAACTGGGTGACCGTGAAAATATATCAACAAGGGAGAGATGAACCTAGCTGGTTTGAATGGCCGTATAACTGGGTGACCGTGAAAATATATCAACAAGGGGGAGATGAACCTAGCAGGTTTGAGTGGCTGTATAAATGGCGCAAAATTATAAAGGATAAGGCAGATTGGGATTTCAGAATGTGCCCTTTGGTTGTATTAATTAACGGGGTAGCTGCGTTGACGGGGTTTTCTTATAACAAAATGTACAGGCGATTCGCCGAGGACAACAAAGAGCGGCAAAAAGAACGAGGTACCCGGCACAGGGAGCCCTCACATCCGTTTAGAATACGAATAAAAATTCAAATTAGCGTTTATATCGCGCGTGTTTTGTGTTTTGTGGCCGCCATTTTGAATTTTTAATACGCGCGCGCTGTCAGTTGCGCGGTCTGCTAGTGCGAGGTCTAGAAACGAGATTACCGAGCAGGCTCCGAGCGATTTCTGTAATCTCGGTTCCAGACCACGCACTAGCAGACCGCGCAATTTACCGCGCGCGGGTATTAAAAATTCAAAATGGCGGCCACAAAACTCAAAACACGCGCGATAAGTGTAATTTGATCTTTTATTTATATTCTAAACGGATGTGAGGGCTCCCTGTGTACCCGTAGGCGGGGTTGCACTGCATGTTTTTACAACTTAAAAAATTGACGTTTCTCTCTTTCGAAAATAGAATCTGAAATTCAATTCGAAGTACAAGTAACTGTACAAAGATCGGTGCAGCGTAAAAAATGGACTGTTTCTTTATCTCCAATTTGGGCGCGTAACCAACAACCAGTCTGCACAGACCGTACACAGGTGTCTTCTGTACAACAGGCGGTTTTGCCTGTTTCAAAATGAGTCATATTGAAAAACTTTTCATATTACAATGCTTTGATTTTCATGAAAATGAACCTATTGTCGAAACTCATTTTCAAATGAATGGTTTCGCACCATGACTCGTCTTGACACAAAGGCAAGAGTCAAACTCGGAAACGGCCTATTACGTCATCAGTATGGCATTTGTCGGGTGGAGTCTGGAAAGGAAAGAAATCTTACGACTTATTCCAGCCAAGCTCACTAAAACGACGACCTTTAAAATAAGTTACCTTGGGAAAAGAATGATGGTTCGTTAGCTTGTTTTAGATTTAAATGAACGGCATGAACCCACCTGATCGCAGTTTTTCAGCTTTCTTTTTTTCTTTTTCTGCCAGACGATCTTTTTCTATCATGTCACGGCACTTTTGGAAATTCTCCACAACAACACCAACCAACATGTTGAGGACCACGAAACCAGCCAACAACAAAAATGCTACAAAGAACAACACGTTCCACTTGTTGTTGTTTCTTTTTGGCTGAAAAATAAGCAAAAACAAAAACAAAAAATATCAACAAGCAGTGTTTCGTGGATTTTCGTTGCATTGTTTCTTGAGAGACCTACAAGCTTAAGAGACACAATCACTGACTTTTTTCGTAACCTCTAACTTAGAAATGAAGTAAGCTTTTACTAAATTAACAGTGTGAAACCTCTGAAGCCATCAGAGAGCGTTGAAAATTAAAGCTATGAAATCAAAATTTGTTCACAGGGTGATACAAACCATTTCCCTATTCGCCATCTGTAGCCATGCTCTCTTCATAATAGGTTCATATCCTTTGTCTGTCGAATAATGTTCTACGAAATCAAACCAAGGTGGGTACATTCCCTCATCTTGGCTGGATTGGGAGAATGGGAAACCTCCCAGGACACCCTAACAGAACATTTCCCTGCAGAAATCTCAATCACTCTGTATTGACTGCATGCCAACCCCCTGGGGGGGATTTTCCCTTATATGCGCTATATAGGTATGACTTAGCTTCAGTGTAGCCCCTGAGGAAGGTTAGTCCTGTCTAACCGAAATATTGGGCATTAATTTATCGTTTCAGCCCTCGGGTTGGCCTTTCAGTTGGGTTTATATAGGTATGTGTGGCCCCAAAGGGTATGGTTTCTCTGCCGTTTTTGTTTTAAAATCTCAACGGTTACTTTTGAAAATGTATGTAGATTGCACACGAAAAGTCTTAATCAAAAAATGCGCAAGTTCAATATATTTTTCATTGCTGTTTGATTCATATGTTTTGCTAAAAAATAAGAATCAATGACTACCTGTTTGTTGACACCGACAGCATCTATCCCATCATACATTATGGTCACCCAGCCGTCTTTAGTTGAGAACACAAACAATGTCAGCAACGCCTGACAGAGAAAAGAAGTGCGAGTAATTTAACAACTGATTATTTCCACATACAGTTTATTCGTAAACGGTATCCGGAGTCGATTTAATTCAGTCAAGTTTATGGTATTTTATTTGTCACAGGTCGGGTTTAAAGTATCTAGTTTTCCCTTTATTTTAGCGGATATTTGATATATAGTCATGAATAAAATATATAGGATAATCATGATTAGTTATCAAAAACTGGATTAATAGTTAATGCAATTTAAGAGTTTTCATTGCCTCAACACGCGCCTCGCGCATGTGGAATAATAGCGGAGAATGTATCACACGTTTTACAATTTTACGGCATATTGGCATCTTTAATATGGGGAAAATCGGGTAAACTGGCATTCTACTACTTCCCCAGGCCGGGCCTGTTAACAGGATTTTCTAATAGGAGTTAAAAGCTATATTCCTTCTGCTCACGTATGGTATATAGTAACGTCAAGACTCTAGTTTTATTACAACATAACTGACCTAGAAACGAACAAAACGCTGGCTCGTCGCCAACCCCCCTCCTACCCTCAAAAAAACTTATAAAACAAAAATGGTTCACCTTCGCCAAGTTATCAAAGTTGTATTCCTTGTTTTCCCAAGTGTATCCTCGATGTAGACATTCTTCTTTTGTTGTCACAGTTGGGTATTCAGCTTCCTTGCAATAGTAGAACTTTCCTTTAAACAGCTGCAATCAAATTTCAATCGCGTGATCAATGAGAAACGAGCTTAAGCCCCAGTGTTTGGAAGGCTGTATAACGCCGCTATCCACTGGATAAATCGCTACCCCGTGGATAATTATTAACAAAATAAACCACGCTATCTGGCCCCAGTTGTTCAAAGGCTGGATAACGCTATCCAGCGGATAAATCACTATCCAGTGGATATGTGGTAACGAAACAAACCACGCTATCCACTGGATAGTGATTTATCCGGAAGATAGCGTTGTCCACCTTTCGAACTATCAGGGCCAGGATAACAGCGGAAATCACTTCATTTGCTAATATACTGTCTTTCAGATATTTACTTGTACGCCAAGAATTCCAAAGATGATGAAAAATGTCGCAGCTATAAGCACGATGTTTCCAATTGGTTTTAATGAAGATATCAAAGTCTCCACAACAATTTTCAGCCCGGGCGCTCTGCTGATGACCCTGAAATAACAACAGAAAAACAAATTTCATTAACAATTTTCCTTTCTGAACAACTCTTTAGCTCATAAATATTACAACTTTCTTCAGAAAACGCAAGGCCAACAGTTCTCCTCTAGCCCCGCCTCACTTCCATTCAATCTTGAAGTTTATCGCTCCAATCTTTTTATCATACTTTAACTTTTTAAATTCTCGCTTCAAAAGATTTTGTTTGGGTCGAAGTAGTGATCTTAACCTGTCTGAAGGAGTTTTGGGTAAATTTCCTAGAAGTCGGTTCGTGCCCAAGATTTGTTTGTTTGTTTGTTTTTTTTTTTCGTCCCCAAGATAACTTCCCTGAGTGTTTAAGTAGTGTAAAAAGCTAGACACGAAATTGGCTTGCCATAATTAGCTGTAAAAAACGTATGCCTTAAACTGCAGATTCATTGAATAAAGTTCAGTAAGGATGTTTTCAGTGTTAAACATGGTTGACCTGATCTACAACTTTAGTACTGAAGGGCCAGTGTCACTTCGGTGGAAGTTCTCTGATCTTTCCCAATCTCTATGTAATATTGCAAAATGCCACTAAATATGAAAGCTAGATTTTACAGAGCAAAAAAATAACATAGTTTTTCGAAAAGAATATAGGATTACAAGGGAACATGTGGATCATAGCTCTTCAAATTTAATTCTTTTTCGTTTTTTTAACAGGGTATCAAGAAAACAAGAGTGACATCCTGGTGAAATTTTGTCATGAACTCTTAAAGTCAAAGTTTTTTTCCCCTTTTAGTTAACACTTTGTAGTTTTCGCCACTTTTGGCGTTGTTTTCGTGTTATTGCAAAGTGCTGAAGCTAGTTTATGCCACGTTCCCCGCCACACTGATTGAAACACGACTCATCAGCCTGGAGACTGTGCCTTCAAGTAATATATCAAACACAAAAGACCGTATTTGACCATATTTTCAAACACCGAAAAGACATTTGGAAATATGACGAGCAGCGGAGTTTTTCTTGACGAACTTCGAGGTGTTAATTTGGAAATGTGTTCTGTCTTTCGTGTTTGATATATCTTCTCAATCGGAACTAAAACTGAGTAGAAAATGGAGAACTAAAATCGTCAAAATCTATGCTATTCAAACACACTCACGATCATGATTTCCTTTGATAAACTTGATGAAGTATTAATGAGTTTGAGGAGCATTTTATAGAACGCTTTATTATATGGCTCTGTCGCACAAGGACTGGGAACTACCAATTCACAAATTTGATTGGCTGAAATGGATTTGACCGCGGTCTAGATTTTCCCATCTAGACCGGCATCTAGAGCGGTAATGTCTTGCAGTGAAAAAGTTGCCAGCCAAAATGTAAAATCATTGACTGTTTTCATCTAAAAATGTTTATTTCTTTAAGTGCCAAAGAGCTGATGAGAAAAAAAGTAGAAAGGACGAGCTTATCGCCGTTCGCAATCGAACTGTCAGTTAGTACAAGCAAAATACAAAGCACAGCTTGGCATAATCCAAACTTACCTAAGAGGTCTGAGCGTTCTCAGTGCTCGAAACACGCGTAGTACACCCAGAATGGAACTTTGCGTGTCTGTTGTCAGGGAAACAATGACGTCAACCCAAGACACCACCACCAAAAAGCCGTCCATAACATTCCATGCACTGCGCATGTACGTATCACGTCCAATCCAAAAACCAAGAGCAATCACCTGGAGAGGGGAGGGTGGAAGAATCGAGAGCTGATATAATCTATCACTCTGGTTGCACTCTGGGGAGGGGTGGGGGACAAGGTAAAAATTCATGTACCCTCAGTCAGACGTGCGCCAGATTTGATAGAAAAGAGAGCAAAATAAATTAAATGACCGAGAATCTTTTGTTGAACTAATCTGGCAAAAAAGTGTGTTTACAGGCTTTTGACTGTAATGATCATGTTTTAGAGATAAGCAGTGAATGTTAAAACTCTATACAAACATGGCAAGGGACCACAAACGATAAAAGATTTGATCAGCCAAAAATTGCAATAAAATATAAATTTAGCAAAATGCAACAGTGGATAGTTGTTTCGACCTGACTGGGTGCCGTCAGCACGCGGTGTATCTTGGCTCTCTGTTTGGACTCTATCATGTCGTTGTCTCGATACGTTTTTGGCTATAAGTCTTGTTTAATTGCTACTCTGTTTAAAGTTTACCTTGATCATCATTTCTAATGTAAAGATTGCCAGGAAGATATACATGCAGATACTGATCACTCTCTTCAACTGCAACAGAATGAACAACCACAAAGAAAAAACAAAATTTAAACAAGCTACATGTAACAGAATTTATGTTAAACAGCGCGCGCTAAAAGAATGTTTTCTCTGTTTTTTTTTTATTTTGATCACTTGAATATCTCATCTCCTTGTCCATTAATTAGTCAATTGGATTCTCTACTTAAATAAAACAAGCAATTATCTTTTCTATTTTGTTTGGTTTAATTTGAAAAGAGCACCCAAGGAAGAGTGGGAACTTTTACCGAGGCATCAAACTTTGCTTTGCTTTTCTAGTAAGACTTTTTGCTGAATTAGACCAAAACACAATTCATCTAGGAACTCATTGGATAGTCCTGTGATTCTAATCAGTCTCTTGCTCAAAGAGAAAGAACTGAGAATTTTCGTTTGTACTCACCCCGCTTCATACCGAAGATAACTGCATTACTGTAGGTACTAGTATGAAATACGACCGTGATTTAAGATTTACAATACGAGCTATATTTGGAATATTGGACGAGCCTTTAGCGCGCGTTCATTGGCACTACACTACAAATAGGCCATTTCTGAGTTCTTTTTTGCCTTTATTTCAAAACGAGTCTAAGTACGAAACATTTCATGTGAAATGAGTTTTGCATGCAGTTTGATTTTCATGCAGATCAAAGTCATTTTCATAAGAATAGTTTCGCACTTAGACTCGCTTTGAAACAGAGGCACAAGGGAACTCGGACTAACAGATCAATCTGGTTAACTAACCGTGCTGTCGCTGGGAAGATCTGGTCTTTCAAGAGCCATAACAATACAGTTCAAAATAATGAAAACCAGTACCACTCGGTCAAACCACTTATTTCTGTACACCGTCATCATCCATGTGCGAAACCTGTATAACAGTTCACACTCTCTTAGAGCATGGTAGTCTAAAATTTGTTAGTAACTAAACATTTCTGTTCAAACACAAGTAATTTAAGTAACTAGTGTCTAAACAAAGTATTTTTGCAGCAGTATATTATATTTAGTTTCATAAGGATCTAATCGCATTTAGTATAAATTTACCGTAGTCTATTGTGAATCAGTGAATTTGATTGGCTATATTACCGTTTTCTATCTGCTGTTAGTCAACAGTTACGCATCAGTGCACGTCACGCATCACGTTTGAACCTGATGTAACATAATAAAACAGTTCTTTTCTACGCGTCACTTGACATTTTTTTTCTTTTTATGCAATGAGACTACGATAAATTTATATTAAAACAATTAGACTACTCGCCCTCGTAGTCTAATGGTTAATTAGGTCGTCAACAACAACAATAACAGCAAGATTGTTTTCTCAATACAAATCATTAGAGTTTCTTCCTTCCTTCTAACCAACGAACGAACGAACATCCAGAGAACCAAACTAATTTGTTTTCTATGGACAGAGAAAGTCGGGGTCGATTGGGATGGTGAATCGCGGCGAAGAGAAAGTAAGGGTACATATGAATGTTGTGACGCGTAGCACTATGAACACAAATGAAGTAACAGAGAATTAACTCTGAAGTGTAAATTTTAGAACTAATTTAACCCATGAATAACCCACTTGTTTTCTAGCTTTACTGCCAACCTTTGCGAACGTATAAGAAACTGAGTTAAAGGTAGCCCTGTGGATTTGATACACATTTCATTTTTCATATTATTATACATTGAAGTCACCATCTGTCTTCTTATATTAACTAAAAGGCTACAGTTAATTCTGTGAAACAGTGCAACTTAAAGATTATTCACTGATCTGCTAGCAGGTTAGTGAATTAGTGAGTTACGCGGGCAAAGAACGATTTCCGAGAACAATGTTAAATCACGGGTGGCGTGGAATCGTGCGCACAGCGAAATAAGAATTAACATGGTTGGTTGATTCGCTTCTTTAACATAATGCGTTTTTCGTTATTTTTTTTAAACCAATGTATTATAAAACAATTATTAGATTCGATTTTTGTGATATCCGGAATAATAAAGGTCGAGGTACAGAGGTAAGTGCTATCAGAATATCACCAACACTTACATGTTGAATATCACCAGCACTTTGATTAAAGAGGAAATTTTTAGAAAGAATTACTGTCCTGTCACTGTGACAATGATTATGAGTATTACCAATCATAATAGTGCGTTCTACGCATGCGTACCTGTTGGTTGGTGAAAAAAGAAACAATGACCAGTTCATTCGCTTGTAACAACAGGTCGAGCCGTCCTCGATTCTAACGACAGCCTCATCATCCTCCTTGGCACTAGTCTGTTACAAAAAAGGAAAAATATCACACCATTTGCCGCACATTCCTACTGCAAATGGCTTTTATTTTTTTTAATCTGTGCTCAACATTGACCTGCCGTCTTGATCTTCGTCGATCAGTCCAAGGGAATTTTTTTTCTCCTACATTTTTGGCAAAAACGATGTTAGAAACGTAATGAGCTTCCAACACCTAGATGAAGATTTGAGGGAATCGCTTGGGAATTTTTCCAAGACAGAGGATAGAAACCTGAAACTAAGATTGGGCGACCTTTCAATCCAAGATTTTAAAAAAACACCTCATGCATGCATAACGTAAATCATTGTTTTTAAGATTACATTGATGTAGAGAATTTAGTTAGATATATCCTTTTGGCTTTTGGCATGATTATAATGACGAACCTTTGTCTATCTTTACAAACCTCGTTTTCATCATCAGAAGTAACACATCTTTCTGCCTGGGCGGGGTTAGCGATTACCATGGTTTTTGTGTCACCAAATGACAGGGTCTTACGAGTGGCGTTTGGCGAGGTGCTGGCCGGGGAGGCTGGGGCCGACGCGTGACATTCCTAAGAAAAAAAAGCGTTGCATAAATATGCACAAAATACTTGAATCATAACTCCAGTCTTCAATGATGGATCGATCCGATGAAGTTCGTGGGATTTACTAAATGTTTTCTTGCTACTGAAACACTGTTTTTCCTTGTTAAGGATACAAATTAAGCGATTAAATAAATTTCAAAGCTCAGAGGAATTATGCAAATACAGGTGAAATTTTATCATCATTTCCACTTCACCAGTACTTTCAAGGGTTTTATACGAATTTCAAAATTTGTTTTCGACATCTGATGTTGATAGAAAAGATCTCTTTCGAGAAAAAATTTAAAACAGACGCACAGAAGTTTGTAATATAGTGTAAATAAACTTGGTACAAGTTTTTCTCCATTTGTTACTCGAACTTCTAATGGAATCCTTCTTAATTTCTCCTAAAACGTCCGAATTTTCGACTGTTAGCCTGAATATGAATGTGACTGGATGCGAAAAAAGCCTACGTCGTTGAAATGTTTAAGCAAGCAACCGGAACGATGATCCTGCTGGTATACATTGGATCAATAGTGATCTCATCGGCTTCATAATAAAATGAAGAATATAAAGCCAGAAACCGACACAACGTAGAATGTTGTTTTGACGGTGTACTATATTTCGGCTGGCCATATGGCGAAGTAAAATAATAAATTAACATGATTATTTTACTTCAACATATGTTTATCTTTAATTTACACTGTGAAACTATTTTTATGTATTTCCGGTAATATGCTACATATTTACAAGCCCCAATGTAAAATTTCCATTGTACTTGAAGAGGGCTGGTTTGGCCAGCCGAAATATTGTACACCTTCAAAAAACATTCTTCGTTGTATCGGCTCCTGCCTTCATATTCTACGTCGTTAAACTCACATCTCTAAATAATGAACATTTAGGCGACAGAGAAGGAAAAGAGCAGCGCATATGATGCACTGGCTCAGCGGTTTCCCTGTAATCATCTCTTGTCGTGACATCATGGGATGGTGAGGGACTCACGCATACCCGTGGGGTAACCATGGGATATGGGGTCATGCCTTTGCACGTCTCGTAGTCTTCGTCGTGTTTAATGGGATAAGATCGTGACTTCACACTCCAACTGCTACTACTTTTTTCCTGATAAAGAAAAATGAAAAAAATGTATTTTCGTCTTTCAGTGTTGGCAGCACGAGAGGACTAGAAGACTAGTATACTATTAAAATTGGGCTATTCCCAGTCCTCGCAGGATTTCGGCAGATCCCCCTTTGGGAAAATGGGACGGACAGTGGAAGTAAAATGTACGAGCACAACAGAAAAACTCGGCGTCTAAGGTCCGAACTTGCGGACTTATCGATCCGCAGTGCACCACTGCACCATAAAGCCTCCCTTAATCTTTATGCATTTATATTGGCTAGCACCTTAGGCATCTTTGAATTTTCTTGCCGAGGTACTTCGACACCGTTGTTGGAAGCTTTCAGAGATAATATAATCTAACTCTTTCTCAAAGAGTACGTTGAACAATGTGCTGAGAAAAGATTAAGTGTCCTTACAAACCAAGGGACGAATCAGAACAGAGCTTATCCCGGTTTCTGTAACATGAAACGACTAGGATTATGAATAAACATTGTAACCTGATAATTAGCTTGCAAAGGACACGTGAAGTAATCTTACCGGTTGATTGGCAAATCCTTCAACCAAGATGGCGACCAATAAGTTAAATAGTATATAATTTCCGATAGTCATCAGCAGTACGAAGTAGAGCGCCGCCCACTTAGATGTAGCTCGCATTCCATCGTACATGACTGTATTCCAGTCCTCCTGGGTCAGCACCTGCAATAAGGAAAAAACAACCAAGACAACCATAGACTGAGAATAGAGCTGGAACGAATATTATTCAGCCAAAAATTCTCAATATTTTGAACTGGAGCCTAATGGTATGGAAATTTCCAAGAAAAGTTTCCAAAAATTCCGAAAATTATTTTATTTTTCAAAAATTTCCGGAATGCGAACAATTTAACCTAAAATTTTCGACATTTCAAATATTCCGGTATATACTTCGTCGGGTTATTCTCTTAGTTTTCCGGAGGAAAGCTGCTCCATTCGCTACTGAAAATTTCCGAAAAGTCAAATTGGAAGTTTTCTTTGAATGAAAAGCTTTTCTAGAGACCCTGGAACAGTTCAGGCGCGGCTTTTGTGCGCTTGCTTGGTTTTCACGTAAGACTGTAATTGTTGACATTATAATAATCTCGTGATAAGGACAAGTTGCAGTCGGTTGTGTGACCCGCTGTCTAGCACACATCCACGATAAACAGCCACCAGGGACCTTTCAAGGCAAACTCACGACGGCAATAGATCGATTTACAGTTGTCTGCTCAGTGAGCTGGCCTTTGAATGGGACAGCAAGGCTGAAGGTGACCTTGTTTTGAAATAGACCTCACTGCTCTTTTTCTGTAAATCAAGTTGTTCTTATGCTAACTACGTGCATTTACATGACAAAAGCAGAGAGGTCTGTATCAAAGCAAGGGCACCTTCAGCCTGGCTGCCATTCAAAGGCCAAGTAACCAAGTAGACAACTGTAAAATACTCTATTACAACGAGAACGTCAACCAACAAAAGGTTTAATGAGCAGAACATTGGCTGTGCACATGCGTTATAAATCTTATGTGCTTTTTGTGGCAATCTCCTGTAAAACCACAGCTTGAAATGACTAGGTTCTGTCTGTTTTGAGAACGTGAGCCACGGCGGATTTGTTTTCGTTTTTCCCATTGGATTTTATCCCTAGCATTGCATATTTAGTTTCAGCAGGTTTTAGGCCAATCTTCCTTCTTAACAGGTTTAGATAATTGCGAAATTCCAAGGCAAACTATAAATTCATTTTTTGCTATGCGTCGTGGCGTAGCCGTCTTCATTCCTCAATTATCATCTACACGGCATCTTGGCAATACCTACTCCCTCAGCAAAAATTGCTGTGTTGCTAGGCCCCTTACCTGGAAAACTGTTACCAGCGCCCAGAACAGGTCGTCAAAATTAGCCCGTGCTGCGGTCTCGACCCCGTCCTCATCCGGGAACATATACTTGCCTCCAAAAAGGTTCATTCCCAGGATACTGGCCGTAAATATAAAGAGTATCAACAGAGCTAGAAAGGTCATCACATTGTCCATCGTGTGGATCATTACAAGCAGCTGTCGTCTGAGCGCTGGCAGGAAACGGACCAACTTGAATATACGCAGTAAACGGAAAGACCGCAGTACTGAGATACTGCTGTCACCTCCACCAAATAGTTCCACGATGCTGTAAAAGTTTGAAAAAGGTCTGAAGATGAATATCGGTGCACTCATTTCACGACCAATTTTAAACAAATTTACCAAAGTAAAGGCATGACCTCAATTCAGAGACAGCTATCATTTTTTTGTTCCAATTAACATGGAGCGTATTATCATCCGCAGTTTATAGAATATTTAAATATAGATAGGGCCCTGCGCGCGCTCTGATTGGTCAAAAACCTATGTTTTATCAGAGTATAAAACATAGAAAAAGCGTGTTTTATTGTTTCGCGCGCGTAAAATCCATATTTTAAAGCAAATAAGAAGCCTAAGCCGTGTATTACACTGTGATAAAACACTCGTGTCGTGTTTTCTACATTTCCCTCGTGTTCTCAAATGACCATCGTGTTTTATCACAGTGTAATACACGGCTTATGCTTTTTTTATTTGTTAAACATAGCTCAGATGCAGTAGAATCAAAACATTACCTTTCCTTAGAAATTAATGATATTTTGTATCACAATAGCTCAAGTCGGTTTTTATAATATTTTAAATATAAATGAAATGGGAGAAAAACTTACAGAAACCCAAAGAGGAGCGAGCAAGCAAAAAAGGGAAATTAACAAAGGTTATGTTTAGGAAAGACTATCTTAACAATGTAGGCTTAATTGTTTACAATGCGCCCCGTATTAAGGGCTTCAAATTGAAATTACTTAAGGTCTTCAAGCTATAAATCTGGTCAATCAGGTTTAGAACACTGACCTCATGATGACGATAAACCCGTCAAACAAGTTAAAAGGATCCTTGATATATCCATAGAGACCCAGGCCCAGAAGCTTTAGAAGCATTTCAAATGCAAATATAGCCGTGAAGATGTAATTTAGAATTTCCAGTACCTCCGTCATCTTTAAAGGCTATGAATACAACAAAACGGAACATAAGTCAAGTTCCATTGCATGGAGTTGTTCTAATAGCAATAAATACAACTAAAAGTAATACTGTTACTCTTCTTTCAACTTTTCTCCTGATTTTTTTTTTGGAAAAGCCTTCAATTTCTCCACCGTGAGACGTTACGTATCTGTAAATTTGCCAGACGTTTTCAGAACCCATTTCTTCACCCCTGGGAGGAAAGATCCATTGTGAAAAAACTGTCTTGCTTAAGAGCACGACACTATGTCATATTGAGTCTGCCGCACCAGGCTTTATATTGAGAACGATAAGCGTCTTAAAAAAACTATTTTGCTCAGAAACTTTGCTTACCTGTCCATGATACTCAATACCCATGCTCAAGGTATTAAGGAAGATGGCACCCATAATTATGTACATAAACCATTTACTATCCACGCTTTTGCGGCACATGTCACGAAAGCGGGAGAATGGTGTTTCCTTGCGTTGTGCACCTTCTTCGACCTCATCGTCAGTGTATTCGCTCTCACTGCCAGCATCTTCCTCATAAACACACTCAGATTCGTAATCCACCTTAATATCTTCCTCCACGTGCTCCACTGCGCACGTGCAAACATTATGTATTGCTGACGCCGCGGCGGCGCTAGCCGTAGCCGTTGCGGCTGCGCTAGAAAGCGAGGCCGCTGATAAGAAAGAGTGCGCCGAGATATCAGCCACTGCAGATTTTCCGTTAATAGCCACAGCTGCAGTTGCTGTGGTCATCATCTCACCGCCATGCGCGGAGGAAGACGGTTCTTTCCGCAGGGAACAGGAAGATCCTGTTACAATAGAAATCGTTGGTATTCCACCGGCCTCGCTGCTATTTTCCTGTTTATCATTGTTCGGTACTTGTCCAGGCACAGTTAAGGTATTACCACCCGGTTTTACGGGTTTGGATTGAACGCGCTGAATATCCATTGAAGATGTGCTGGGACGTCCCGGATGAACGTTGGAAAACTGCTGACCTATTTTACCGCACTGACATCCGGGATCTGTGCAATGCACGTGATGGTGATAATGATGATGATGATGGTGATGGTGATGATGATGATAAACAAGTTTCTTTTTCCTTCGTCGGCGTTTTCTGTGCCTTAAAGCTTTCTTCCTTTTATTTTCACCATCGCAATATTTCCAGTTAAACCGTCTATGGATTCTGCGTTTGAACCTCCTTATTAAATGCTCAATGTACTTAAGTATTTCCACCCAGCAGCCATCTTTTCCATACCGGCTGCTCGCTATTGTACTTGTACTTGCGCCATCTCGACGGCGGCTCGCTCTCAACAGTTCATTCTCTCTCTGTTTTGTTTCTTGAAACTGCGTGGTAATGACTACTAGACACAAATTAGTCATAAAATATGACGCGATCTGAAAGGGAAGGAAGTGATCGTTAGTCACGATGTCAACCTGCAAATTCTCCTCATTGATCTCCCACACATTTCTGTTTATGAGTTGTGAGAATTTTGTTACTGACAAAGGACGATGAATTTCGGCCCTTAGGTCTACTGTTCTCGTAATAATGTGAACTGTATTAGTGGAATCTCATGGGTCTCTGGCTTGACACCGCTTTGTGTTTCCTTACCTCCCGTACTTACTTTATAGATATTTGGTGATAAAAAACGGAAGCTTGTAGTCTGCTGTCATATTGAGAACACGACAGAAAGTTACAAAGTACCTAGCAGACGTACAAGAGTAGGTATTAGAGTTAATACTATGCCATGGAAAACACAGCCAGTTAGACAGAGTACAGAAGGTCATGGTCGAAATACTTGATAGACTGCGAGCTATCTCTTTCGTTTCCTAGCCCGATAAAAGTTAATGAGTTCTTTTCCCAGCGCGGTAGAAGTTACTGAAGATTGCTGCGCCTCGTTGACTATCTGCTCACAAGGCATACAAATGTAACCAAAACGTCGACTGAAACAGCAGAAAGCAAATCGTGATTTTAAGAAGATTATGACATTTTTTTTAATCTGTGACATGTTTGTATGTTACGATGTTACGATAATGGCGTTCGTAACATCGAAACATGTCTTGAAAATTAAAAACAAATGTCGTAATCGTCAGTCTTAAAACCAAGGTATACGAATATATTGGATGTACTAATAAGTTGCCCATAATGTGATTTATGAGACGGGTTTTGGACTTCTAAAACTCATTAATAATTCCTCAAGTTAAAACAAAGAAAAACACAGCGGTGAAGGAGGGACATACATACAGACATACATTTATTTGAAAAGTAGGTTTAATAAAATGCAGCTGCACAGCTGATGTGGACCTGTAACTGCTAAGTCTAAGTGAGGAAAACAAGTTTGAATACCCGGTCTTAATTATCATAGATTTTGACGATTTTACTTAGCCGATTTTACTTTTCCAGACACCTCGAATTTCGTCAAAAATACTTCGCTGCGCGTCGTATTTTCAACTCTCTTCTCGGGGTTTGGATATCCCGATGAAACACTGTCTCTCGTGTTTGATATATTACTTCTAATACTTCGAATATACATCGTCCATTATGTCAAGGATGATTACATAACTACTGTGATGAGTACCAAATTACTTACTACGATAAGAATAACAAAATAAATCCAGTTCCACAAGCCATGCGCATCTTGAACATAATACATGATATCTGCCCAGCCCTCGAGTGTGATCACCTGTATACACAAGGCAATAAAAAAAACATTTCAAGATGTTTCATGCATGTTTTATTCTGTGTTTCTCAGCCAGACCATTAAACGTATTTTTTTTTATTACGGAAGTAGGACTTAAACTTGGAAAAACTTTCTTTATCAGGGAGATGGAACTTGCTCGTTTAAAACAATATTTTGCTCTTTCTTCAAAAATCATACTTATATTATTTTTTGCTGTGGTTAATTTTTTCGTTGTCGTGTTTCACATTGCAACCGATCGGGCAATGTTTTCTAGTCTCGCTAGTTAATAATTTCAATTCTTTAACCTGCCTGCTTAAAAATGTACTACCATGATAGTAAAATAAGATCTTGATATTATTTTACCTGAAATATAGCTACCCAAGCAATAAATATGTTATCAAACCCAATGGCTCCCCAGGATGGGTTATCGCCTTCCTTTCGGCACTGACTGTAATATTGATTCCAGTTGACGCAAACATTGGAATTATTAGACCTCTTTGTTTCGTTTAGAAATGCTTCATAGCTCAGAGTGCACGTTCTTCCAGATATGTGATCCTTCAGGGGAGGTATCGACTCACTGTTGCAGCTCTGCATGCCTGGAACACCCTTCATGGCACACACAAAGTCAGGTTCGTCAAACGACGGGACATAAAAGTCTGTCAAGTTGTAACTGGAAGAAAAAAACAAGACCTTCTCAACATTTAGTCATGAAATTAGGGCGGTTTTCAGTCGAGTGCCATAAAACCAAAACGAAAGTCATCAGCTTAGTCAATCACAAAGGACAGAAAATCCAAAGAAGATTCTTAATACATCCAGCTGACACGAAGTGCAGGGAAACGTACGCATGCGCACGAGTCCCGGGTGGTCTTGGTGTTTCTTCTGATCTCATGAAAAATTGGCGCGACTTTTACAAGCCAATCGCGTAAAATAGACATGCAATCCAAGTACTTTTAAGTGAACACCGCGTTATCATATCAGTTGATTAAAGTTATAACCCATGAATGATTTTAAAAAGCAATCGAAAACATTTTTGCTCTTTTTTTTCTCGTTTGAAGTCATATTTCCCTGTCGAAGAAAATCTTTGCTGTTACCATTTTTCTTGAGCAACGTTGTAAAATTATTGTGATGTTTTGAATCCGACTTTAATCTTTTAGATTATTTTTTAGCTTCCCAAGTATCCGAGATCGCAGATCTGAGAGTGGAGGTCAAAGGAATAAAAAAAATGCCATGCTAAGGCCTATGCACTAAATGCAGAATATTTTAAAACAAATATTGGGATTTGTATGTGGCGAGCAGATTAATTATTTGCGAAGTCGAAGGCTAAAGCAAATAATTGTCCTGCCAGACACAAATAATTGTTCCGCACGACACTGACTAATCACGATATTTTGAAAGCACCGAGTTCAATAATTGTTTTATCAGTCGATCTCCAAGTTTGTTTTCATTTTAAAATGACTCTCCGATAGCTCGGGGAAGCGATTAGCCAGTTTTCACACAAGAGCGTGGTTACAATATTGCGCATGGGCAGAACATCGCGCAAAACACATTAAGACGGTATTCAGTACGCATGAGCAGATTATCATTTGTAAGTAGGAGTCCATGTTTGTAAGTAGTTATTTGCAGGTCACGTGGTAGGCTCCCAGCCAATGATAAGAAGAAAAAAATGCGTCGAATGATAATTTTCAATGATCATCTATGGGGATTCCAACCACCCCTCCCTTCGTTTATTTGCTGGTAGAATTAAAGTAGTTAGAAATTGCGTCAGATCTTCTCATTTCAAAATCCTATCCTAGTTCGACCTTCACCATTTACAAGGGTCTTAATAATTGGTCAAACGAAACAATAGGTAAACAAACAACAAAAAAAGAGTTGCAGATTAACAAAAACGAATCTTAATAGAGGTTTTAAAAGGGATGCAGGTCAGTTGAAAATATTTTTTGGGTTGAGGGTCAGGGGTTAGAGGAGCAGGGCTGGTGTAGTTGTGACAGTGCTTGTCTCCCAGCAATTTCGCCTCGCCCTGTTCAGTTCCGGCCCGGTGTCATATTCGGGTTAACATAGCTGTTTTTCTCGCCTTGCTCGGAAGGTTTTTTGCGGGTACTCCGGTTTTCCTCCCCTCACAAAAATTAACATCTCCAAATTCCAGTTCAACCATGATGGAGGACTTGTATGAAGACCAGCCAAGGCTGATGTGGCTTCTCTTTTAAATATTTTAATTTATTAATTACTGATTTATTTTATGATTCTGAACCCTTTTGACGCATAGGCTTAAAACATTTTTTACGTTCACCTCTCTCGGGAGATGTTGGTCGGTAGCTCGAGGAAGCATCTTCCTCTAAGCGCCCCTCGCCATAGCTGGACAGCGACAATACCAAAGATAGCAAAGATGAAGAAACAGATAACCAGAACATTCCACAACATTGGCAGTGTGTCCAGCAATAACGTCACAAGAATCCGTATACCTGAGATTAAAAGATAAAAAACAATGTGAAAAAGCAAACAAATTACAAGATTTCAATAGACTGCCCTTGTCAGCTTGTTTTCTCATTTGGCACGAAAGGCAGGCTTCGATATTGAGCGATAAGATTCGTTCTGGTCTTAAAACTTTCCATTAAAAACTGTGCTATACATTAACGACTCCAACGTGTTGACCAATTAATTAGTTATTATTTCCTACCATTACTGCACCATCAACTTGTAAAATACACACACTGGAGTTGTTGAAAGAAAATAATAAATTAAAAGTGCTGGAAACCGTTAATGCGGAGCAACTTTAATAAAAAAGAGGCGGCGAGTGTGTTAGTATATTTTTAAATCATGTTTGTAATCGGCTAACAAGGCCGAGTGAGACCTGGGAACTTACTTGGAACTCTGTTTATGGCGCGGAGTGGCCTGAGTACACGAATGGCGCGAACTGCGCTCAGGTATTCTCCCTGGTTATACAGCAGCTCAAATGTCCTAAAAAAAAAAAAAGAAAATAACAAAGAATAGAAAAATCCTATAAGTTTGTCAGTATTCCGATGAAATCATCACATCAAAAATGGCGTAACGGGGGAATTCTTCCTTGAACCAGAACTACTGAAGCTGGTTTCTTTCTTGTAGCTGTTAGATTCCTAGTAAGTTTTTTTCACTGAGAGAGGAAAACAAAATTAAATACTTCACACTTCGAAACAAGAAATATTTAGTTTTAGATAACTTTCACAGAGCAAGATTTCAAAAAAAGCAATCATTTGAAAAGTAGAAATTTAAATTTTGTGGTATCTATCGCCAAGATCCCATAGAGCTTTGTCGGCGTCAAGTTAGATATTTTAGTACACTAATTCATCATAATAAACATTCGGAGGAGCCCACAAATAGCTTGTCAATGTTCTTCATAGAATTGAGGACCTTTTAGAAAAAGAATAATTAAATTTAATTCTCCATTAAATACGCCCCTTGATCATAACCCTCCGTATTGACCATTCAAACAATAAGTGTTTTATTTATCGTTTATGACAGACGCGACAGACAAATTATTATGTTTTTTACCCCGCAACCACAATGAAGCAATCGAGGCGATTCCACGACTCGGCAAAATAAGCCAACTTTCCAAACAGACCCATGGCTATCCATTTGCACAGCATTTCCGCCAAGAAGAATGTGTAGATAACTTTTTCCATGGCTTCCAGTGTTTGACATCTTTGTGTTTTGCACTCTGGATCGAATGGATCGTAAAGCCCCAATGTGACACAGTTCACAAGAATTACAAGAATACTTAAACGCTCGAAGTAATTGAATAACGTTAAGGAAATATTGTCGATGGCGTTAGAATCTTAACCAAAAAGAACCCAGCAAGTATTTTTTAATTCCTAGCGGGATGGCTGACAAAAAGTAGAAAAATACACTTGCAATCACGTGCGTTTAAAAAAGTCGTTCAACATCTCCCAGTAACGTTACATTGAAATTATTTCCCAAGAGTAGAAAGTCTCACAAAGTATTATACAGCAAGCAAACTACAGAAATTAAAAAGGAAAAATTTAAAAAGTAAAACTTATACATTCAATAAAAGCCGAAATTTGGTGCGATCCCTTGGGCTATAATTAAACATGTCTCGACAATTATCTGAAGCTGTATGGAATATTTACTTTTTAAATTTCTACCACGCGGGGGCTAATATAGATATTTATTTGTAAATGGGAATGGAAGAAAGTCTGGTTTAATTAACGCAACAGATGAATTTTAACAAAACGAAGAGAAGATTCGCGAAATCATTCTGTTAGCACCCACTTTAAATAAGTTCAGTGGTGACAAAGTTGCTCGGTTATTTGGCCGTTTTAAAAAACAAAAGAAAAAAGGAAAGATGATGGGCATAACGTAAAATGTTATTTTATAAACGGGTTTTAGGTTGTAATTACTGCCTCTCAAATATACTTTGACAATCAATACTTGTTCCACATGCGGTAGGCAACTATCTCACTGGGTGAAGAAGAATGGAAGCAAATTTCAATTAACGAATTTGCCAAAAACAAAGTGAAATAAGCCAAATTGTCAAAGAAATGTTCGAATTAATTGACACCAATATAATTTGACAACAAGGTGTCTTTCATAGTCAATAATAAGATCTTACTCAAATATCTCAATGTTTCTCTGACATTTCATTTCATGATATACCCGAGTCTGGTGAAATATGTAAGTGGACTGTCTTGACTTTCTTTATTTTTATCGAAAAAATTCCTTAGTGTGATTGAATAGGCAAGTTCGAGAGTACTTAATTAAATCATTTTCTTAACCTTGTTGATTTCCCGGAAACAAAGCTGTACATTATCTTAGGTGCAAAATCTAAAACCCTGTGGGAGACGAGTGTTGTATAGTTTAATTGAAAAATTCTAAAGGAGACGCAGTTCCTAATGCATACAGAACTGCGTGCAAATACTTCATTTTAATGTCTTTTAAAAATAAAACACACTCACTGAACTTGCCTAGTGTTCAGACTGAGTCATGTAGCGCGGCCAAAATTTTTTTTTGGAAATGATTAAGAATAAACAGAGCTTGAAGGTCCAAAAGGAGAATGTCTCGTTGTTGCTACCAAATTGTAGTCTTCAGTGAAATCGTATGCAACTCGGTGGTCTCATATTGCTGGTCTGTGCTGCGGTCATTTCAAGAAAATGTGCTTGTCCAAACCGTGCATGATATACAAATCAAATTTGATTGTAAAGAAACTTGATATTGCAACCAAGCGCGCCTCTGGAAGAGCTAAGAACAGAGACTCTTGATGGCCTACTGTGTCGTCCGAAAATTTTAACAACCTACCAACGAAGCTGCACAAATATACCCCTTATAAAAACAACGAACTTGAGTAATATGATATAGGTCTCTGTAATTCTAATTGATTCGACACATTGGTATTAAATTCACCGCCGCAATCATCAGTGAAAGATTTTTTGTTTTACAGTTCCGTTAACATAGAAGCCGCTAAGAGCGTACTTACATCAATAAAAGCCTGCTCTTTTGACCATTGACATTTGCCTAATGTGGCTTTACAATCAGTTTTAGAATCTGTTTCCTTCCGAGGAAAGATAACGAGAAAGCGTGAGTCCATATGCACGCAACCCCTTCAAGTGATTTTTCAACACGATGATACTTCGCAGAAATCGAAGTTGCCAAGTAGAATGAACAGATAAATAATTTTTATATGTCTTACGCGTGTTCCATCACTCTTTGCGTTTTTTTTTTAATTGAAGCACCTTTTTGCAGCACGTTTTTATTTCATAATTATAATACCAAGCTTTTGATTCCTTCTCCGATAGGCCACCGCATACATAAGATCCGATCTGACCATTTAAACGTTTCCTTCCATGTGAAAAAATTGTTTTCATATTTAATTTCATCACGAGAAGGGATTGAGAAACACTGCTGTAAATAATTATTCACAAATGGCTTTGAATCTTGGGCATATGATTTAAAGATATGTTTGCGCGAGAGAAAATCCGCCGACCTCATGTGATAGCATTACGTGGCCAAGAAAAACCAAATATTCACGATTTTAGCGCTAACAGAGAGCCACAAATGATAAAATAATACTACCGTCGGTAATAGAGTACCTCGATGAAATGACGTAACACATAAAATACACAACTGGTTGAAAAATTTCGATTTGAAGAGGCAATTCAGAAATTCATTTCCTTGCTATCAAGGAATAAAAACACAGCTAAATGATTGTCAGTTTTGCTTGTGTCTTGATGCAAGAACGTGCGGGATGAAACAATTTTCCGTCATTTGATATATTTGCCAAGTGGGGACTGACTCTTTTGAGGTTGGTATTGAAAGCCACATTTGAGTGGACAAATTGAATTGATAGCCCGTCCTCGGGTTCGTAGAATGGAGAAAGACTTTTGCTGCTTTTAAAGGTATTAAAAATTCAATATGGAAAGCGTCAAATCATTTTAAGGCCGCGTGAAATTAGGACTGACCGGTTGTTCTGTATAAAATCGGTTCTCAGTATGAATGGTTATTTATAGCTACTGCGGAAATCCTTCAACGAAAAATCAGTAACACACCTTCTATACAAGAATTAAAAGAAAAACTCCGAGGTCTGCTTGCTACAGAAATAAAATGCAATAAATGATATTGAAAAAGTTATGAAACCTAGATTGTCTATCATTTTACATTACAACCGAAAAAGAAACATTAAAATTTCAAATTTGTGTAAAATTTCAATTCACGCCAGAAGCCTTGCGAGAAAAATTTATAATTTGTATTTTTATCATACCAAATTGCTAGATTAAAAAACCAGATCGACTATAAAATTTGAATTTGAAAAATAAATTTCAGACCGAAAGAGACAACACAACCTTTTCATCATCGTATTCACGAAACAACAGGGAGAGCTATAAATATAAAAGTAATTATTTTTAAGCTTAAAAGGATATGGCCATGTAATAAGCCGAATGAACCACTTCCGAGGCCGCTTTTCGCGGTGAAGGAAAAAGAAAGCAACAGGCGTAAAATCTTGAAAGACATCATGTTTTCCTTCGATGTTTCCAATCTCATTTCCATAGCGAGGCTCTGTGCCCCTGTTAAGTTTACACTCTTCCACCAAACATGGATTGCTTCGTATTTTTTCGGCGTCGTCTTCGCGAGAGAATTCAGCGTTAAGTTTTTCTTCGCCTTGCATAACTCTTCAGCTCGGTCTCTTAAAAGGGGATAATCCTTTCGTGCGAGACCACGGAAAGCAAAATATCAGTTACACGCTATTACGATGCGGGATTTTAGCGCGACCCGCCGGCCATGAAGTTGATTGTCTTTATTTTGAAGACCAGTTGAAGTTTCACCCTTAGCATTTGTTGTCAAGCATGTACTTTGTTGAAATCCACCCATGTCCAGATGGGTCGCATAAAATATCACATTTAACAGCACGGAAGGTTAGATACCGGCGATATTCTTGCCATGATATCAACTTCGCGGACTGGTATGGTAAGAGAAGATCAATGTTTACCGGCTGGCAATTCGGCAAGAACTGTATTGACCTGTATAATTTCACTCAGTGAGCGGTTCTGTATTGGGTAGCCTAGGAAACCACGCTTATTCCATAAAATGTAAACTTCAGTGGTGGCAACCCGTTCAAACCACGCGTCTTGAGCTCATTCGATACACGCGCGCGTAGCCCGTACACCAAAACCCGACGGCGGCACAAGAGCCAAAGTTCAGACAAAGCACATAATTTCAAAAGAAGTGTTGTTGGTTAAAATTAGTTGAGAAGACTTCGATTGGCTCCTGAAAAAACAAACCAAAGAAGAGAAGTCGAAATTAGCATGCAGTATGACGATCCCTCTTTCATTAACCCAGAGAAGACATAAAAATGCGTTTGATTTTACCTCAATTGCCGGTTAAAATACGACAAAAATCCTACCGCGTACCGTCGACCAACACCGCGTTGTGGCCACCGAATGAACATATTGGCTTATCGCATTCACTGTCGTCAACAATGAACCTTAATTTGGGCTTGGTTAATGCAAAACATTCCAGCTTTGATGTCTCAGATGTTAAATTTATTTACAACAAAACTTGGCGAGAAAGATCGAAATGCAAATTACGGGCTCTTAAAAATAATCTGAAATGTAGTTTATTTTACCTACCTCACACGTGTGCTGCGATTACGCATCCAGATCTCGCTCGGCATTCAAAGACCGACCTTTAGAGAACTGTAGTCGTAAAAAAAAAGAGAAGAGCAAAATTACCAAAAAAAATTAGAGTAGCAGACAGTCTAATTCTTGAGTTTGAAAAGCTAGAAAAAACAGAGAAAATAATATTCTGTGCGATTACCAAAAAAAACTCATATCAATACGTCTGCATTATAATCCAATTGCTTTGTGCCGTTCAAGCACCTGTTCGTCACGTGACTAAGTGAACTACTTGGATTGGTTGTATGGAACTATTTCGCTGAAGGTTCTCATTTATCGTAGCGTGGTACTATACCTGACAAAAACGAAAGCGATTAATGACAACTCGTTAGTTTGTCGCATACTGGGAGCTATTCTACACTTATTTTAGTTGTCTGTCGATACTAGGTGCTCAAGCTATACCGTTATGTCTCTGTTGGATGATTTTAACAACGCAAAAAAGAATGGATACAAGTCAATGAAATCTTGGTTATACCTCATAGGGAAATATGTAGTGGTGTTAGAATGATCTTACTCATTACTGTTTAAGTATACATCCGTGGGTCAGGGGGAGTTGTATCTTCATTTCACCTTCAAATTCTAAACAAGTCCGGCTAGTATTACTTGCACAAGGAAAACACCTAGCACACAATTCAACAATAAAGGATAAAAAATTGCTTGCGAGTAAAATTCGTGCCATAAAGCAATAGCTTTGAAAAAATTGAAGTGATATATTTCGAATCTATTGAGAAACTGACGTCAATAAGAAAGGAACGTGATCATTTTCAATATACACTACGTCATAGCTTCCACGTTACATTAGGTGGCTCATAACTTTTTATGCCAAAATGTAACGGAGGTGCCTTTATGTAGTCATGCAAATATGGTTCTTGCGTAAGTCTGGGTCATATTTGCCTCGTATAAATGATTTATCAGACTGTCCCACTGTTTTTATGATGATTGACACTGCACCTGACAACTTTGAATAACAAATGCTGAGGTTCAAATAATTAGCACATAATTGTTTGCTCGTACGCAAATTCAGGGAGGATCTTAATCTTTTCCCGTAAAATGTCATTTCATCTTTTGCTTTTTCTAATATTCTTTCTTATGGTTGCGCAGTTCTTGTATCTTGATCCTCAGTTACATGCAATAAAATACAAAAAAAAAATAACTTGTATCTAGGGGGTGAGTTGAATGCAGAAAGCCGGTAGGGAAAAGAACCAAGCCACCGCAAAAAAATTAAGGTAAATTTTAGGTTAGTAACATTTTTAAGCAATAGCTCACAAGTTTTGTATGGTTTATTTACAGGTTAACGCACTCAGCGAGTGAATTATCGGGATTTATCTGCACGAGTTCACTAACAATGAACGAGAAATTTCAATACCGCACGAGGCCGCCGAGTGCGGTATTGAAAATTTCGAGTTCATTGTTAAGGAACGAGTGCAGAATTCACGAGCAATGAATGCGTTAACATTTTTATTATTCAAATTGAATACGCTGCAAACAAAAATCGTCAAACTTTGAGTCAGCCGAAGCCATGGTGTAATGACAGTAGTGTGTTGAATTTACACCACGGCAGGAGCCATAATCCCTGATTATGAATCCTGACCACGGCTATTACACTACGATAATGACGTCAAGGAGGTTGTTTCGTCACAACCCAGTATCACGTGGTACAACTCTACCAATCAGAAAATCAGAATTCGTACAGTGAATGAAATTTGAATAATAAAGGCTGATAAACCACGCGAGATGTTGGTAGAACAACTCATAGGTTTCTTTTTCTTTCCTACATGGGTATGGGGCTCCGCTTGCTTCGCTATAACTACAAGCATTTTTTGCTTTTGCTTTTCTGCTTGTGATAGACTCCCTCATCACTATGAAATTTAGTAGTGACTCTAAAATAAGACAAACAATGTATTAGTGATTGAAGCAATAAAGTAAAAAATTGAAATAGTTACGTTCAATCCTGGGCATAACTAAGTTCTTTTAGCGAAGCGGAGATAGAAATACTTTCATTTGAGCCATGCAAATAAGAAATGTGAACAGCGAGTACGGTTCTATCGTTACACCAGTGTGACAATTGGAGTCTAAAGGTCAATCATGTCATTCTTCTTACTAATTTCATACGTTAAGTCCGTAAAGTTAAAGAAGCAGTGTCGCCCTATTTGATAACCTTATAAATAGCTAGAAGGCGTCGTTTCATCAATTTAATTCCAAAAAATAATTGTCTAGTTTTACTATTAAAGACTATTTGAAGGTACTGAAACTGTTTCCTGTCGCCTGTCGCCACGGATGGCAAGGATGGAGATGGATTGAAACTTGAAAAAAAGGCCAATTTTTTTCAAGATTTGATGCTATGTTTTCAAAAAATCCTCAAGAAATTTATTTTATGGTTAGCCCTCTCCGATAAAATTCCTTTGATATCTTCGTCGGAGCTTTCCAGAAGCATTTTGTTTATGAGGAAAGCCTCAAAGCAATTATTTTATCACAGAATTTACCAAAAACTGTAAAATCCTCGTGACACTGCCCCTGGATGGGGTGTTACTCCATCGCAAGGTTACCCTCCCCCCCCCCCCCCAGCATTAAATTCGCCGCTACCAATTTATACATTTGGAAGGAGAGAGGCACTGTGATAATAAAGTGGTTTGCCTAAGAACACAACACGATGACCCTGGACAGGACTCGAACCAGAACCGCTCAAACCAGAGTCACGCGCACTAACCATGGGCCACCGCGCCCCTTTACTAATTTCACACATTGAAATTTCTAGACTTTTTCATTAGTTGATTAAGGAGAAAATAATAAATCTTCATTTGTGTGTTGTCGCTTTGATTATATCAAAGTCTCAGGGCTTACAAACAAATAAACTTTTGACAAACGGTATGGAGATTTGATATTTTGAGGTTGCCACAGTGGAACTAGGTGGGTAAACATTTTTTGATGTTTTATTGCCTGAGATTGTAAAAAACATAAAAGAAAGAAAAAATTAATGAAATTTCGAAGCATCTCAAACTAAGGTAGGGTTTTTTCTAGATCTATCTATTAGGAACAATTAACTAAGGCCCGGTTTCAACGTCGCATTTTACATGCGCCGAATCAAATACTAATTTTAGTCGACTCAAATGAATACATTCGGCTGATTTGGGTTAAACGTCGCATTAGTTGGCCGAATAAAATTGCTGAGCGCGAGCGACGTGTTTTAAATTCCCATTCGAGCAAAGATAAATTATTTAACATAATTTGAATTCGAATCGGCACATGTAAAATACGGCGTTTAAATCAACTGTCGAACTTCAGTCGTATATTCGACTGGATCAGTTGAATATTCGACTGACCCGCTTTGAATTGAAATATGTCGCATTTAATTGATTTACATGCACTTAATTCGGCAATTCGACTCGCCGCATGTAAAATACCACGTTTAAACCGGGCCTAATGCAGAATCTAGAAGATTCGTTACTCAACACTCAAATGATAAAGTTTGTCTTATTGCTTATCGATTGAAGAAGAAATAATTTACAGGCTGATCGAAATGACATATAACGAAAGTTTTGTTCCCTATTCCCATGACTTGCGCCTGTATAACTTTTGGACATGCAAATAACGTGATTTGTTATTGGTGTTACTGTCTTGCTTTCTAATTTCACGTCATCATGAAATATTTATTTCTTTTCTATTTACCTCAAAACTATTTATCTCTTACCAGCATTCTCCGTTATACACAATTTTAAAAATCATCTAAAAGTTCACGGTTCCCGTTTCCAGGGCTGTTTTTTTTCTAACATGGTGTTTGATTTTGTTGGGCTGTATACGGGAGATCCCTGTGAAGGTTTGTGGAGTTTGCCCCCGCAGACAAAAAATACTAGGTATGGCCCTGGTTTCGAAATCTGTTGCGAAACTTCCCTAACAAAATTGCTTAAAACTTCAGAGAGCAAAAGAGCAAAAAGCTGGAAAATAGTGAGAAAGCAAGTGAAATTTAAGACTTTGCCTTCACATTTAAGATACACGACCCTTTAACAACATTGACTTTATGATTCCAGGTTTCCTGGACTTAATGTTAGACATGCATTAGCGAGAAAGCTGGCTTTCGTGGCTGAAAACGACAAGGATCTCAAATCTGCGTTGTTAGATATCAGTGCGAGATTGAATTTCACCAACTTGGCTAAACGAGATGCCTGTGAATGCATCTACTTTCCATTTTTAGTACCGTCATTACACGGATGAACGCTGGCCCAGTCACCAACATCATTTCCTTGTCAATCACATGTGTGGATGGACCATGGGACCGGAAATTGTGCCACACTTGATAAACTATGTAATATTCTCAAACCGGAATAACCGACTAGAGATATCGATCGCTTAACTAGAAGTTCACTGGTTGCAATTTATCAAAACCGTATAGACCACCAGAATAAATCACTGTTCATATTATCGATTCGTTTTCGTGGAAATAACCAAAATAAATCAATCAAGCTTAGAAACGAAGATATTTATCAACCAATGCCCTCTCACAGAGAAACATTTTTCGTTTGGTTTAGGCTAAAATATAAATTTTCAACAGTTTACAACAGTTTCTTTAATCGTCTTGTCAACGAAAAGGTTTGTTTCAAGACATTAAGTGATTTTTATCTTACTTTTCGAGACAACGTCTGAGCAAAACCGCTCTCGATAAAAGCTTTGCCTCGCTGTCGACTGTTTAGATAAATATTGGTACATGTACTCTACACCCGCACCGTTACTCAGCTTAGTTTATTATTTAAAAAGAAATTCAGTTTCCCTCGTTGAAAATGACTTCTTTGCTCTTGAGTAGACTTTTAATTCAAGAGTGGATGATCATCTTCCCGACACGGACTAAGTAAAACGTATAAACCGCGATACCGCCATGTTGTAAAGAAAATACAAAACAAAAGTATTACAAATAACTTTAAGCATACCTTAGTTCCGCGCGCCAGTCGACAAAGAAAAATGTTTTAATTTCCATTCACAGGTGAAAAACTGAGAGCTTGAAGCGTCGCAAACCAAACCACGTCTCTTAGAATCGTCGTAAAGGAGTCATGCATTCGCCAGTAAACAGATTTTCATACCCGTGACTGGTAACACCTAGCTTTGGCTCATTTGCAATTTTAAATGACTGGAAATTTACATGCAATAATCTTGGTTACTTTGCTTGAGAGCGGTTTTGTGTTGCCTTAATCCCTAGTGCGTAATGACACCATTGTGGAGCATCACTTGCACGATGTAATTCTCAGCTGCCTTTGCGTAATGACGCAGTGGTCGTGGTCGAACGAGGTTCAAAAGTTAGTAAAAATCATGCAGATTACTTGCCAACAAGGCTTGGACTCAGCCGGACTTGAGTTATGATCAACGCACATTGAATGGTTCAAATTGTTAATCCTTGCGAATAATATTTTCCTAATTATGAGTTCCTAAGGAACTGACACAAAATGTACATTACCAAAAGCTCGGTCCTTTAAATGGCTTTCTATGTTTTCGAAGCGGCATACCTGACAGATTCCGTGGAATTAGTCAAAAATGAGTTTTTAAATGTGTATAATTAATTTTCTGTTGGTTCAAAAGACTTAATCAATAATCTGATAAGTGTTATTTTTACGTAGACAGTTAAAATAAGCATCTTAATTTTTCTTATCTCCAGACAAGTGGTTTTTAATTATAAAGGAAGGCAAAAAAAAGCGGTTTTGTGGGTAAAGAATCGAGATGAAAATTGTCGAAGGCCGTTGCTCTGTGTACGAAGCATGAAGTTGTTAAAAACTCTCAATCATTGCCTCGGGCGACCACAATAAGTCAAAGTAAATAATTATTTTTCATTGAGAATGATTGATGCTTGTAAACAATTTTTGTCTCATTGGTGCATTAAAAACATTTAGATTAAAACATCCAGGGACCATAATCGGGAACGGAGACCGTAAGTCTTCGGATCCTGCTGATCCACGCACGTGCCGTGGGTTCTCTCCTGGACGTTGTCACGTTCCGTGATCAAATGGTGAGAGTTGCGAGGTTCTCTTGCGGATTTTTCACAGCGATGGCAGGGAATAAGGGAGGGAAGAAGGACCAGGGCTCTTCTATGTACTTTTATGCTCTGAGTTAATTGAAAAGGTGAGTTTTTCAGGGTTTATAGTTGCTTGCTCGGGTTAGTTGTAAGCGTAAACTCTTGCGTTTGTCAGTCTGCAGAGAAACGTTTAACTTATGTAGGAAAACTCTTAACTCTGGTGTCGAGTTAATTTGTGAGTTTCCCAAACAATGCTTAATCATAACCAAAACCTGTTTTTGATAGTTCCTTATTGTTTCTGCTTGTTTGGCGAGTTTACAAAAGTTTTCGAAAGGCAAGTCTGTCGACGCGTACGAGTAGTTCATTTGCATAGTGCAGCGCGCGAGTCGGTGTTTTATATTGACAAAGATTTGTTTCGTTGTCTTTTGTGCTGAAAATAAATGCTACAACAATCCACCGAAAAGAAAAAGATGGCGACTGGTACATTTAGCTATAATGCTTTACGCAAGAAAATTCTAAAAGAGCGTAAGTCATTCAAATTCGACTGTCGTTAAACCATATCTATTTACATGCCCAGTGGGCTTAGTTTGGTTCGCAAGGTATTGTGGTAGAATGTACAGCCGCCATCTTTTTTCTTACGGTAGATTTTCACGAACGCTAAAAGGCTACTAATATAAATGTATGTGTTTTTTCTCACACAGTGAAACTGTACACTTCGAAAATAAAGTAGACAAGGAGTTTTGATAACTCAACCAACAAAATCGAAACTTTTATTCGAGTTGATTAAAGAAAGCGCCCTCGTAACTTTGCTGATAATTTCTTCTGTATTCACATATTTTCAGCGTAGCTTTTAATATGTTCTCAGACATTTATCAACCTTAAACCTATTCAAAACCTAGAGATATTATACGAGTTCGATGTACGTTTTAACAGGTGCAGAAGTCCAAGTGAGGCGTAAAAAAAGTAACCGCCTTTGCCGTTTCAAAGCACATGGTCTGTCACCTGCCTCGTTCCCAGACGTCTCTCTCGATTCCTCGCGTACTCATTCCCAGTTTCTCGGGCTTTGAGCGTCGCCTGCTTGCGACTGAAATCGAAGCGCACGAGGAGGCAGGTCAGTCACAGTGTTCTTAGTAGAACGGCAGAATTTCACCAAGTGTAAAATCGAATGTAGCCACCTGTTCCGGTCATTAAAATTTGAAAAAAGGTGAAACAGTGCTAGTTGCTGCATCTAATTTTATGACTAAACAACTCATTTTCCGTAACACTTTGCCCCTTCCCCCCACAAAAGAAATGCACGAAATTACACATTTTTGGCAACCTACAATTTTAAGTTTTTCCTGGGGAGCATATTCTTGGATCTCCCCAAGTTGGCGCTCCCCTTTGGGTGAATCGGGTATCGCTTTCATTTATGCTGCTTGTTATGCTTATTGCACGCCTGCTAAGGACCCTGATTAGATATCGCAAAGATACGGATCATGAGATTGCACCATGCTGGCTTCATTTATCTGTAAGTCAGCATCCTAGTTAGAAATATGACTTCCATATGGCCGTTAAAAGCACTAAATATACAAGTCGAAAAGTGAATATGTGTGGAAAGACAAGGTTTTACCTGGGTGTAAAAACCTGTGAAGGATTTTTTTGTTTTGTAGCTATTGTTAGGGTTAGGATCTATTATGTTGGCTTCTTTGTTTTCTTTGTTTTAAGTCATTGGTGAGTGATACAGGTTCTAACACCGAGGATGAGCCCATTTAAAGAGGGTTGGGGCGGGGGAGGGTCACCTAAATGTTACTGTCTAAACCCGAAAATCCACCCCCACCCCTAGGGTCCCAATTCCGAAACAGCACAGTTTTTCCTGTTAGATTTTTTTCAGCTAAATACCGGAGTTTTAAGCTTAAAATATCAAAGATGAATCAACAGAGACAAACTAGCTATCCTAATAATATTTTGTTTAAGTGAATCCCGTTGCGTTATTAATTCTAAATGTTGCCACCATTCCACAAACGAAGAAATAAAACGAACCGAATTCGATGGTGCATTTTGCAAAAATTATAATTTTCTAATCGATAGATCTTCCTCATTTTTTCGCTAAAAGAAGAAAATCAATGGAAAAAAAATGAGAAAAAAAAAGAGAAATAGGGGTCACCGAACATACAAGGTCGTTAAATCTAGGCAAAACCATAGTTAAGGCCATCTGCCTTATTATTGTTCAATTAGCATGCGCACGAATACCTTTGTGTGTATTAGGATGGACATTGCACGAATTATGCGAATGGATGGCTATTCCTGTCAGTATAAGGTCGGGTAGAAGACCGATAATTGGTCAAGACGAACTTACTATAGCTTTTTACACCTTTAACAAACTAAAGGTTTAGTGCGTTCGCTAATTGGTCCTGTTTTTACAACGTATAAAACAGTTATTTTGGTGTTTTTTAATGACGTATTAATCGCGCTGTTAATTTGCTTCTGTTTCAAATGAAATTTCCTTGCGCGTAAAACACAGTTCTACACCCAGACTTGTAAAGGATGAAAATTCTCTTAATTTTTCCAGGGGAAATTTTTGAATGAAAAGTTTCCGGCATCAGCAAATCATTTGCAGAAGTGTTGCCTACAATTTACAGGGTTGACACACTTCGACAAATAACGAGTTAGACTTTATGGATATTAAATAAACTCATGATGGCCAAATTTAATGTAAGTATAATTTAGAAAATCCAGAAAAAGTGATGTAAAGACGTAATGACAAATTATTGCATTCAGTTATCGCATAATAACAAGATATAAAGACGAGATAGGCGGTCTGTTTTGGTTATCCGTTTCAACCTTTTATCTCGATAATCGCGATGAGACGGTAGCGAATCCAGAGATTTTTTATTAATGATCGCCACCACGATTCGACACGATACTGCTCTCCGTTACAAACATTACTCAAAATAAGCTATTAATTTTAATTCATTCTGAAAATTAAATTAGCTTCCGAGACCGAGACATCTCGATCAGTCACACACGGTCTTGTGAATGGTTTTCGCCGGAAAGCACTCTGGCAGTTGCTGTCGTTCAGTGTAAGAATTCCGAACATTGAGTGACAAGAGGCACAAAAAAACACTTGAAAACTTGATATTAATAAATAATTCGTTTGCAATGGCGCTTATGTATACTATTTTGCAAAATAAACAATAGAAAACTACACTAAAGGTTAGGGAACCCTAACGCACTGGAAACGACAAGGTATACCTAACACACATCAGTGGCTGTCCACATCGAAGTACATGTATATATGCTAAAATTAAAAGCCAGAAGAAAAGGTTTTGTTACAAATTGCAAACAGACTCTTATCAAATCTAAACAAATCGCGAACGAGCGAATTCTAGGCGAAAATGTGATACTCAAAATGATCCAAAACATTGGGCGAAACGCAATTAAAACATACTTGAATATCTTCGAAGTAACCCGAACAACATTTCGGAGTAACAAGCACCATATATATGGCATTAAAATAACAATTTCGGAAATAAAGCAAAGACGTTTCACTCTAAAAGAAACTCACCCGTTTATGTGAAGTTATGTGAGGTTAATGTGAAGCACCGTGCAAAAATTCCAAAATACAGCAAGCAATGGTTATTAATTAAACTGATCAACACTGCTCTCGTGTTTTCTTCGTTACAAAACCCGCACTCATGTCCTATGGTTCCTGTTGCTGAAGATTATCACTATATCGGTTAAAACTTAATGTGTTTTGTCGGGCCACTGCAGGGCGATAAAAATTGAACGAGAAGTTGTTTCATTTTGAAAACATCAGCCTGTCAATAAAAACGGTATTTTGTGCTGAAATGTGGCATTTAAAAAATTCAAAAGAAAACTAGTTTTCCGATAATACTGAAAAAGCCAAAACCAAAATTTTGTACTTTCTGTCGCTTCTACGCCCAACGATACTTTTTTTTTCGATTCAGTTCAAAACAACGCTTCGCTAAGGAAAACTCGAGAGTCACTTAACTATCGATTCGACGCAACACTCTACAAAGTTTTGGTCTGAAAGCATCAGTAGGCATATTAAAGAAAAAATCGAAGAGAACATCCTTAGGCTGTAAATTGTTTAAATAGTGAGCTATTCAGTAGAATAGTTGGAGCAAGAAATGTTCATAAATATACATTGCAATTAAAGCCTTTAAGTAAACTTTAATCTAGCTTCTTTTACCGCAGCTTTAAATAAGTGTCAACAATTTATGAGATACGGTTTTCACAATAACTCCATGTTTTGCGTCACGGTTTTGAGAATTGACCCATATTATATTGTTGCACAGACTTGTATTCAGAGAAGACTTTCACTATACTGAACTATGAATGAACCAGTTTGGTCTTGAATGAATTGCCACGGGCAATAACCCTCAAAAAACGGCTATGTTCAACTCAATTCTCATTACTCAGACTCAGTGATCTTTGCCGAGTTGATTAGGTTAATTACAATGTTACGATTACAGGCTCATTCTCCCGTCCCCAGAGCCCAGTGCCTCTCTTGGCCGGCAGGGCCTAAGCTGGAAATCGTTCCCAGTCCATTCCAGTAAACATAGACGGTGGGCCGTCTGGGGACGAGAACGGGAGAGGAGCAATTTTCTAAAACTCACAACAACATCAGCGTATACTGTTTCAAACATTTTACAGACACAGCAGTCGTAGTCTATGAGCCACTACGGATTCTTGGCATATTGAAGTAGTCGAGAGCGTTGACTGGATAAAATTGCAGATTGCAATTAGCAATTGATTCACCATCGCGTTCAGCGTTTCTCTGAACGATTTCCGAGTCGAGCAGCCACTAAAGTTTTCTCAAAATATTAAGTTATCCCATAAGAACTTGCGAGCATACTTTGGGCTGTCAAGCCTGTAAAAAAAACAAGGCTAAGCCGTAATAAATTATCACTTTTAGAGTGGAATGTCCGAATAATTATGCAATGTGGTTGTGGCATCCCCTTTAGAAACCAACTAGTTTACGTTTTGTTTGGCTGTACTTGTGTAAACGGGCATAAATATGTTTTTAGTGAATTTTGTGAAAGGATGAAAACTTTAGAATTCAGTACTAGTAACCATCGCGCGCGTTCACGCGGCTTGAGTTTGCGCTATCATTTTGTGGCTGCTCGTTCCAAGCATGCGAAAAAATTTTTCTCTTTTAAACTCTTTTAGCTTTTAATCAGTTTCTTCGTTTGGAGAAATGTTTCACTCGAGAGCAAAACACTTCGTAGTACTTTTGTAGTCTGGATTTAATTTACTATACATCCCATTATTTACAATGCTTGGCCGGAAAAAAACTTTGTTTTGGCGTCTTAACTCTCCTAAACATACTGTAACGAGAAATTTTTGTCTGCACCTCGTTAGTAAAAATTTATAGTTTTAAGGGTCAAAGCGAAATTGAGTGTACGCGAAACTTGAAAAAACCTTCAACAGACGGTATTCTAATTTGCGGGGTGCACCAAGATAACTTTTGATATCTTTGGTAGTATCTCACAGCGTGAACGTTTTTTTGAACATGATTTATCGATGAAGACAGCGCCTTAAATTAAAATTAATCTCATTTTTCTACTTACTTCACATAGGGAGCAGCTAGCTTGAGGCCGCGATGATAATACACACAGGTTTAACATCAACCTTATAGAATTTTCCTCGAGATATCAAACACCTTATGTAAATAGAATGTCTAATAACAGCGGGTAATACATCAATTATTAAAGAGCTTAAAAATTTAGGCTATAGCTGATGTCTGTTCAGAGCTTTAGTGATTCGTCTGAAACATGTTTCAAAAATCTACGCAAATTTACCTGACAGAAAAGTGTTTAGCAAAAAGAGAAATATCTAAACAGGGTTTTGTCGAATCCACATCTTCCTGATTTATTTCGTAAGAGGTGTTTAACCGGGATGAAAACAGGCAAAGTTACATTTGGATCTGATGTTAATTTCAAAAAGACCTTCTGTTATTTAACCAGACTTTGTAAGTAGCTATCCTGTGGTTTTCCGAAATAACCCACTGAACCATCTACAATGACAATTACTCTTAATAATTCAGTTTCTCTTTTCTACTTAATACAAGGGTTGAAAAAGTTTTAGCAGTTCAGTCGAAGTGTTATAAATGTTTGCTACCTTTATTGTTTTTCGCACCAAGCGCTTTTGTGACCAACATCAAAGCTTTAAACATGGCTTCCTGGCCCCAGTTGTTCAAAGGCTGGATAACGCTATCCACCGGATAAATCACTATCCAGTGTATAGCGTGGTTGGTTTTGTTAACACTTATCCACTGGATAGCGATTTATCCGGTGGATAGCGTTATCCAGCCTTTGAACAGCTGGGGCCAGGAGTTTACTTCGCGGCAGACGCATATATAATTTAGCTATTTTTCCCTTTTCTTTACCGCATGAACTTTACACTATATATTTTTTGTACCAAGCTATAAACCACTCATTCGGGGAAAGAGAAACAAAATAAACGATGAGTATGAAGCATATTACAAAGCAAACAAGATAAACGAAACTAAACAAAACGAAACAAAACACTGAGGAAGAGCTAAATTTAGAGTTTGGCGTGAGCAATATGTCACCTTTCTTGCCAAGTCACGCGTAACGCAAGTTTAGCCTGCAACGCGGCCGTCACGTTTAGTTACAGCTTGTGACAGCCTCATGATGTAAATCATGTTCCCGGCCTTTTTATTTAATTCGTCTCAGTTGTTAGTAAGTTATAATTTAATCCGAGCGTGTGCGGCAATCGTGTAAGTTCACCGACAATTAAAAGGCTAAGTAACACGTAACCGCAAAACCATACCGGCAGACGTACATCTTCCTCGAGACTATTGCAAAAACAGTACAATGATTTTGTTTGGATCGGATTCCTTAACACTGCGTCACATTGATAACAGTTACCGATACACAATTTTTTTTCGGACTATTTGGTAAAAAAAGCAAAAGTCAGCCCTAGTTACAAAGCTAATTTATTTACCAACGAAAGTTATAAGTTCAACATGATTTGACTTCGTTCAACTCAGCTCAGTTTATCACAACAATTATGAAATGAGACTCACAGAATCTTAAACGCTGGACGCACGCAGCTATTTGGACGATTTAAGAGCTTCCTTTGTCGTTGCACAGTTCTCTTTAATTATTACCTGATTACTTGAAGCTTGGCTCCAGAAGTGAAAGAGTTTCTTTTTCTTTTGATGTTTTTTTTACATACCGTCAACACGTTTAAAATGTCTCTTAACAAACAGAAATCTGATGTTATCGAAAAGACTAGCAAAAGACGAAATATTCTTCATAGTGACGCGGTTCATCCCTAGGGCCTCTATCTAGCAACTGGCATGGACACATCACCAGAACTGGGCTCTCGTGGGGGGCTCTGAAAAATAAAAGGCAAAAACGTCAAGTCTGCATACGAGTTAAGTAGCTCACCAGGCTCAACTCCGGTTTCGCTAGCATGAATCGACTAGGAGTATTTATGGGATGCTAGTCCATTGCAGGGTTCCCCCCCCCCCAGCATAAAATTCACCGCTACCCATTTATACACCTGGGTAGAGAGAGGCACTGTGAGAGTAAAGTGTCTTCCCCAAGAACACAACACAATGTCCCCAGACAGGGCTCGAGCCCGGACTACTCGCTCCGGAGATGAGCGCACCATAAGGTCATCGCTCCCCTTGCTCTGGGGAAACAGAGCCTTGAACACAAAATTGAAAATTACATGGAGTTGAACGTTTTTAGTAGAGGTGCTTACTTTAACGACTATCTGGTTACGAAGGATCGCGCCACGGAGAATCAAAGCCTGAAATCACAATGAAACATTGTTAGTTCTACAAAAAATGTGTTTCTCTTGCTTGAAACATTGAGAGTCGCATTGCATACATAACTTTACGACTTATCGAGATATACATGTGTGCAATTGTAATCAAAGACAATTTATTACAGTTTTTAGAGTGACTATTACATGGCAGGATTGGAAGTGTAGTAAAGCTCTTTTGGAGGTTTTTTTCCTCGACAGAATCATCAGCAAGAAGCGACTGCGAATATTACTTATTACACTCGACAGGATGCTGGTCCATCACAGCCTACAGCCCCAGTTCCCTCTCGCAGTTCCTGGTACCTTGGTAAAGAGACGAACTGTGACAGGATAGACTTTCTAAAAAGTCCTTCGCCTTGTTTATACCCTGAAATTCATGAGGTCGTGGCAAGTCTAGTGACAGGAGAGTGTACCCAAGAACACAACAGTATGGCTCAAACCCAGACCACTCGTTCTAGAGTTCAGCAAACTAACTACAGCAGCTCTCGTTGTAGAGTTACTACACTAACCTTGGTTCTCTTGTGGTATTCTTTCCCCATCTCTAACGCTTTCTCGAACGTGACACTTCTCTGATCCACATTTCGCGCGAATAGTACCTTCAGTTCAGAAACAAGAAAAGAAAACATGCAGGCAATGAGGTTCAACTCTTTTGTAGGTAGAGCTGTATCCTTTCTAGTCCGATCCCCGATACTAACCCACCTAAAAATATACGAACATGACTACCTCACGGTATTCTAATCTTCTAGAGGCCGGTTTTGTTTTGTAATTTGATTTCTGTTTGGTCGAGACTTGTAACACTGGGAAATATGATTTTCAAATCAATCTTTATCGGGAGGAATTTCGCGTGTCCTAAAATGTTTCGGTTCTTATTCGGAAGGGAGGAGATCATTGCATGTGATTATTTTTGGTGGATACAAGAATATGGTAAATGCTTAGTTATCAGTACTCTATGACATCGTAGAAGATAATTTTACTTTGTTATGCGAGTCGATCCTGGCCTGTATCTGTCCATCAAGTATTAGCTGTGACAGCTCATCTTCCAAGTTTGCCACTGTTGTGTTGAACGCATGCGCCATCTTCTCCATGTCCGCTGACACATAAGGACTGAAGTACTAAAACGAAACAACGACCGCTCAAACCGTGATACCACAACACAGTCAACAACACGAAAATCACAACAAGTCGTCCCAACGCTAGTAACCTGCTACAGCACATATTTAACAACTGCGAGGAACGGTAACTAAGATTAGTAACTAAAGTGACATTCGTCTATTGCTGGTCAAATGTTCTTCAGGTATTGGATTGAACAAGTTTTTTCTTTTTAATCATACAGTCGAGTAATAAATCACTTATCGACCATGCTTACTAGAGACACGCCGTGGTTTCGTACACAGATGTAAAACATTTTCGAGTTATAGAAACGCCCGTGAAAGTTCGGGAGAGCTTGAAAATGCCGTGGAGACACTCGTCTGCTGTGTTCCCATGCAATTTCTCGTTCACCCAAACATACACTCTGAATTTTTGTATTTCTTTGTTTTACATTTCGGTACATCTACAACGTATTCTGCCGGCTCGAAACATCACGCTCCTGCTTAGTTGCTGGTTGGTAGGACAATTGTTCTGAAAAAAAAAACTACTGATCTGTGAATTTCCTATGGGTATATACTACAAAAGGTCAAAGACTGGATGATGGAGAAACAATAAAGACAAAAATACTACTAACCTGCACAAGCGCTCTGTTTCTTATCTGACTGTACAAGGTGTTCACGTGAGGAGCAAGATACATGTCTAACATAAAGTTATCCTGTAAAAAAATACATTGGAAAATTTCCCTCACTGTTTTCCTAGTTTGTTTTAGATTCACGACAGCGTGGTTCGTCAGTCTTCAGTATGCATGTAACAGCAACAATTGAAAAGTGTGGACAAAATCAGTATGTCGGGACTGACGTTTACCTTCATTTCATCCAGGAGTTTCAGACAGGCAGCATATTGTGACTCGTGGAACTTGTACAGCACATCTCTCAACTGCGGCTCCAACTCGAGGAAAAGCTTGAATGAACTATGGTTACAACAAAATGAATTAAACATTGCTCAGTCATTCACATGCATAGCGTATGAAAACCAAAAATAATATCAAAACTTATCTCCGCAGCAATGCTCCTATAAAAAAAAATAGATTTCACCGAGTTTTGAAATAAAGGATCTACCTATCCACCATGCATGATAAATTAATGTTGCCGTACTTCATTCAAGATCGTTCGTACATACGGCGGCTACACCCGCATGTAGAGCAGCAGTCAAAGCCGAGCTTCCAACAAAAATATAAGCATTGCTAAGTTGCTTTATCCGCTCTTAACGCTTGATTCCAGAATTATGGGTTTAATTGGACAAGGGACAGCATATATTGTTCAAAACGACAGACCATTTTTCCTACCTACCAACAGCAATCGAAGTGCAATTTGCCGAACATAGGCGACCCATTTTTGGCGCCAAATTTAACAAACTTGGAGACAAAAAAATCAATGTTTCATCTTTGTTCATTTTTACAATCTGAGATGGTAATCTCTTCTCGCGAATATTCATGCAATGAGCAAAGTTGCCTCATTTCAATGCCGTTCCTGTTAACATTCAGTAGAGTTTTTCCCGCCTGCTGAATCCTGGTTGGTCAATTGAAATTTTAGGGGCACCGGCCGTATGCAAGGTTGTATGTAAAGGTCACGAAGAATCATTATAATCGCATTCAAAATGGCAAGCTTGTGGAAAACCCTTGGTTCGTCTTCCAAACACCTCGGTTAACTTTGAAAATCTTCGGCGTCATTTTCGGAAGTCTTCGGGGACTCAACGTTAGAAATCCTTGATTTATACCCCTAAGCGAGACGACTAACCTCGTTCCCAGGGTCTCTCATCTTATTACTCCCTTGGTGGTAAGATAAGAGACCCTGGGAACGAGGTTGCATGACGACAAGCATACTCGCCTTTTTTATATGGGACTCCCCATCCCCCAGGGGATCCATGTAGGTAGATAAGAGTGTACATACCTGCTGGATAAAACCTTCTTTTGCAGCTCCTGCCTGTCAAATGAAGCCAGTGCACACAATCCCCCGTACACAGCCACATTATTAGGTGAAATTATCTGTGGACATAAAGAACCACAAAATCCACTTGGGTAAATGGATTATACAGCAAGTTGCACGGAATTTACCAAACGGACTGTAACACGCTACTACTACTTAAAGAGACTCAAAAACAAACTACTGTACTTGTTCCCCTTGCAAAACTGAACAAACCACCTCAAAAACAGTTTCATTTACAGTGGTACAACCTTAAAGAGGCTAACTCATTTGAAAATAATTCCATGAATGCCGTATTTTAGGGCTCGCTCAATTTTGAATTCACAAAATAGGTACACGGCATCCATGGAAAACAGTTTTGCTATTAGTACATAACTTTTAATATTACACTACACTGTAAATATGTCTGGATTTATGAAAATGGTGCTAAAGAATTGAAATCGCGCGCCAAGCGGGCGTTTTTTTCTCGCCAGAGAAAGTCAACGATCCAAAGTCGACGATATAAAAATTAAAAAGAAAGTCAGTCTTTTTTCTACTCCTCCACCCGTTCATCTTCCTTTTCTTGCCGTGCTTTCCTTTTTTTCCCTTTGCGTGGCTCTTAGGTGGCCTAAAAGAGTAGTGAAAACAAGGTGAAATCGAATTCTTTAGCACCATTTTCATAAAACCAGACATAAATGAAGTACAATGATAAGATTAGTTCTGGAATAGATATGAATACAATTATATTCCTTGTATTTGTAAATCCTGATAAATTTTCACCATGTATAAAGAAACAAAAACACTAACGCAGAGCAGCACTATAACAGCAGTGTGAGTTACAAACCTCTGGGCATTCACAGTTGTCAAATGAAGCTTGCAAGAAATTCCTAGCAGCTGACTTGTATTTCCTCGCAGCAAGCTCTGCAAGGCCTGTGAAGATGAACAGAAAACATCTTTTGAGTTTGTATTGTGTTTTTAACACGCTATAGAAACAGAAGTGGACGTTTGGGAGAACTACATGTAGGAATACGAAAGCGAGTTTTTCCAGAGATTTGTGAGTTCTTTCAAACTTCCAGAATGTTGAAAATCTCGAGAAAAAAAATTCAATTATGTTGTTCATCATCAGCAGGTAACTGTGAATGAACAGCTCCCGAAAAAAAATAGTCGGCCCACTGTTGGCCGTCGTGGGTTGACTGCCGGCCAGCTGTCGGCCGTCTGTCGGCCAACTGTCGGCCGTTTGTGGGTCAACTGTACGTCAACCATTGGCCATTTGTCGGTCGTCTGTCGGTCAAATGTCGGCCGTCTGTCGCTCAACTGACGGCCGACTGAAGTAGTGAGGGAGGGGTGATAGACCCCTTTTTTTCGGCGAAGCCATTGACATCAAGAAGGAGCTAATGACGTCACAAAGCACGATAAGGAGCAAAGACAGACAAAAATGGCATCGATAGTTTGAGACATATTATTCAACCTCAATCAACTGGAGACAGTTGGTTGCCCAAAGCTTGCCCGCTCTGCACCCACGCTTGTTGGACAGTAAGGACTCTATTATGTTTTTCAAATAACAGCGCGCTTCCTTTTAGCCAAGTCATTCATTGCAATTCACATTTTTAGGAAATTTTTTCTTGAGCTCTGGAGCATTTAAAACGTTATAAATCTTGAAAATGGCTTTTTGGAATGTGAACGATCTGCAAACTGCTGTGAACGCTTGTTCAACTATTGGAGAACGTTGCTCAACATAAAAAAAAACATCCACAGTGACAAAAGATGAACGCGTATTTTGCAACAGTGACTTCTACAGTATTTGTTTCTTTTCTTTTTCTAAAAAAACATTTGTTCTGTTTGACAACATTTTTGGATATATTTTATAAAATGGCGCACTACCATTTACCTGCAGCACACTTGAGTCGTGTAAGTGTCACCAAGTTTGGTCTCCTGTCTTTCTGCTGTAACAGTAAAAAATTTAACACAAAAGGAAAAACAGAAAAAAAACTGCTGTAAAAAAAAACAGTCAGTGATGCAAGACTACATTACCTGCAGTGTCCATAATCTTAAAATTAGAGTATAAAACTTATAAATAGCTCTAAAACTCATAGTTTTCTATTTGGAAGGATTACTCTAATTGAGACACTGCTTGAGATATGTAACGGATTGATAGAACTTTGGTTATTTTCTCGTCGGTGTTTTCTCTCTGCTCGTTGGGAGCAGTTAAACTATCACTTTCACAGCTGCTATTTTAGTCTAATTCGTGTTTTTTTTTACGCGCAAATTTACTTAAGCTATGTTTACGTAAAGCGTACGAAATTCTCGTCCAAATTGAGAAAGTCTGAAATCAGAACGTCCGAATTTTTTGCAAGTAATGTACTCGGAAATGTTCTTCAAATACCTTGTATCAATGACTGACAATTTTCCAAATTGAAGGCTCTTTTCTAGCAAAAACCAGCATTCCATTATTAGCATATAACTTGTGTCCTTACCTCAGCAAGCTCTGAAGTGTTTTCTGCCTTGTTGACATAATTTAACACATGCGACCAGTTACCCAAGTGAATACTGACCTGTCAATCATACACATGAAAATGTCAACCAAACTGCATTGGGTTTACTAATTAGCTAATAACATTGATAATTTTTTTGTTTGTCAAGAATGCAGTAAACAAGAAAACTGAGAAAACTTTATAATTTATAGTTCATATATCACTCCATATGCATGGAAAATATTCTGTGCTTACATGTAGATAAACAGGAAACAGCACATTACATTGAAGAATTCCATCTTTTTACCTTGATGACATTAACACACATATTTACAACATGTTTAGCTGTGGTGCAGTAATCTCTGGCTCTTGAGTAACACTTTAAAGCATTGCTGTTAATTGAAAAGAAAATAAGGTACAAAACCTACTTATAATTAATATTTATTTATTTATAAGTTGTATATTCTTATATATTTATAAGTCTCCTACTGCAATTGAAGAAAAGAAAAGAAAAACAGGCACAAGAGGTCCATCTAACTGCTGCCATGGTTGAACCTCCAGATATGATCACCTCTCTTCAGTGGCCAGTTTTCCAAAGCACCAAATGTTTCCAAGTCAGATCACCTCTTGTAATCAGCCACAACCACGTTTGAATTTTTTTTTTATTCTAACCTCCGATAATGAACACTTGACAGGTAATAGAACTGAAAAAGACCAAATTTTAATATATTAAACTTCAGTCTCAAACAATAAACCTCACAACGAGGCTCTGGGGAATAAATCCCATGAACTCTGTATTTATTACCCAGAGCCTCGTACTGAGGTCTATTGTTCTAGGCTGAACTTAATATATCGAAATTGGTCTATTGGATAATGTGTTGTTGTAACATTATCCCATTCCCGGGTAGTACAAGAAACGGTGATTTCTCAATGGGAAGTACAGATTCTTTCGTGAAATTGCCTTTTCGCCTGAATGAAACATTAAAACATGGGACAAGTCTCTTGAGTTACCGAATGATAATGAAGCAAAATTTTGACCAATATGGTCTAAGCTCTCATAAACAACGACCTCCCATAAACGAGCACCTGGGCTTGACATTTTATGTTGTCTCTTGCTGGAGGTTCAACTGTATATAAGCAAACAGATGAATAGGGTTCTCAATAGAATTTTTCACAGGCAGCCAATCAAACATTACACTGGTGGTTGGAGGGTACTACCAGAGCATGGAGCTTCTTGGAGTGGGGACTGGGGGAAATTGAAAATGTGGATAACACAGTATTTATCAAAATGAAAATGAGAGAGAAATGAGTTGTGCATAAGTGTGACATGAGGTGAAATTCAATGAAATAGTTTAATGCCTGGAACAGGTGGCTACATTTGATTTCATAGCTGGCAGAATTCAGCCAGTTGCCTACTTCTACTGAGAACCACAAATCAATATTTAAAAAAACAAAAAAGTGAATACATGTACGGTACCTTGCATTGTACAATAATGCATACGGGAGTAATCAATAAGAGTGGAACCCCATCATGCAAGCCTTGTTATTAAAGCCGATGCCAAGCAGGCTTTTAGCCAGATGTGTGTCCTGTGGATGGCCGCTTTCTAAAGAACAATACTTTTATTTTTCATACAGTATGTTGCCTTATAAATTTCTCAATTGAGGAGGCCCTATGGCACTTTTTACAAGGCCATTTTTTAAATGCTGGCTCAGACCCAAAGCCATGACTGTGTTGAGCCTTTTATAAGGTTCCACCGTGCCATTCACCACAAAGCTTTACATGTACATAAACATGACAGTTATTTTGACCAGAAAGATTCCTATCAGGAGTGAATGATGTTTGTTAACTTAATGTTGTAAGTTGTCATAATACTAACTTTAGGTCTCCACACTCAAAGTAATGATCACCCAGATCATCATGTCCTCGTCTATCAAACAGATACAGCAGTGGTGAGTACAATGAAATACATTGCAGGGCTGTGCTCCAGAAGTGCCTGCGAGCCACAGTGACGGGAAAAATTGTGCTGGGCACCCAGTTTTCTATGGCTAAAAACCTTTGGGCTCCCAAACTTTTTCTTTGACCACAGCCTTACATTGTTAGCGATTCATATGAGATTTTTGGGCTGAAGGATTAACATTTAGTTGTCTTTCACAACTGGATGACTAGTAATATGAATAGATCACTACAGTATACAGCAAGCTCTGCTTAAAACAAGGTTCATGTATCAATAATTTGTTATTCATTTTTTATTTTTAGTCTACTGTACATCCAAAGCTTCTTGCATGTAATTCATTAATCATTCCTGATTCACTATAGTAGGTATTTCTTTACTAAACCTCTGGTTTTCAGTCCATTACTTTGAGTCATAATTGTGATTGACAGCTGCAGTACACATGTGAAACACCTCCATTGGTAATGATGGCAACTTTATTATAGATAATGATTTACATTCTCGTCCCGAGAGGGTGTGTTCCTTTTAGTCAGCACCAAGAACTGCGACGGAGAGCCGATTTTCTGAGCATGCACAGGAAATTTGTTTGCACTCTCAGCCAATCAGATTTCTCAGACTTGACTCTGAAAATGCGCAGAGTAACGGGAAGTCCTATATCATGAACTTTCGGTGTTGGATCAGGCCAGAGGTCGTGACTCTTGGAGCTGCCCAAAAGGAGCCAGGCCTCTGGGAATAAGAATGAATGATTTATAAATAAATTAATTACCTGATACTCTCCTTGATGGAGTTACTTTTGTAGTTCTTCAAGTCTGTATCTAGCTTCTCAAGCTGTCACAGAGAAAAAAACATTAAAGACAATTTAAGCTTATCAATGATAAATGAGTGTGGGGAAGGTTCTTGTGAGGCTGGTGGAGTTGCATACAGTCTACTACATGCCAGCCCAGGTGCAGCTGGTAACCCTGACAAACTTACGAACAACAACTAGTAACAAATGTTTTGTCTGACATGTGCAAGGACAACAGAAATGGCTTGACGTGCACAAAATGGCTGTGAAATCAAAGCGTAAACTCCAGATCACATCAGGAAACCTGTCTCATGATTAAATTAAACCACACTAAAAGTGAGGAAATGCTAGTGCTAGTAGTTCATCCAATTAGGCAGCATATTTTA
>CM042751.1:24659794-24687263 GCA_022496165.2 Catalaphyllia jardinei | reverse complement strand
TCGGAGTCATAAACAATGTATTTTCTCGGGAAAGCCTGTTCTAAAAATAATTCTTTACTGGAAAGGGTTGAATCAAGGGTACAGCACATATGGAGGCTCCGGGCAATGGGCTCCTGGTATATACTATTTCTCATGGAGAAATAATTTCTCCAAGAGATAAGTAGAAACTCTTCGGCACTGAGTGTCTGGTCTAAACTATTTCGAACTGCTCGAGCTCTAATGACAATGTAAACATCTACAAACACCATTTTAAAAACCTTTGGCGACGCGCTGTGTTGCTGGGTCGCTGGTCAAAACTTAACTGTCTCAAGAATATTTTTTACAAATTGATACAAAATTGTTGATCTGAAATTAAATTTTAAGTGTGGCCATATGTACCGTAAGAAAAGGCTCTGCTTACTTGGTGACAGTTCAAATGCCTTTCCTGGACAACGTTTTGTCCATTACAAGTTAATATTTAATTAATCTTGCCGCAGGCTAAAATCTTTTCATCGCTAGTTCAACTTCACGTGCAGATCGTTATTTGACATTCGAGAACCTTAGTGTTCCGACTGAGCCGTTCGAACGCCACCAAAGTAGACCACGCATTTCAAGTACGCTTGTAAGCGCACTCTGTTCTAATTGTTAATTGCTTCCAGTTTATTAATAACTTGCTTGTTACTCAGGTTCTCGGAAAGGCCGTCTGCACTTGGTGGGTTATAGTTAGGCCTTTATAGATTATGCTAGCATAATTTTTGGCATGATTTCTGCCAAGTAGCAATGCTAGCACAATTCGCTTATTTTGATAAGTATCGGATCATTTTTGATGCTACAATTTGATCATTGTTCATCTCTACTCCCAAGCACTTGGTGACGTTATTCGATGTTTTAAGTTTTAGTTTAAGTAGAAGCATTTGTAGTTCACTGTGAATCACTGAGAGGCGTCTGAAACGGTCTGAGCGCGGGTCTAGAGTGGACCTGAACCGGAAGTCACATTGTAGGCAATGTTGGTCCTTGTACCTCCTATAAGGCAAGGCTACTTGTGTGCATGTCAACATGAACCACATGTTTATTTGAATTTCATTGTGGATTTGCTGCGTTTCTTTCTTGTAGACCAACGGCTTCTAATTAAAAAAATGTATTTTTTGGACTCATTTGCAATTTTTTCAAAGAGCATAATTTTTAAAAAAGGGGCATAATTTGGAAAAAAAGAGCATAATTTTAGCATAATTTCGCCCAGAAAAGCAATGCTACTAGCATAATATGCTACTTTTACTAGCATAATCCATAAAGGCCTAGTCATAGTGCCAGGCGTTCCTGGCGGAGAGCGCGAAAACTGGGGATGATAATTGCAACCTGTGTGATGCTCCTACGAACACCTCAGATGTTGAAGAAATCAGGGATCAACAAATGAAATGCAATGAATTACTTGACATTCGACGTCCGAATCTTCCGTTTTGTGTTGAAAAACAGAGTGCTGTAAAGCCACGTGACGCAATTGGCGGGAAAGAAGAGCCAGCACTCATTGTGGCCAGTTGAAGGATAACCTACGCTGCCAATCCCTCCCCTACCAACTTCCCTATCCCCAAAATATCTCTTCATACTTCGGGCTGATACCATTTTATTTTTGTGTAATTTTATTTTTGAAAATTCAATTTTACTATTTTTCTCATAATTATCATAATTACTTGATGATCCGGATGTTCCGAAATGGTCGGAAATGTTTTCCATGTTCCTGGTTTTATCGACGGCCAGATTTTAGCGGAGCCTTGGGGGGTCGATTGGGCTTCCTTTATTACCGCAAAATTCAGAATGCAGCCGAACTATACAATTTTATTAAGAAAGCTGTATTTGCAAAAGATGATGGAGATTTAAACAGGGACGCAGGCTGCAAAGATCGAACCAAACGAATACTTCCTACGACTGTAACGCCGGAACGAAACCACGAAAAAAGCTCCTCAACGACAGCGAACAGATCGATCACCGTTGGAACGGCTTGTTCTAGGAAGGTCTTGATTTCAGAGAACCTTACCATGAGTAATTTTAGTAATTCTCAGAACAGAAAAACGATCAGCCATTCATAGACCCTTTGCAAAAATGGCACCTAAATTCGAAAAAGAATATTCATACAGCCTTAGCCTCACATTCATGTGAACATTTTTTGTCTTGAAACATGAATGTGAGGCTAAGAATGGGGAAAGTATTGTTATTCAAATTTAGGCGCCATTTATACAAAGCGTCTATTTGATAGCCTTTGGCGCGGACAAACATTTGGTAAATCAAGCTTTTGCCATATCCTGTTGGAAGTACTGGTAAAACACCTTCCCCTTCGAGTAGAGCTCTCACTGCTATTTCTTGTTCAGGTTTTAAGGTGAATTCGCGAGTGGTGACGACGTTCAAATCAGGTAAAGCTTTCGATAAGATGTCCACGTCGGTTACTTGACACTACACCAAGTAGAAGCATAGAATGGCGGCCTACTCCTCTAACTGTCTGATTGACCAATCGAAATTTTAAGGCCACCAGCGACCGCAGAATTGAACCAATTGGGGCTCTTATTGCAGGCGTTCCCTCTCCTCTCTCCTTCCTTTCTTTTTTCCGATTTAATTCCTCAGCCCTGTCCCCTTCCCTAAACCCCACCCCTCCCCCTGCGCTTGCTCACGCGGCAGGCTAGGCTTGATATTGAGTGAAGAGGAGAACAACTTATGAGAAAGTGCAATTTGAAAAATGTACCCGTTCCAAGTCATTTCAATTATAGAAACAAATAAACATTTCTAAAGCGATTTACTGATTGTTGTTAAAGCTATATCTGCGATCATCTTCTCAGGAGAAACATGTCAACTTTTTCTACAAATCAGTGAGTTCCTTGAAAAACAATTTCCTAGCAGGTAGCAAGGGCGGGTCTAAGATTGTTTAATTGTGGGTGGAAGGTACCTTTGGGTTGTAGAATTAATGGGGCACGCCCCAAAATGTTTCAATTTTAGAACAAGAGACTAATTTAAAACTGTTACAACAAAAATACCAACAGTGCCATAAAGTAGAAATAGCATTGAGTTACTGTTCCTGAGTGTTTCCCTTCATTTTTGCTGTAACATTCACTACTTATTTTAATTCTCCACTCCCCGTTAAATCCTCCACTGAGGTAGAGATAAGCAATTTTAACTCAAACTTACGACGAACTACTCGGCCAATTAATTGGACGACCTCAGTCTGGAAGTGATCTATGCCAAAAACTCATCACACTGAGTATGTGGGTTGACAAACACTTATCATTAGACACGCCTTACTATATAGTCAGTCGAAACATTAATAGGAGAAGCAAATAATGATCTTGGCACCTATTCTTAATGTAGCTATTACGGTCATTACTTCAAGTTTTTGCCGATTATCCAACAGAATTTTGTGCATGTTTGTACTTCGCAACCTAGTACCCAGTTGTACAAATAAGTAAAATAATCAGAAAATAACTGTAATATTGATTTTCAATGGTACCTTTTTTTTCAAATTACCTTTTTCTTGAATTTCACCTCGAAGAGGCAGGTGTTTTGTGATGTTTAAACAATTTATATTCAAATGCGGTAGGATGGCACTGGAAAAAATTATAACACCAGTGGGAACGTCAGCCCAGAGGCATATCTTTTTATCGATTTTTAAAATTATCCCGGAAAGAAAAGTTGTTTCGATTGTACCAGATGCCCCAAAGTGGAAGATTTTCGTAATGTAAGAAGTCAAATCTCCTCTAGATCCTTCCATGCCATGTTTTCATTGTCTTGCAAATAAAAAACCCTCTCAGTGAAAAGGTTTAATTATCCTAGGCCGATTTCCTCACGCAGTCTGGAAAAACGTTTTTGAAAGTCCAATTAAATTTGGCTAGCAAAAGCACTAAAAACGGTATGTTAAAAAATTATCATGCAGCTTCAGGCAATGTGGCTGTTGTGAAACACTTTTAGCCCTTGAAGCAAAACTCATTCGTGTTTTATGTCTTTTGTGTAAATATAATTTGTCCGAGAAAGAACAATTAGAAGCATCAAAGCCGTTCCAAGCTAAGTCAATGGTGAAATCTCTTTTATTGAAGTTTTGTTTTGTGTTGCTTTCAGCAACTATAAAAAGTTAGAGAACTCGTTTTACCGGTATTAACTGATTAAAACTAGTTAAAAGTCGGCAAAATTAGGTGAAGCTGACAGAGATGTAGGGGTTTCAAGGGGTTTCAACGTTTAGTCATCGCAATTCTTGTTCAATTTCCTTTCTCACGCAGCTGCAGACAGGTTTACATAATCAAGACTAATTCACTCTCAAAGGCGAACGTCAGGAATCAACTTCTCAGCGATAAACATGCGATTACAGTACAGGTGAAGTCGACCCTGCTGACGAGAGTACATTGCCAAGAAAGGTTCGCCCAGTTTCGTGAAACCTCTGCGACCATTGTTATTTACACATTCTTAAGCATTTCGAGCATTGCATCAGCAGTCTTTGCAGTCTTTGGGAACTTGCTAATTCTGCACGCACTTCGTAAATACCAAAACATTACACGCTCCAACCAAAGTGCTATTTTGTAGTTTGGCCTTCTCAGATCTTGGTGTTGGCATCGTTAATCACCCGTTATTTGCAACGTACTGTCTTGCGGCGGTATTTGACGATGTTGGAGTGTTCTGTGCCATTCGAGGACCTTACACTGTTGCAGTCAGGGGCACCCAACGAGCAAATCAAGCAAAAAAACCTTTGAGGGATATTTCTAGGCTCCTTGCAATGTTTAAAGACTGTTTAAAGAGTTGTTTTGATCAGCTAGAAAAATTTGATCTGTTCGGATTTCTTAGCTGAAAATAGAAGTGCCCGAAAATTTTAGGGAATGAAATCTTCATTTCAGAAATTGCTAGCTGAACGGTACCTTCGAAGAACGTCTCTGCGAACTACTTGCTAACCCGAAAATGCTAGGCGACCTTTTTAAGAGCCAAACCTGCAAAAATATCCCTTGCGAAAATCTAAGGGACCATTTCCCCCTGGAAATCCGTGGTTGCGAATCTTTTAGGTGATGTTTTAGTTAAGAAATCAGTAGCTTTTCGTCAATGCATTATCGGAATGTCTTAGAACGAGTAGACTCTCCCGAACAGATATTTCATCGAAGTTTCTCGTTGGGTGCCTCTGTGCAGTTACTTTGTGACATCTGTGTCTTTTTTCACGATAACAGTACTGCTATCTTTGGATAGATTTTATGCTTTTACCTCGAGATTGAGATACCATCAGCGCGTTACCTTCGAGAGAGCTGTACTCCTTCTGGCTACTGGTTGGATATCTGGATTTATCTGGCCTTTCTTGTGGCTTCTAAACGAGAAAACAGCCATGATCATTGCTGCTTTATTGATTCTCTGCTGCGTTGTTGCAACTTCGATATCGTACATCAGAATAACCATTGGATTACGTCGACACCAGCGTCAAATCCAAGGACAACAGACAATTACAGAGCTGGAGCATGATCATGGTGCAGATGGTGGAAGACATTTTAGCATCCGTCGATACACAAAGACACTAAACACCATGATACTGGTATTTTGCGTTCTAATTGCCTGCTATCTTCCTTTTTTTGTTGTTTTGCCATTTACCATGCATGTTAGAACCAAATTCCTATTCGATGCTAGCGTTAAACATCACTTCTGCGATAATTAAATCAAATTCCCTGTTGAACCCCCTTGTGTGCTGTTGGGGAATGAGAGAGATTACACGCGAAGTAGCGATTACTCTGTAGTGTGCTGCATGCTGAACATTTGGTATAAGAGCTTCGGGCACTTGTGGTGGGCTATGGTAGGGTGCCCTATGCTGGGACCCGTAAACGCTTTCCATCTCAGCCCCTGATTTCTTTGTACTCCAAATTGCTAAAGTATTTATTCCTGTCTCGAAGTGTTTGATCTGTAGAATAGATAGCTCGATTAAGTAAAATTAACGTTACCATCAGCTAAAAATCAAGTACAGTTGTAATATAAATTAGTATAAATCTACTAGCGTCTTATCGCGACTGCCACATTGGGTAGGCTATGCACCATCTTTTCTGTTTTAGTATCATTGCATTTTGATTGGCTACGCTACTAGGGGTCTAATAGTAATAGTCATCGAGTAGCGAAATTCGCCGGTTCTTCTTTCGTTTTTCCCCCAAATAAATATTTCTTCAACTTGCATTTGCTAACTTTGTTATTGCCTTTTCTGTCCGACTCGTTGGTTGATACTAAAACAATTAGACCCATTCGGCTTCGCCTCATGGGCTACTGACCTTTCGGGTTACGGGTCTAATTGTTGAGTAGATAGTCAGCAGCCAGCCCAGCAGTGCATGATTATTGTTTTAAGCAACTGTGAGAGCCGCTCTTTTGCGTTTTCTAAGTATCTGTGAAGAGGATTTAGATAATTTCGTAAACGAATAGTAGATTAATTATGATAAACTGAATTAGATTCTTGTGATAGTTGAATCAGGCTGAGCCCTCGTTAATTATCACGAAATACAGAGAAATCTCGAGCTCATAATCTAATTGTTAAAGAGTTTTTCATTGGCGGCATTGAGGACAGAGTGTCGTGACAGCGATATCTCATGAACAGGTCAAAAAAATAGTGAAACTGTGTTTTGCGCCTTAATATCCCATACCCGAGTTGCCTTGAGCCTCTTTATCAAAGCGAGGCCTGGTTCACAACCATTCATATGCAAATGAGTTTAATTTTCATGTGAATGAAATCTCATTTTTATATGAAAGGATGAGCACCAAGACTCGGTTTAAAAAATAGGCTAAAGGTATTCGAAAATGGCCTATTGGCCAAAGGTTTTTCTTGTTTAAAGACAGTTTTTTTAATTTCCTTTAATTACTGCTGCCTTGTATGCATTGCGGTTTCGAACAGTTGCATGCGAAAAACGCCAGCAAATTTGATTTCCTCATCCATGAGATACTTTTTATGCTCGGGCTCAAGCCATAACTGAACGTGCAAACTCACCCAAATCGCCCTATTAAAAAAGTGTTTGTTTAACCATCTAGTTAGTATGTTAATTTTCAGCTCTAGCCTACTTAAATATTCGCTTTCTCGTCCTTATTTTCTCTTGATAATGGTGTCGGTTATGATGACTTCGCAACGTCGGGTATTTAATCTTGCCTTAGCAAATTTCTTTTGATCACAACTATGATGAGCCTAGAATTAACAACAAGTCGTTCTTCTTCTTCTTCCAATTACCGGTGGAAATTAGGATTGTAAGGAGCCAATCAGAATTGCCGAAGAATTGTATTACGATTTCATTCTTAGTTCTGGGCCGGGTTGTTCGAAAGGCGCTTAACGTTAACCCAGGATTAAACGTTATATAACTGAAGCATTATTTTTTCTCGTTTAGAAAAGGTTTTTGCCTCTAACGTTTGGTGCATGATTTTTGAGATTACTACAACTCAAAACTGAGAGCAAACAATGTAAACAGAACATCTCACCAAAAAGTTACAAAACTGAAATCAAAATTCTCGCTATTCCTGGGTTAGCTTAATCGGGCTTTGAACAACCCGGCCCTGGAAACAAGTAAGTTATTAAAGGAATGAACGTTAAGTAATTGATATATTCTGGTTTGGGAAACTCTAAGAGAAACGACCAAAAAAACGTTTATTTTTTAACGCTCCATGTGAGCTGTGCTGTAGGATTCTTTTTAGTTTTAGGGCATGTTTTCCTTCATTGCTATGAAAAAAGTCAAAATCAAGGAAACTTCATGTAGCTTACTGTAGTTGCCTCTTAAATATGTAGAGATAAATTGCTTTTTCCCGCGGTATTACTGAAAAGGCGTTGATTTTTGATGATGCTGATGTTGATGCATTGTTAACACCTGATGGTTTTCGTACAAAAAGGTGCCACGCACATGTTAGGCCAGTCACAAGTATCTTAATGCTGTCTTTTCTCTTCAAAACCTGCAGAAGGTGAAAAAATAATTTGAGTTTGTTCTTCTGTTTTGTTGCTATTTACATGTTTCATGCAGATGAAGCAGAAATCAAGGTCTAAACAAACCCTTTATATTCCCCAAAATAATTGATGCACCGAACAGCAGCAGTTAAAGTACGAGCGGACTGTGTCCATTCTGATTAATAGGCGCCGAGGACAAATGGTCTTGGCTTCAGAAAATGTCTTGTCATCAGAGGTTCTCTCTTTCAAGTGAAGAAAGCACAAGCATATCATTGTTTACATTTCTTGGCATTTCAAGTTCCATATTGGCAATCTGCACGATCTTTGCAAATATTCTTATTTTGTATGCTCTTCGAAAATGCAAAAATTTACACACTCCAACCAAAGCGTTGCTGTGTGGTTTGGCTTTCTCGGATCTTGGGGTTGGACTCTTTGTTTATCCAGGATTTGCATGGTTTTCGTTTGCAGCGGCATTCGATAACTTGGAAGCATTCTGTGCCATTCAAGCTTCCTACACCATTGCAGCCTATTGCTTAGGATCTGTGTCTTTTTTGACAATGACTGCAATATCTTTGGACAGATTTTATGCTTTTAGCATGAGATTGAGGTATCATCAAATCGTCACCTTCAATCGGATTGTCTTCGTTCTGATTGCGTTTTGGTCATTTGGATTGATTTGGCCTCTCTCGTGGCTGGTAAGCGCAAAAATTGCCAACTTGATAGCCGCTGTGATAATTTTAACTTGTGCTGCTATTACATCGATTTCTTACGGCAAAACAATTACAGGATTGCGTCGCCATCAGTGCGAAATCCAAAAACAATGTGCAGTGCATCAGCAGCATGGCGGAAATCGTTTCCGTTTTGGGCAATACAAAAGGTCAGTGAACAGCATGATTTTAATCTTTTGCCTTCTGCTTGCCTGCTATCTTCCGTACTTTATTGTTGCCATAGTTACCATGGTATTGGGTAAAAGTTCGAGTACGATGTTGGCATGGAACATGACGTCTGCGTTTGTTTATCTCAACTCTCTGTTAAACCCACTTGTTTACTGTTGGCGAATACGAGAAATCAGGCATGCAGTGGTTATTGCCTTGAAATGGTTTACACGTTGAATATCTCCCTGGCAGATTAAAATTGGAGATTTATCAAAGAATTCTGAACAGAGGAACACAAAACAGAGGTTTGTCGGGGGGGGGGGTGTATCGTTCTTTCGCCCTGTTAACTCAAGATTCATAATGGCCCAAAATTTGAAGATCGGATGAAACTCTAAATGGAGAACAGAAGCCATCTAAGACGCCTACCGCACTGAAACGCCGGAAAACGCTGATGGAAACGGAAACTATCAAAGACGGTTTCAAAGAGTGGAGTCTTTCGAAAACGCTCCGTTTTTTTGTGTGGACAGGTGTAGAGGAAGACTTTGGAAATGGTGACAGAAAATCGTCAAATATTGTCGCTTTCATCAGAGTTTTAATGTGGGCGTTAAACGAAAACGCATCAAAAAGTATACGTATTGAAATGAACACGCATGATATATTGCATGCGGAGAGGTGAAACGAAAACGAAAACCCCAGTGTGGGCGAAAATATTTTACTTCGTTTTGGTTGAAACGAAAACGAATACCTTTTAAAATGCGCGTGCATTAGTGTGGCCAGGGTCTTGATTATAACCCAAAATGGTTTTAATTTGAAGCTGTCACACTTTACACTTTCCTTCATTATGACTGAATGTAAAGATAAATTTAAGTAAATCAGTGTACCCCAAATGACTGTCATAGGTTGGCGCCACTTTACGGTCGAACGTTTGAAGTAGATATGAATTTTCTGAATCCTTACATTTGACTTTTTTGCTATCATAGACTAAAGCACCGATCAGATTATATTTATTCTTAGATTATGGTGTATTAGATTTCCGACATGGAAGGAATTTTGGAGCCAGCATGCAGGCAATAAAGCTTGATATGACATACAACTTCTTGCAGAAATGTTATTAACTTCAAAAATACGGCTAGACCTGCTTTGGCGTTTCAGTGGCTATAAGCTTGCCGTTAAAAGAAAGGGACAATTTTATTCTGTTTAGGTAAAAACAAATAATTCTATTTATTTACAAATCTTCAACACAATTCTTTTTTTCTATGTTGACCCTGATGGAAAAGTTTTGCTACCTCATGCTAATCATGAAATGCCCATTTCGACTGAGATATTATGACCGTTTGTGGACCAGACGGTGTTAGGTACAATCTTGTACATGCCACAGAAAAAAGAGCCGATCAGAATACAGGAATGCCGATAAATATTCAACTTTAAGATATAGAATAGGACTCTGCGCGCGCTCTGATTGGTCAAAATGTTTTATTACAGTATAAAACAAAGCAAAAGAGTGTTATATTGTTTTGCGGGTGTAAAATCTATATCATAAAGCAAATGAAGAAGCCTGAGCCGTGTATTTCTCTTTAATAAAACACTCCGGTCATTTGAGAACACTTAGTCGAGAAAAGTAGAGAACACTCGCCTGCGGCTCCTGTTTTCTACTTTTCCCTCGTGTTCTCAAATGTCCGCCGTATTTTATCACAGCATAATACACGGATCAGGCTTCTTTATTTGTTAACTATTACACCCAACCTTTCGAAAGTGCATTGATCGTGTTGGCCAGTGTATTTTCTATGGTATGGTTGTAAAATAGTTGTGCTTTCGTCGTAAAGGCCCATGTGTAAGCCACGAAAACATGTGACAATTGGGATACTCCTTGGTGTACCACTCAAAAGAGTTGTATAACAAGTATTTTAGATTTTGCCTTAAGATGACAGAATTACAATTGGTATATCACCGCAGAAAATTAATTGCAACTCGAGGGAAAGCTAAGCGAACAGGATAATCGTTGCCTACCGGCGAGGAATGACAAATACCCATACAAATTATAAACTGGCCCAATGCATGCATGAAAGAGCACAAGTGCCAATAATGTCCGGTCCGCAAATTTCTTATTTGCGATAAAGATCTGAAAGCTAAGTGGCCATAAATGAAAACTTAAAACGCGAGGGAAAATAATATAAGATCAAGAAAGATAATATTGATGTAAAACGGATATAACAATAAAAAACCTCTCCCCAGCACGAACCCAATATTATCAGGCTCACATACTTTTGTATAAAAAAAAAAAAAATTCCAATTCAGTCTTGATTATAGATTTTTTGGCAATTTGCTGGAATAGTTGTTTAGCGTTTCACAATGAACTGAACTTGTCAATAAAAACTGCCTTTAATTATCGTCACAGCTTTTCGTTTCTCTCAGAACCAAATTAAAACGTTACTAAATTACTGCATTGCAAAATGTAAAATGTCACTTGATCGAGGAATTATACCCCATGCATCACAATGTTTTGAGTTTGCTTTTCCTGACAGTGACAAGTTGTAAATAGTAATATCTAACTCGCTGGGAACGAAGCATCTAGCCATGAGTGCACGTATACATTTTGGAGCATGAATTTGAACGTGATGAGGTCACGATGTTGATGAGATCTGCAGTGATGGGATGGGTTTATCACTTTGCAGATTACAAAATGTATATGGGATGTAGATGAAAGTTTGCGGTTGGGAAGGGTACACGCAAACATAGAGCTATTTAGAAATCATATGTGTTAGAAAGTTTGTTTAAGACTAAGGTGAGAACTACATTGACATAAATGGGAAAAGTAAAATCATTATTACTTTTTTTCTGTCTTCCTTAGACAAGCCAAGAAAAGGAAAGAGAAATCGGTTGACATTTATTTGCGTGTCGTCAATTATTAAAAGTCCGATGGGGTCATTAGATGCTCTATATTTTCTATGGGAGCGATTTTTCTGATTTTAATGGCCATTTTAATTGGTCTAAGGTCTATAAAGCAAGCTTTATTGCTGCAAAGTTGAAAAGTGATTGCGGGAAGAGAGGAAGAAGTATTACTTAATACCGAAATCACATATTGTTAATGACTTAACGTTTTATTCTAAAAGACAATATAATAATTTAAGTAATTTGTTTGAATCTTTTGAATAAATTAAAACCTTAAATTTACTCTAATTAATTTTGTTTATTTATACACATTTATGCTGAAAAATGTATTTATTTTATTCGAAAAAACTCATGGCTAAAGAAATTTCATTGTATTCTCCATCGTTTAAGAGTATGACCGAAATTTTACGATCTCAGCAAGACTACAATGTCCATAAGACGTGCTGCTCGGCGTTTGTAATTTGAGTGTGGGATGGCATTGTTCAATTAAGGCTATGAATTTACCCACGTACTATTCAACACCATTCTTAGCCAGGCATTATGGAAACTGCTTGATAGGATAGCTTCCTTTTAGTATTATGTTAATCATGTCATTTGGTCAAATAAGGACAATGGTCATCGGAAGGAGAACGACGTTTTGACAAGATAAAATACCTAACTATAGTACAGCTGTCTTGTTCCACATCATATCGTAGCTCACAACACTGGTTGAGGGTTCAGTTCATATAAAGCTCAGTGGCGATTAATTTGAGCTATATAATGGAGACGAGTTCATTGAACATCACGAGCGAAAACAATTTTAGCGTTCAACGAGAATCTTGCTATTATCTCGATCGGTTTCAGATCTTCCACTCTGGGCCACCGAGCACTGAGTACATCGTCAACTGCACTCTAAATGCCATTCTAGCAATCATGGCTATTCTTGGGAACGGGATGATTCTTCACGCCATTCGAAAATCTGCGGCGCTTCGTCCTCCATCAAGAGCGCTTCTCTACAGTCTGGCTGCCTCTGATTTTGGCGTCGGGCTTATTGTTCAGCCATTTTACGTCCTTTACAAAACAGCAGAGCTTAAGAACAATCATCTGCTATACTGTATCGGAGGGATCGGTTTTCATCTGTCCGCTAACGTGTTCTCCGCCGTTTCGTTTTTGACCGTAACAGCTATCGCCATTGATCGAGTTCTTGCCCTTCTTCTTAGAACCAAATATCAAACAACAGTATCACTGAGGAGGGTAATAAAGGCCTTATTGACCATCTGGGCGCTTACAGGTCTGTGGGTGTTCAATTGGATTTGGGATTTGGAAACTTACCAAGTGTTTAATATCACCGTGATCAGTGTATGCTTGTTCGTTTGCTCAGTCTCCTATATAACACTTGGGGTAACCCTTTGCCAACTCCGAAAAAAGACAGTTTCAAGATGGAATGGCGGTGAAACTACCGTACCAAAGGAGGCAAATAAAGTGCGTCCAAGGAAATTTGGAGCATACAAAAGATCCGTCACCAATATGTTTTACGTTTATGCGTTAATGCTTGTTTGCTACGTGCCATATTTGACCATGTTTTTTGTCATACAGACTACAAAAGTAAATTCAACTAAAATACTGGCCCTGAGCTACACGATGACCGCGTTATTTGCGAATTCTGCTATTAATCCATTCTTGTACTGCTGGCGCATAAGAGAAATTAGAAGTGAAGTACTTTTAACTCTCACTAAGTTTGCTTGTAAAAGTCAGTAAAGATAAATCGGCAATGTCCTAATTATTGTGAATACCAGGGGGTGGAAAATGAGATAAAGCATTTCAGGAAATTATTATAATGAATTAAAATTCAAAACTGAAAACGAATCCCAAAGTAATATGTCATCTGTTACTAAATATTGATTTTCGTTGTTATTGCTTTTGTATAGCTGACAGTTCCTGCGAGCAGTTGGCTAAATATGCCGGTTCACAAAGAAACGAGAACTGAAAAGGGAATAGTATTTTTCCGATGCGCATTTCAATTTGCCTTTAAATCATTTTTTGGATTTGTTTAATAGCAAAGTATAGCGGGGCACAGGGTTCTAAGGCGTTTTTGCAATCAACACCATCACCTCTATTAGAAGCTAAATATTTTAAAGAGAATTGAGCCCGGTGATAAACGCATTGTTGTTTACTTAAAACCGAGTAAATTATGTTACAAATTTAGCATAAAAAATGTTTAAGAGGATTGTAATATTTGGGAAATTGGTGATTTTCAATATATCATATTTATGTCTTGTATATATACGTGTACATAGCTACATTGGTCCTCGGTACGAAGACCATTTACGACAGTTGGACTGAAAAAGGAATAATTTATGTACCCTTCTGTTTTGAAATGTAAAATTCATATGCCATGTAAATAATAAAATTACTCGTTATCAAACTGAGAAGGTTTCAAATAGTCTTCTGCGGGTTTGTACTGCAATGATAAACATATGGTGGAACAAAAAGCTATTATATGTAATCTTGAGAGACCACTAAGGGTAATAAGATTAGAGATTGGGGACGTTCTCTCAAAGGAAGATATGTCAAAAGATTAAGAAAGAATAAACAAGAACATTAAGGCTGATCAGAAAACAGAGATATGCAAAACATCTAAGCCGGTACACGTGAAGATTTTTTTGTATTTCATAAGGATTGCAGGTTCAACGAAGAATGAAACACGAAGAAGCATCGAAGCATACTTATCAGATCTGTGAGATAGGAGGCTAGTTATGTTGCGATGAAATGTTTTAAATTTTTGACTTGTTTTAATAGTATGCAAGTCGATTGGTTTCCATGTAAAACTTCAGAAAGGATATTTCCATTGAATGAAATTGATTTGCAATAAAATAACTTCTGCCAGTTCTTAAAATGTAAGTCCACTGATTTTCGTGTAAAACTTCAGAAACGACGTGCCTTAGCATAAACTTAATTTGCAATGATATAACTTATGCCAAAAAGCTGCGGCCAGCCTTTCCGGCATAGAACACTACTGCCGGCTGCGGATAAAGCGTTTGCTTACGGTAGACACAATGAACTAATCTTTCCGAGCGGTGCTTGAATAAACCTTGCAAGGGTTTTGATCTGCCAAATCTGCCAAAGGAAATTGCCGAGGCAGAAAATTTGAAGAACAGACTGAGGAGGAGCCATAATCAGGGATGAAGACCGTTAGTCTTGGAATCCGCGCGGACCCATGATATGGAACAATTTTTCTATTTTTAGAACAAATTGCGTCATCATGACGTCAAATAACCGCGCTGATCCACGCACGTGTCTTGGGCTCTCGCGTGGATGTTGTGACGTTGCGTGACTGAAATGGTGAGAGTTGTGAGATTCTCTTGTCGATTTTTCACAGCGATGGCAGGGAATAAGGCGGAGAAGAAGAACCAGGGCTCTTCTGTGTACTTTTATGCCCTCATTCAATGGAAAAGGTGTGTTTTTCAGGGTCGAGAATTTCTTTAATTTCGCGTTGTGAATGAATAAAATCCGCTCGCCGGCTAGTTATACGCGTAAACTTTTGTGTTTGTTCTGTAGAGAAAAGTTCTGTAAGAAAACTGTTTACACCGGTATTGAGTTAATTTGTGAGTTTACCAAACAATGCTTTATCATAACCAAAACCTGTTCTTGATAGTCTCTTGTTGTTTCTGCTCGTTTGGCTAGTTTGCAAACGTTTATGAAAAACAAGTCTGAAGCGTACGAGTAGCTCATTTTGTGCAGCGCGTGCATTTTGAAGTCTGAGTCGGTGTTTTCAGATTGTCAACAAATCGTGACAGAGAATTGTTTCGTTGTCTTTAGTGCTGAGATCGATGCTACAGCAATTTTCACCAACGCTCGCCAAAAGGCTACTAACATCATGTGTATTTCTTTCACATAGTGAAACTTTCACTGCGAAAAGACCGAAAACTGTGTAAAATAGACAAGGAGTTTTGACTCGATCGACAAAATGGAATACTTTTATTCGAGTTGATTAAAAGCGACATCGTTACTTTTCTGATTATTTCTGCTGTATTCACATATTTTCAGCTAAGCTTTTAATATGTTCTTAAGCATTAATCAACCTTAATAATTTTTAAAGACTAGAGATACTATATGAGTTCGATGTACGTTTTCACACCAAAGTGCGCAGTCCAATTTGTCATGTTTTGCTGGCTGTGCAAAACACGCATCAGCGTGCGCTCTTATTCATCGACAACAGACAGTCTATTGGATTTTCACACAAAAAAACTAAGCAGCACCTACAGACATAAACCTATTGTCACTTACCGGGCCTAAACGCTGCTATATGCAAACACATACAACTAGTTTTTTTCTGTGCTATGGAAAAGCTGTTAATCTTCTTCATATGTGAAATTCAGATTGGACTAATCTTGTAAAAGGAGGAGCGGAACTCAACTTAGTCAGCGATATAAAGCGGGACATACCTAAATTCGGCACTGTATTCACTCAAACTGGAGCAACTTACGGCGAAAACACTTAAGCAAAATTCCAACAGCCACAAAGGCGTTGGAGTTGTGGGCCAAAAGCATAATTCGGACGCCATTTCCCCTGCGCGACATCCGCGAAAATCCTCGCAGCAATGTACGCGCGTGTGCTGCAGGCGATGGCGCAATTTGTTCTAAAAATAGAAAAATTGTCCCAAATCATGGCGCCAACCCCAATACTAGAAATGGCTTGGGCTTACGGTCTCCGTCCCTGATTATGGCTCCTGGTATTATATATTTTTAAAGTTGAGTTTTAAACAGCGGTAAATAATTTTATGATGAGATAAACCAGGAAGGGATAAACCTCCTTTGATATCTCCTTTTCACTTTCCTATGGATTTGTGAATAAAAAGTTATTTTTGATGCCATTTTGCCATTTTAGAAATTGCCGTGAGTTGTTAGACATTAGAGTAGCCGTGAGAAGGTCTGTTTTCACTGAGAACGTCTGGCTGTGCCTCAGATACTCCTTCAACACCAACATGAAGATGATAAAGAAATTGTCAGGGGAAGAGAAAATTCTTATCCTTTTTTAGTGATTTTTCGAAGACAGCATAAAAAAATTGAAAAAGCGTGCTCACCAATTGTATGGACTATTTTGACGATTTCAAGCAAGATCACTGTTTTTTTCTCTCTCTCTTTTTTCTCTTTTTCATATAAACACAAAAAACACCATAGATCAATTTATCGTGTCGAGTTTAATAAATATGTCAGTTTCTATAAGATTCCGTTACAAACTCTTATAGATATAGGACCCGAAAATGCAAAGTTTTCCAAAAACATGAATGTCAGGGGGTAACGCTCACCTCCTAGCATACATTTCGTTGCAAAATTGGTCATTAAAAATAAAATAATAATCGATAATTAACAATTATTATATGGCAAGGGAAATCCGAGCGTTCTGATTGGTTCTTTCTTGGTCGGGATTTTAGCATACGGACCGTTTCCAGGGAAACGGTCCAAGCCGTGTATGTTTTTTTCTTTTCAAAAGCCGGCAAATTTATTTTTGGTTCAACATGTTCAACTATTTTCGTAAATGCATTTGTGTGCATGCATTTAAGCAATAAGCTTAATAAAGAAGAGAACGAGACAGCAACAATTTCCAATTTTCTTCACCTCTTCACTTAACATGTAACGAGGACGTTTTCATTCAACATACTAAATACAATAATTAAGTTTAAAAATCGAAAAGAAAACTAGTATTGAAGCGTAAAGCGAGGGTCATGCACTAGTACACAAAACAAGTGAAAACCACTCAGCTGATTAACGAACTTGACGAATCCAAAAAACGATGCTAAGCGAGAGATTGTAGCGACTCCAATCCAGTTGCACTTGAAAAAACTGTATGGTGAATGTTATCCCCATACTTTGGCTCCCAATCCAGTAAGTTACGCTGGTAAAACGTTCAGAAGTTGTTCAATATATTTTTTTTCAAAGTCGTTGTAGCTGGTAGCTTGTTCTTTCTGAGTTGCTCTCGTCATCACGCGCTGGAACTCCTTTGAATTTAACTGACCGGAAGTGCGTTTGAAAGAAAAATATATAGCATGAGCCGAGTGCCATATAACAAACTACTTACTAACCTAGCTATCTCGAGCCATGCTGGGGAATATTGGCCCTCGGTCGATTTTGTACGAACCTTGCTGCGCTCGGTCCGTACTGTCACGACCTCGGGCCAATATTTCCCAGTACGGCCCTCGCACTCGGTTAGTAAAGTATGTTACTGCCGAGAAAGGTGTCCATTCAGCATTGCTTGACGATATTGCACTTAAATGATGACAGATCAGCAAAGAAAATTATGATCTGCAGCGTGTACAGGTTATAAACGTGTTGAAAATTCTATCTTTATTGTCAGATGTTAGCAGGAAATTGTATTCGCAGGTGAAAAAAAGGAAGTCAGATACATTAAGTTCATAATCACAATCTGTTGGAAGAAGACAAAGTCTTTCACTAATTTTTATTTTGCCTTGATACCCCACGCTCGATAATTGAATTTTTCGCTAAATTGCAAAAATGGGTTTATTCCAAACCCTCAAATTCATACTGAAAGTTAATCAATTAGGTACTGCATTAGACTCGTTAAGAGGTCCAACTACCTGCAACCCTTAGCTTATCAGAAAAGTGAATTGATAGTCACGAGCTCAAACAACAGCTTTGTTTTGTACTTGCTGCTGTTTCAGTTTTCTCCCTTTAAAAGAAAAGGCTATACTTTCGTCTCAAGTCTCTCCAAAGAAAAAGGCTTCGGTTTTATTGCACGTTTTTGTCGAAGAACCGTCGGCTTATCTCACTGACTAATCCAACATCGAGATACTCCTTTTAATTTCCTGTTTGATTTGCTGGCTCACGTAAAAGTAATGTAATATGATCATGAAGTGTAGCAAGAGGTTTGATTTAACTGGATCTCTAGGGTCACTTTAAATTGTTACTTTCGTTTTATTGCACACTTTATTGCTCTCTCGAGCAGAATGAATTAACTTCTTGAATAAGCCTCCGTTTTCGAGCTTCAATATATGTTCCTGTAGAGTGTCAAAGAGAAAACTATATCACCTTTCGAATTAAAGTAATAAAACAAAACCCACTTAAGCTATTGTGAACGTCAATCTTCACAAGTATGTCGGGACGATTCTTAGGGGCTAGACCGATTCAACGATGGAAATCAAAAAGTTACCTGTTTTGGGGGGTGGATTTCATCTGAGTGTATCGTGATTTAAGCTTTTCTCGCCCACTAAATATCGGCAGTATGAAGAACAAATGGACTACAAACTGTCAAGTGGTAAATTTTGAGAAATCGTAGTTAATCTTGTCTTGTTGTCAGTGTTTATTGCAGCTCTCTAGTATTGAACTTTATCAAGCAACTGTTTCGAAGGTAGGTCAACGTTTGTTGAGTGTTAGCTCTATGATGGGAACAAATCTTCAGTTTTCTTTCTGTACATTGATGTCTTATTCCAATCCCGAGATGACTTGGACAGGACAAATGCAAAGCACACTTTTGATAAACGATTTCAGTGTTAATTTAATGCATGCCTTGCTTGTAAGGCCCTATCTGATAGTTGGCGGGATTTCTTTCCTTTCTATAACTTATTTTAAAAAGGAAGACATTCTCGCTTCTCATTTCCATCTAGTTGACGCCCAGATGGTTCTGATAAAATGATGGTATCATAGAAGTTCGCTTCATCTGCTATTGTGGCATCGAGGTTGCTCCTCGTCTTGATTCATTTTTCGATTGCATTTTCAGCCTAGAAAAAACTGTAATAAAAGTGAAGCAGCATTTATTCAATTAGAAGTACGATTATTATCGCAATTTTGACGCAACTTGATTAGAAATATCCATCAGGATCAGTCAAGGTGCGCAAAAGTAGACCCAATTGACTTACATACAAGTTTTTCATCCATGTCCGAATAGAGCAGAAAAAGGTCTGAAGTTAGTTATTACAAGATGTTTTCAAAGAAATCTTTACTTAATCGGAGATCTTGACACTTTTTGCACAATATGAAATTATTTTTCCTTGTTCAAGACGTCGTATGTTGTAGTTAGATCAGCCAACTTGGATTTAAATGTTTGGTCTTTTTATCCCATGAACCATTATAACCATTAGCTTCACTAATAAAGACTGGTAAGCTAAGCGTAGAAGCAAATAGAATGATTAGTTTTCCCAACGATTAAATTATAGGTTAACAACCTTGAATTAACAAAACGATTGCCATGACAACGATAAAACATTTTGGAAACAGAAGTCACATTGATATGTCCAAACGAACGCACATCAAAAAAATAAAGTCCACTTACCTATTTCCTTTTGAAAATTACGAGAAATCCCAGACGGTTTCCTCTATCCTCCTCCATCCATGCACGTACATCTAATAGTTAAATACGGCTGCTTTAAGATTTAATGCAAACATTCACTGCAGAACATTCAAAATCATGAAGAGCTCGAGATAAGTATTTTAATAGGTCTCATTACCTTATAGCGCCGCGTATGGACTTACAAAGGGACTAAAACTTCGATGGCTCTGTGAGTTTCGCGTATTCTGGCAGTCTTAACCCAACAGTGATTCTCTTGTCTCAAAGAGGGCATCTGTTTATGGGTGTTCTCTGACCAGAGAAACATAGAATAAGCCATTCCGGAGTTGCTGTTGCCTCTGTTTCAAAACGAATCTCGGTGCACCACCTTTCATACTGGAGTGTTTTTTCTCGAACGGTCATTATCTTGCAAGTCAAACACATTTCCATATGAAAGGTTCTGCACTAGGCCTCGTTTTCAAAACGAGATTAAATTGCCCTTGCAGGGGGAGGGGATCCAGGATAAATGGCACTAGATGATAAATTGGCGCGCATACTCCCCAGAATATCTTTTGGATTCTAACACTCTTACTGTCGCCTTTCTTGGTTTATGAAACATTCTGAACAATGTTGCCGATTTCCGTAAAACAGTGATAACTGATAGATATCCGCCCCTGCCTTTCTTTCTGTATTAAACTTGACGGATACCATATCAACTGAGACTAACTCTCTGTGCACCTTTCGAGATAAAGTCTGTCATAAAGAAATCTCTTCGTTCAACATAAGTTTTATTTTTGCCACGTTTTAGGTAGAAGACGCGCGTGTCATGTGGTATTCAACGGAGACAAAGGCTGCTCAAATCGGTCTCACCACTATGTTTTCAATGCTTACAATCACAGACATCGCTGGAAATGCTATTGTATGCCTGTTGATAATTAAATTCAAAGACATGAGGTTGGTGATAGGGGAAGCCTTTATTAAACGACATAATTGTTATGATAAGGGAGAAGCGCTTGCATAATTCTTATCCGTCAAATACAGGAATGTGTATCGTCAAATTTGCTGGCCATGGACACGACAAATATAAGTAATAAAATAGTATTTTAGTACAAGATTGAAGGGGCACTGCTTGGGCGATTTCGTCTAACTGTTGGTCAAAGTACTGAGTCCAAAACCCTTTTGACTGAGTACCTTCACATGTGCATGGACTGCCCCAGAATGAAGATATTTTAAGTGAATTGTTGAAGGGATTGCAAATCGTAAATACTTTCTGGCATTTTATTCCAACGGCACCAAGATGAAATTTCAATAAAAAGTTTGCCGGGTTTTTTAAATGTTAAACCGTAAGCTTGGGAATGCATAACTCGTTTTATCGCCTCGAACCACCTCTTCAGTGCAATTGCACAATCTGCTCCCACACGTTTACAGTTGAAAATTAAAGAAGCCATGCATATCCTTTGGTAGCAGCCATCTTTAAATTCCCAAGTCAAACATCTTAATTTATCCCTTTCATACTAATTAGTTTCTTTTCTTAGTTTAAATAGTTTGGTGGTTTTTTTGTTTTGTGGTTGTGTGTTTTTATTCTGTTCTCGCCTTAATTATTCATGTTATATCTCACTTTGTTACACTATTTATTGCTCAACTTCAGTTTATTTCTCATTGTACAAATGACGATGGATGATGTTTCATCCGAAACATGTCTTGATTAAAGATGAATTTCAAAAACATCGTATGGATCATCAAAGCGATAATTGCATAGTTGTGTTTAACAAAAATAGATTATTAACTGACCATAGAATTAACTAGAATGTTACAATGAAAGATTGAAACCCCGGCCGGAATTAAAAATGTAGAAGTACTCAAAAGAAGCATACAAACACAGAAAAAAAGACAAACAAAACGCAAAACGAAAAGGGATATAGATGGGCAAATTTGGAGTGCAAAGAAGATTGAACGTTAAGACCTGTTAAATGGCCCGGTGACGTTTAGTTAACTTGTTAATAAGTGCTATTTATAATGCTCGGAAATGATTTTTCTTTGCATTGACATATGATCGAGACTTCGTTAATGGAAAGATTGTAGCTCAGCTAATTAGAAGCTTAGAACGTTTATTTTAATTTGATATTTTACAACTCAGGACTGATTCCACGCTCTAATCCGTTTTCATCAGAATTCCCATGAATTACCTAATCCTGAACCTGGCGGTAGCAGACATTATGGTAGCGCTGTTTATAGTCCCGCGGTTCATCTTTGTCCACATATTCAACCATCCTGACGGAATGAAGGGCACAGTTCTGTGTAAGCTGTTGACTGGCGGCAATCTCATTTGGATTGGATCAGTTGCCACTGCTTTTACACTGGTTGTTGTCGCCATTGAACGTTACCATGCGGTCATAAACTCGCACTCAAACCAAGGACAGTTAACGGCTACAAACGTTGAGGTTAGCAGCTGGCAAAGGAGACTGTAGACGTGCCAGCCAAGGGCAATACTCCAGGAAAAATTGAGTGGGCGTGTGCGATTCCCTTCCGAAAATCCGTACCCTAAATATGACCAAAATCCGCGAATTTTGCTACCTTATTTATGACCTGACCAAAAATGCATTATCCTATGATAACCGTTTCGGCTGGCTCACTTACCCTAGGAGGCTCGAAAGGTTTTTAGCTGCACGCGCGAGCGGAAACACACGCGTCAGCTGAATGAAGCAATATTAGCACACCGGAAGTTAAATTTTGCGTAAAATCGCGCGGACCGGAAATAATATCTGCAGAAAATATTTGTTTCTAGCTAGAAATTTTGCTCGGTGACCTATCTTGATTTTTTGCATACACGCACCATTTACGGAGAAAATTATCTAGTAGAATTTTCCGTAAGGCATAAATCGCATTTTCTTTAAATATATTCAATTCTACTAGGTAACTTTTTTCTATATTGTCTGAAAAGTTTAAGACTTAAGGGAACTTTCCATCAAAGAAATAAAAATGGTAGGTCACCAAATTAGTTTTTCAGATAATTCACAAAAACTGAAATTTAGTGGAGGTTTTTGTGCACCTTGTGCGTTACCATGGTAACCGATATGACGTCACAAGTACCCTCAAAGTTTAGCCCAGCAATAGAGTTGCAAGGAGACATAGTTTGCCCACACCATTAAATATCCTTCTTTGTAATCTTCCATCGTTTCACAAACACTGCAGCAACGAAAAACCCTTTTAGCCTCCTTAACATAGTTTGTGAAGGGCTTTTGTTGATGGTGTTATCGATAATGATGAAAAAGTAGCATCTTCTTAAAAACATACGACTAGAGACTAGAGTACAAAAACCACTCCCTATTTATGACCAAAATAGGCAAAAAACGATACCCTGTTTCTCCTATTTATGACCAAAATGGCAAAAGCCCCCCCCGGGACATTCCAGCGTCGTACCCTCACAGTGCCTCTCCCCACCCAGGTGTACAAATGGCTACCGGCAAATTTAATGCTGGGGGTAACCCTGCGATGGATTAGCATCCCAACCAGGGGAGAGTGGAAGTATTCATAGTCACCTCATGCTAGAAACTTGGATAAGCTGTGGCATGATGACTTATTATTTAAAAACAACCAAAGCTACTAGAGCATGCTTTCATAGAACCATCAAGGTATGAAAGAGGATACATTATATGAAACACAGGTTTGAATTGCGGGGGATATATTTTAAAGAGATGAGGGGAACTATTATTTTAAAGAAAAATATGCATTAAAAAATTCTTTCACAGAAACATCACGTTTAATATGTGAAACATATTTTTGAACGGAGGTTAAAATACATTAAGGACTTTAGAGACAAAGGCTTTGGGGAAAAATGCAATGATGTAAAAGCTACTGAGGGTAATCAAATGGTGACGAGTGAAATCAGGAAATAACTTCACTCCCGTTTCGTCGAAGTCGTTTTAATTATTTGCATTTTGACAAAACGCAGAAAGTCAAATCATATTTCCTAATTTCACGAGTATACCATTTGATTATCTTTTGATATCACGCATGGGTGAGAAAAAACGCTAACAATCGTGGGCTTTTGACTTGTTTATTTTATCAAGAACTTGATTTTGCCCCATACTTTGTCGTGGTAATTTCACCGGTGAAATTATAATTTATGTAGCAATGAAATTTTCCTCCAAGATTAAGAAGTAATTTGTTACCCAGGATATTAATGAAAACATTCCTTTGAAATGATGGAGAGATTTCAGATATCTTTGTTCGGAACCGACTAAATTGTTTTACACAAGAACACAAGACAATGTCCCCGGCCGTGGCTCGAACCCCAGCATTAAATTCACTGGTACCCATTTGTACACTTGGATGGAGAGAGGCATTGTGAAAGTAAAGTGTTTAACCCAAGAACAAAACACAATGTCCCTGGTCATGGCTCGAATCCCAGCATTAAATTCGTCGATACCCATTTTTACACCTGGGTGGAGAGAGGCACTGTGAGAGTAAACTGTCTTACCCAACAACACAGTCTCCCGCCATGGCTCGAACTCATTCTGCTCGATCAGGAGTCGAGCGCAGTAACCATGAGGCTACTGCGCCTTTACTGTATGCTAGTAAACTGCATATACTTTATATCATTTCAGATAATTATTCCTGTGATTTGGCTCGTCGCAATTGTGTTCAATCTGCCTCTTCTTTTAACCATCTACTACGACAAAGAGAGCGACTTCTGTATGCAGTACTGGCCTCAGGAATGGATGGTTAAAGCCAACACCATCGTCTGGTTTTTGGTGACTGGATTAATCCCAATCGTCCTGATGACCGTCCTTTATTCAAGAGTCGTCAATGCTCTTTGGTTTCAGAACGAAGATAATAGCGACAATGTTCGGCAGGTAAGCATTGGTTCCTTTGAACTCTGCTCGTCATTTTGCTCCAGCGACACTTAGCCGTGGTTACAAGAAAATAGTTTGGCACGAATTTCAAGATTTCATTGGATTCCTCATACTTGAGCTCTCGCCGCCAAATTTTTCCACCGTGATGAGCCATCCTGCCAGCTGCACAGGCTATGGAGAAAGTGAATTTTGTATTCACATGTTTATTACCTCAGTGTAACTTTTCCAGATCAATTTGCTTGGTCTGCTGGTTGTTACACTAGGAGAGTGAAGAATAAATGGGTTCTTCTTCGTATTCAGCTAAGAAAATAAAATCATTTCATGTTTTTTCTAAAGCTTCTGGGCGGTCCGGAATCCTAAATCCTTAAATCTGATTGGACCCTCCAGCAGAGTACGGATCGCTCGGAAATTATTTGCTCTAAATATTAAGGTATTATTTAGTTTTTCATGTCATGTCCTCATTTATACGATAGTAATAATGCTTTTATCCTGTTTTAGGCAGTGCTAAAAATGCGAAGGAGAGTCACCAAGATGGTTGTAACTGTAAGTGTTACCTTTACATTGTGTCGTCTTCCAGCCCTGACAATGTACTTGGTGAGCTACTTCAGCCCATCACAAGATTACAGCGACGTACTGCACATAATATCAGTCGCCCTGGTCACCCTTAACTCCGCCATTAACCCCTTCATATACGCCCTCGTGAACCAGCGCTTTAGGCAACACATCAAGGAGCTGATATGCTGTGTTGGTGCATGCAGAAACATCATCAACGACGTTAGTCCCGGTATCATTGGAGGCCAGGATGGAAACCGCAACACTACTCCAGTACAGTTAATAGAGCTGTAGCAAGTATGGCAAGCGGATGTACCCCACCCCCCCCCCCCCCCCCTCCTTGTGACCGTATCCACGTTATTGCGCGCCCTTCCGCAAAATGTAAATATATGTCAATATGTCATTTGTTTACCCACCAAGAACCAAGGAGTTACAAGCTAGTCCTCGATCAGAAATGTGCGTGTATTCCAGGAACGAATTGGAATCTGGAATGTTGCTTTTTGAGGAGAGAGGAAAACCTACAAGAGAAAAGAGTAGAGAACCAACAACAAACTCAACCTACATATGACGCCGGGTCTGGGAATCGAAGCCGGGGCACACTGGTGGGAAGCGAGTGTTCTCAATATGTACTGCACCATCCCTAATCCCCCAGTCACTAAAACGAGCAAGCCTGTAGCTTTCCAGACGCGGTCCGTGATTGAAGAACGAAGCAATAGATGATACAACAGAAACAATGCCCCTAGCCCTGATAACAAAGGAAGCTACAGGTCATACGGACGAAAGAAAATAGAGGTCTGGAAGAGCTACAGGATTACTGACTAAAACCATTTCGGCTTTATAGCTTATAGCTACATACACTCTCCATTGTCAGTTCTCACTGACGATCTTAAAGAATATCGCAAAGCGAGATGAAGTTATTTTAAAGGAGTTCAATCATTACCTCTAAATCGAAGGAAACCGAAAAATAGTAGTTTGCCATGATGGAAAAATACCAAAGAGATAAGAATAAACCATAAAGTAACCAGGATGGTTAAGGATGGAGAAGATCGACTCGGATTGGAAACGTCGCAGTTGAAAATTTAGGCTTAGCTCTTCAAGATGCACAAACTGTGCAGTAGACTCACCTTCATTGCGCATGGTCAGTGTATGACCGCAGGATGGCCGTACGTTTGATTGGTCCGAAAAGCTTCCTTTGTACTCTGAGTTAAAATATTTTCTCCTTCTCTTTAATAGCTACTACTTGTATCGAGGGTTTATTGTCACATGTCAGAGATGGAAACCGCAAGCGGGCGCCTTGTCTAGCATTGTGGGATGTGGGACAATTTTTCTATTTTTAGAACAAATTTACGCCATCATGTGCGATACACGCGCGTCCATACTGTGAGGATTTTTGGGGATGTCGCTCAGGGGAAATGGCGCCCGAAATTACAAAACGTTTGATGCTTTTGGCCCACAAGTCTAATACGTTTATGTCTGTTGGAATTTTGCTTCAGTATTTTGATCGTAAGCTGCTCCAGTTTGAGTGAAGTAAGCCAGGGTCGAATTTAGTTATGTCCCACTTTATATCACTGAACAAAGTGTGTTCCGCTGCTTCTGTTACAAGATCTCCACTCTATGTTTCCACTCTATGTTTCACGGCATATGTTGAAGATTAACAGCACTTCCATGACACAGAAAATAGTTGGATATATTTCAATATAGCAGCTTTTCAGGGCGACAACATTTTCTTCCTCTTGCCACACGCTTGCGAGGATTTCTCTAGTTTATTGCGACAGAAAAGTAGTAACAAAATAAATAATTGCAAGGTTGAGTTTCGCCTAAATTAAAAGTAACGCTTGATGTTTCATCAAGGCCCAATAGGTTTATGTGTGCAGATGCTGCTGAGTTTTGTTTGTCTAAAAACCTAATAAACCGTCTGTTGTCGATGAACAAGAGCCCCAGCCGATGCGTGTTTGTACAGTCAGTAAAACATGACAAATTAGGCTTACGCACTTTGGTGTGAAACCGCACATCGGACTCATAATATATCTAGTTCTTGAATATGTTTAAGGTTGATAAGTCTACCATGACGCTTTCTTTCAGTAATCAACTTCGAATAACGATATATATGAACATAGTGCTACGCGGCACAACATTCACATGTACCCTTACTTTCTCTT
>CM042751.1:24624014-24651514 GCA_022496165.2 Catalaphyllia jardinei | reverse complement strand
GCGCATGTAGTATTTGACGTTTTCATTTCAGGGTCCTTTTCTAACACCAAGAAACAAAACGTCTTATTTGGTCTCGGTCAATTGGCAGAGGGTGACGGAAAACACGCGCGCGTGACACAACGTAGGACGCCTTATAGCCTTTATTAAGCGACGATGATATATTGTCTTCATAGAAACTTGCTAAATTGAAAAAATAAATTGATTTTTGATAATGAACTTGCACCATGTAAAATCGTCAAACGATTATCTATTTTCACGCTCATCTGACGAAGTTTATTTTGGAAATGGAACGCATGTGTAGCATCGTCGTCTTCAGGGAGAGAAAATGGTGATTCCCTACAGATTTATGGTTTAGTTCTACAGGTTTATCTGCTGCTGATGAATAGCAAGAAGTAGGAACTCAAATAAAACCTAACAGGGAGATGAAGTTGAGATCAATTGTGCCTTGCCGGAGATTGGAGGCAATATCCTTGTTGTCTATTGTGTTGATCTGGTCAGCTGCAAAAGCAACTGCACAAACCGACAAAGAGGAACTGCTTGACAAAGACAACCAGGAAGGGCTTTCAGGCGAAGCCAGCGCTGTAATATTTGGAGTGTTTGTGCTAGCTGTGTGTAGTTCAGTGTATTTATGCATCTCGTGGACTTGCTGTTTTGAGCACGAAATGATTCACAGCGATGATCGCGGATGCTGTCCATCAGATAGACTGCGTCAGTTAAATAGCGAGATCAACAAAAATAACACACTTCATTTGACTGAGAACATGGTCCACGTGGTGTGAAGAGAAAAAAACTCGCTTAAAACTTACGTCCGTTTTACTTCGTTAAATTGCATGAAAGTTATGAAAAATTAATGTGAGTTCGTGGTTTGTTCGCTTTAATTGCTGATAACTCAACCTCACGTTATTGATTTTCTTTTACGTTTAATGTCAGTGTTGGGAACACAAATATCATGTCAACTGGCAAACAAGTATTCAGCAATCAAACCGCTATAGCTTAATTTTTTAAAATCATATATCAAATCATCGTTAAAACGAGTTTGTTTTGCAGTAATTGACGGCAACCCGGGATGACTACACTAATAAATTGCCCAATGTAATAGACTTAAGAGGTTTGATGTGAAGGTTTCAAGGTTAAAATAGACAAAATTAAAGATTCATCAACGTAAAAAGTGACGATTGGATTTTCCCAGTGGTGACGCTATATTTTGGCTGTACAAACATTTGAACTGCACATGAGAGGGATTCAGAGAAACTTACACTTATCTCCCTCAATAGTCCTGTACGTCAAGGATGAGACAACTTTGTCCAACAGTACTTTATTAATCGAGATTATACTCCAAGGCGTAATCATGGAAAAAAGAGCTTTACACCTGTTTGTATGTGTTGTAAAGGTCTTTGCTGTTTACATCTTACGACATGACAAACACTTTAAGGCATAAAATATAATTCAAATGGAATTTACTATAGTGAAAAAAATGGAAGTAAATTAAAATTCACAATTTTAAAATTAGAAATAGCGAGCTTAAATTAAGAAAAAAACAAACTTCGGAAATTGAAAGTGAGAGACTTAATTTACATTTCAAAAAATAGGCCATCCTCGATATACCAATATTCTCACTTGACTCCAAGGCTTTCAGGACAAACTTCTATATTTGGTGTTGTTTTCTACGTATCCAAGTCTCTTTAGGGAATTGAAGGACAAAAGAAACTTAGAAAAATTACAATTTTGACCCGAAAGCCCCGGAGCCATGTTAGATTGATATATCGAGCGTGGCATATTGTAATGGTAGTATATGTTTGAGTAGTGCCACTAAAAAAATAAACTCTCAAATAGAACTAGTGAACGTCGGTTTCCAATTACGACTGAAGACAAGCTCAAGGAAGTTGAAGACTTAGATTGTTTGACTTAATGAAACTACGGCAATGACCACGCACAGAACGATGAACCGGTGTACAAACAAAGAGAGGGCGATGTTAAAAATATTATTATCAACCCAATTAATGAAATTCCTACTTGGTAATTGGGAAATTACTGTTGGCTTCTCTAGAATTTTCGATCAACCGAATAAATGACAGAGCCACGGCAAATCTTCTCTTAACAACACAAAATGCGAATTGTGCTATGTGTTAATCGGAAGACTTTTAATATCAGTTTCATCCTTAGCAAACTACGTGTTCAGTACCAATAAAGGTGGTCTGTGTGTGTATACAGGAGTATACAGTGTATACGTGCAAACAGAAGCGTCTAACACCTGATGCAAATCGTCATGTCAGGAGCATTTAAGCAGCAAAAGGTCACTTATTTTAGGTCTGGAGTTCACTGAATCGACTCCAAGTGCAAACGAAAAAGAGCTCTTGATAAACCCGAACAGTGTTTACTGCCACTGTACTTTATAGAGCGTTTTCAATAATACTAGTCAATAGGAACTTTTGAAACTGAGAACTTGTTTAACTTGTAAATATTGACTCGTATTTTTGAGAAGAAATTCATTTAAGTTCAAAGGTAAGTCAGAATTGACGTTTACTGACATATGAGTAGATACAGAGAACTATAAAGTACCACGAGGAGCTCATATAGTTATTAGTTCCAGACACGTAAAAATCTGAGTGTTTTTTTCTCTATATTTGAAGAATGACTAGCCTGAATTTCAGGAATGTTATGACTCTCGCTTACTTATAAACCGGAATTGGTTTAAGTGATGTTACAATATATCAAGTGACGCTATAACATGGTACTACAGTTCATGATGACTGTACTCTTGAGAGATAATAATTTATTTGCTGAAAGCCACAAAGTCAATTTTTTAAATTCCTGATTTAAGACATTGATTTTATCGCTATAAAGCAACTTGGTATCATTGCAATTAGAATACTAGTAGTGATAAAATCTTGTAGCTCTCATATACATAAATGCCTTTGATGGAAATGAGGAAGAGTAGTGGTCAGACAGTGACGCTTATTGTAGTATTTTCCTAATGTCTAACAATCCATTCATAGATTTCTACTGAGGCCCCTTTTGTTAAAATACTATGCTAAACGATATTTTTACTTGTAGTAAAAGATACTTTAGGTTCGTTTACTTCTAAGTTTTAAGCCGCCAAATTACCAGACTTTTCTTTACTTTATATATTCTATGCGTTACATATTCCATACCCTAACCGCTAAACCAAACTAAAAGTAGAGTTAAAATGTCGAAGTTTAGCCAGTTAAGAACAGAGAAAACGGTTCTCCCAGCCATTACGAAGAAAAACATCACACGGATAATACAGATGATACTTATCTTACCAGACTAAGCTAAAAGTTATGAAATAATGATACAATAAGAATCTGAGTCAAAAGTGGCTTGTATGACTTCTAATTCAACGATCACTTTTAAAAATAAGCTTCTCCAGTTGCATCATGGGAAATTCCACACATACAGACACAATGAAGGCTGCTGCGTAGGAAATGGCGACCAAGCCCACGAAAAAAAAGGCCTGCAGAGATAGAAGAAGAGCAAGATATATTACTTCCAAAAAATTCGGATGTCCTATTTCGGACACTTACTCTCAATTTGGACAAAGATGTCGTGCACTGTGATGGAAAGTAAAGTAAACTTACGCCTGGAAAACACGAATTAGACCGAAAAGACATCTGTGAAAATGGTAGTTTTTCGGGCCGCCACGAAGCTCTTCGGAACGTCTCACAGGATTGGTTGAGAAAATTATATACAAACAATGGTAACAATGGACCCTAGCCCTAAAACAATAGAGCTTCGTGCCAACAAGATCCAATGAAATTAGAGGTTCTAGAGAGCTTCGTGACAACAGAGTTTTTCTGCACTCTCAAAGTTGAGAGATAGGTCGAGGAAAAATTAATGCAAATCCTATGAAACCGTTACGTAGCTCTAGCAGTGCCTCAACTGGAGTTCACTTCATAAAGGAAACTAAGAACTTTGGAACTACTGTCAATATTTCCGACGATTTTATTGTTGGACACTTTTTTGTCCGAAATTAAAATCGTCTGAAGCAAACCTTTCCAAATCATAAAAAAGTCTTTCATATCATTTACACAAGTTGGAATCATGACTATTATCAAGCAAATGTCACTCACAGTGTGGACATCAGAATAGGCCTGTACGTTCTCATATGACACAGCCCCTACTATCAGAGCAATAATGTGCACAAGATAAGCACAGTATGTCAGCCGGCTCAATGGAATCCAGAAACGAGCAGACAGGATCCTATTAACCAATCCTTCAAAAGATAAGAAGCAAGAAGAAGTTACCATCATTACCGACCTCGTATATAATGTAATGGCCCAATTTGCACGGGTCCAGACAAATTTTTGCACAGGCGAAAACTTGCACGTTTCCGCCTTACGTTTACACAGGACCGGCGGAACTGGACGAATTGTTGAACGGGCTATGTGTGCAAGTTTGGGACCTGCTTTTATCAGATCCCACACTTGTACACTTGCACGTGTATTTGAGCCATTTCTCTGACCTCGACTTCTTTGTTACACTTGTCAATAACTTACCTCCGAGCCCGCGATGACAAGCAAAAATCACCCAAGCTAGTGCCAAGCTCCATGCACATCGCGAGAAAGTCCCGTATGTGATATTCTCAGCACGGGAGAATGGTTGAGGATTGTCTTTTCTTAGAACTTTGTATTCACCATACAGCGTAGACAGGGCAAGAACGATAGCAACACACCAACCAGCCATATTAAACAAGTATGTGTGAACCTTACAACATGAAAGAAGTTGCAAATGAGCTGAGCTATTTTCTCTAATAAGACTGTCAACTGCATGGCTGATATTTGCGCCTAAATAAGCAGTCTGGCAAAGTCCCCCACAAAGTGTTGTAAAGCGCATTAGATCATTGTGTCATGGTAATGTGCTAAAGAAATTCATATAATTTATTTTATTTATTTATTTATCTATTTATTTATTTATTTATTTGATGTGCATTTCTACAAGTATTCTTGCTGTTTACAATACGTATTATTGTGAGTGTCATCGCAGTAGCTGCCTTACGTTCTTTCTCCTTCTCAAAGACAAACTAAAATAAACTTTACCTTCATTAGCAGATTGGTTTACTTAGAATAAAATAAATGGCCACTGTTACTTAAGGTAGTGCCCTCACCCCAGTACTAAATAAATTACTATCATTATTAATATTATTATCATTATTATGATCATTATCATTATTCTTGGCAACTGATAAGTAGCATCAAACACGATGCGTGCTCGAAACATATCGAAACCCTGTCGACTAAATATGGGCGCCTTTATCATGAAACGTACATTACATCGCTCCTTGACATTGATGCAATACATCATTTATTGTATTTCTCGCTTAACTTTCTCCTTATATTTTTGCTCTCAAAAAGCGTCAAGTGGGTGAAATATTAACGTTTTTGAAAGCACAGGAATTAGGGGGTTTACTGAAGGTCCTCTTGCTCCTAAACGAATACCGTGATCCCTTCTTTTTTATTTCAAAATTAACGTTCTCTTTATTTAAGCAGAACAACAGGTAAAGTATGAAAGAAAATCTATCGTGAGTTCTATTTCGATAGAATAACCTAAGTGTCAAAGCAAGCCAAATGAAAACATCGAGTCACAAGATGTATGGTTGAACTGACTTTGAAACTTATTTGCTAATCAGTGATGGGACCACTGGGTATCATTTGCAAATAAAAGTTTGAGCGTTGACAGAACTTTTGACTGATGAATAAAAACAGACAAAAGGGATTTTTAGTTCTATGATCTCGTTACCTTAGAAGGTAGCCTCCAATCCTTTGAGTGAATAAGTAAGTAGCCCAATACCATACCAACAAGGTACGGAGCAATGCGACAATAAGGCTTGACATATATGAGAGAGCTGGAATCAACACCAGCAGGCCTGCAACAAAATGTCACAATAATAATTCTCACCTTACTTGTGGTACTAAATAAAGACTTCTCCTAACCAGAGTAAATTATTCACTCTTAGGTTTTGCCATTACATAAAGATAAAAAAAAAGAAACATAACTGGCGATGAACAAGCTGAATTCGTAACAACTCAGAACTAGCGCGGAACTAGCGAGACAATCTCAGATAGTGCAGAGTGTTATGCAGGACTGTCAGTACGTTTCGAGTCATCTTTTTTTTTTTTGTATTTTAATGGTTTTTATTTGTTTTTTCATTTTTGTCATCTGCCTGTGTGTAAGTTGTTATAGTTCAAGGCTAAAAAATAACTTAATAATAATAATAATAATAATATATAGATTTTTAGAGCGCCATATCCTAAAAGCTCTATGGCGCTTTACAATTACTTACTGTCAAGACGGTTTTAAATTTTACCGTGGTGTTTTACGTTGAATTTCGTCCATTTTAAATTTATTCATACGTTGAACTAGCAAACGTGATAATTTTATTTTTCCAACGCCAACATTTGTAACTTGATACTTTTGTTTTCTTCGCAAAAAGTTTGTAACATGATAGCCTTTTTTTTCAAAAACGTACAAAGAAAGATATGCTCGCTTTTTTCCTGTTGGAGAAAAATGAAATAATGTTATTAACTTCTGAAAAAAATGGAAGAGGAATGATTTTGTTTTAGTCAAGACGCAAATTTTTATATCGATAGACAATTACTAATTTAATTATCAAACAGTGACGTCGTTTCTCGGAAAAGCACGTTCTTATTAGGTTGCCACCGTTGGTGTTAACAATTAAACCAGTTCAAATACACAATGATATCGATTAATACAGCCGAGAAGTGTTTCAACTTGACCGATATTATATCCTACATCGGCGAATGAGTCCCCTTGAAAGACTAAATTTATTTGCGGTTTCTGAAAGTGCCACAGTGTCTGCAGCAATATTTGAGAAGTTTGTTTTGTCACGACACTACTAATTTTAATGCCGATAACTCGGAAATGTTTCGGGTGAATACATTTGTGAACTTCTTGTTCTCTTTCAAAGGGGAGAAAACAAAAAAGCGGCTGAGGAGATCCATTCATTTCCCTCTTTAAAGCTTAGCAAACACGAAATAGTTTGAAAACAGCACAGGACATTTTTGAACCGCGCTAGGGATGATTCCAAAGGATACCCTGTCACAAAAGCGTTCTTTGCACTAAAAAGGAGAACCGATTTTGTCTGAAAGATAACTGCTATCGCCCGTTTAGACGAGAGTTTGGTATCACACGCATGAATCTGAACTCGAGAACGGATTGTATCATGCTGACAATGCTAGAGCGCATGCGCCTTACATGTTGTGTTCTACGTACCACACAATCTCGTTCCCAGAGCTTCGTTCCCCTTGCCAACGGTCGGAAAACGAGAGCTCTGGGAGAGTCCATTTTGAAATAACAATGGGAAATAACCGGATTTTGGTTATCCGGTTCACTGCGCAGTCTCAGTCTGCATCTATTTCATGCTATGGCGCATGCCTGAAATGGTTGCTCCCAGAGCTCTCGTTTTCCGACCGCTGGTCAAGGGGAACGAAGCTCTGGGAACGAGATTGGGTACCACAAGGAAAAACACTTAATGTCGTGCATAAGTGTGCATGAAATATATCGTTTATTTAACATATATAACGCTAATCAATCTGCGCATGCGCTTCGAGCAAATTGCTTTTGTTCTTAAGAGAATAGTAACACTAGGATAACAAGAGAATATCGGAACCATATATAGTTTTGTGATGTTATCCAAACGGTAAGGTAAGTGTAGTAAGTTTTATGTAGCAATCAAAGGAATCTATCCCACCCCCTCAAAACAAGGCTAATTAATTAATTGGAATTAATTAATTAATTAAACAAACATAAAAGTTTACACCTAAGTGCCTTAGTGCCATAGTGCTTTAGTGGCGTCAACCCCCATCCCAAAAGTGCACTCTGCACTAAACAGGAAAACGTTTACAGTTAAAATAAAACTCTGAACTGTTTTCCATATCTATTTTCTGTGGTAAACACAATTTCTAAGTTCAGTACTCAAAGTTCAAGAAAAGGCTGAAAATATTTTAACAAGGAAAACTCCTCACATTTCAACTCACTTTAGTTAAAAATTTTGGTTTGAGATATTCTTATTTGCATGCTGTAAAGAACACGACTTTGGAAAATACAGCGAACTGTTTAATTTTCTTAACCTTGGCCCATTGACTCTGGGAGCTTTTTGCCAAAAACGCATTTTTGTACATTTTGGAGATTTTTTGCCTGGGTGTGAGCCACATTAGCTCTAATCTTCTCAAAAAGGCATTTGCAACATGACAGCATACCTTTCTTTCCACCAGCACCGCGTTTTACGACATTTTTGTTCGGGCATGCGTAGAAGTCACAATATGCACGAGAAAGCGACCTACGTCTTTAGTCTTTTCGGCTTTTGTTCAGTCTTTCCTTTTTCTCCTTTTCTTATCATTTTGCAGTGATTGACCTGCTACTGCGCTTGCTTTCAGTTTAAGGTGGCTGAACACAGTTCTTGATATCCGTGTTTCACTTGCCTTTTTCTCTAAAACCCTTGATCCTTTGGTCCCCAAAAATGGCAACAAGCAAGTTAACACAGACTTTGGGCTTTTGATAGTTAAGCTGACGTATGTGCTGTTGCCATGGCAACATGAATAAATAAAAGCTGGCCTTTAAAGTCGATTTTCTTTAATTGCAGAAAATATTATAATTTGCATGCAACAAGCTTGTAACGATACTTACAAATTAACACTGTTTTGATAATAGTTTAACTGAGAGGTTTTCAGTTAATTATCCGTTGTTGAAGGTTTATTATCTAGAAATTCCTTTGTTTAAAAGTTAAATTTTTTCAATAGTCCAGTCGTGAAATTTTAATGAGTGGTTGTCGAGAAATAGGGGTATTTCCGAGAAAGCAATTCCACATTCAATCGCAATTTACTACGCATGCGCTGCATTTAAGGGCGTTCGCGCCCAAAAACTTCCCACGCACAGATTTTTTTAAAACTTTTACTGCAGGTAGAAAATGGTAAGTTTAGATTAAAAACGTAAAAAAAATCGGGGGTCACCGAACTCGTTTTGAAAATAAGGCGTAACACAGACCATAGCATTTCTAGGATTTCCAGTCATTTGAGGCGATTCTGGCCGGATTCATTACTATCAGCATTTAGAAAACAGTCCTAAGAAAGCACGCGCGCTGATTGGTTAAAAATCCTGTTTGTATAACTCGATGTAGACACAGAACAAGCGCGCGCTGTTGACGTAGTGATGGCGCGAGCAAAGAGAATTTACATTTTGTTAATCAAACACTCGTGAAAGTTTGGGAGAACTCGAAAAAGCTGTGGAAACACTCGCCTGCGGCTCGTGTTCCCACAGCATTTCTCGTTCTCCCAAACTTCCACTCGTGTTTGTATAACTCGATACAAACACGGTACATGTTTTCTATTTCTTAAATATTTAAGTTGAAGAATCATATCTAAGTTATGTGTGTTTAACACAGCATATATATGCCTATTTGATAGGTCTTTGCTACATATGTCATTAAATCAGCTGTTGCAGGAAATTTTTCGTTTTTCACTGAAATGTCTGAACATTTTCGTGCGTATCTTAAGCTTCATTGAGCCAATCACTCTGATCTGGATATCACTGGAAAAGGATCTTTTCCTCCTGCAGGACTTGAGTTTAGATGATGCCAATTTTGATCAAAGGCGATGACGTCAGAAATGGAGCAAAGTCCACCTCGTTACGTCCGGTTACGTCCGGCATAGGAGTCAATGGCTTTTCAGCTAAAAAAGCTTGCAAAGTAAGATCAAAGTCTCTTTTGTTGATTGGCTTCATTATTTTAATGTAACATGACTTATTTTTCGGAAATTACAGTTCTCTCTGGGACTACTTGAGTTTCCAAGAAACACCTCAAGGGTCAAAAAATAGTTATCAAAACGACTATCCATGTTGTGTAAAAAAAAGAGCGCAGTGACCCAATCTTTTATCGCATGTTTGTAAATTTATATGCAAAACATGATTACCAAACGTACAAAACTGCTTCTTTTTTCTGCTTCTTCTTTCATCTTTATCTATGTCAAACAACATCACATGTTTTGCATTGTAAGATTGTGAGCTAATTCTTGATCATCAGCAATGGTTGATGAAAGACATTTCGTTTTCTTGCAGAATTTATATTGGTGATGCATGCTTTCAAGTTAAAAAGTGAAACAAATTAGATTAAGGGCCCTTTCAAAGGCAAAAAAGATGTTTCTTACCGTTTTGCTAGAGATACAGCGTCAAGGTCATAATGAGCATAGAGGACAGCTGTTGTGATAAAACTGATACCTGCCAACACACCAGTAATTGCAAGTAGTCCTGGCAGGCGAAACCTAGAGAAAAAAGGTCAGAACAACAAACAAGTGAATATTATGGTGGCCCTACATGAGGAGACATGTTGCAGGGACATGTTGCTGCAACATGTATTAGCGACTTATGGATAAGCTGTACACACATGAGTCAGGGGATCGATTTGCACAAACACACTATTTCTACTCTTACTAAGTTTAGGGCAAACTGATGTGTTCTTAGCCTGTCAGAAAGCAGACATTGTTGCTTGACAACCTGCCTAAATTTTGCATCAAAAGTTAATGTGCGTGTTATCAGTCATGTCATGGTCTATTGCACACAGCTATAAGTTTTATTTATTTATTTTTTATTTTATTTACAAACTTCGCCAAGGACAATTTAGCAGGAGAGATCTCACAGAACTATTGTTCCAATAACGAGACTCCTAAACACCCAAAAATAAAAACAACGACAATAATAATAACTATATGATTCAGAACAGTTAATTAACAACAAATTCTAACTAGTAATGCAGTTAGTGGTCTGCTCATATGACATTTTATGCAGACACTTTGTGGAACTGCAGGATCGTACACAGTAAATAGTCAAAATAAGGAGGCAAAGCTGCCCCCTCCACTACCACCCTGCTATACCTGTATGCTGTGAAAAGGATGGCAGGGGCAATGATGTAGAACTGCATATCATTAGCTAGGTACCAGGCCCAACCCATACACTATAGAGCAAATATACAATATAACACACAAATTAGTAAATATACAATAGACATACAGTCAAACTTCCCATAAGCGACCACTAGCTTTAAATTTGATAGTCCTATTATACTGCGGGTGATTTACATGCTGTTCTTGAGTGAACAGTAAATCAGTTCTAACTTTCAGCAATAATTATAAGAAATTTTTAAAAGGATGTCTATCGTAAGACTGACAAAGAACAGTGTATGTGGATTTTTCTTCGGATTTTTAAATGTTGTATTCAAGTAAAAAGTCAATTTTAAGAAAAAAAATCTGGTACTTCCTAATGAGAAATTTTTCTTTCTTGTACTACCAAGAAATGTGACAACATTACAACACCTTAACATCCGCTGCATGTTTTAAAAAGTAGTCACTTCAATTTCAAACTTTTTGATTTAAAAATGGCTGGCGGCACTAGCAAGAGGAGATCACTTACAAGAGGTTCAAAATAATAATATTATGGTGATTTGCCTTGGACACTTTTGGTACATTGGAGTGCTGGTCACTGAGGAGAGGAAGTCAGTTACAACAAGAGGTAGTTACAACTGGGGCTTTGATTGTATAATACAATTTAAAATATACAACTTAGAAGTTTTAGCACATTGATTTCTGTCTTTCAGAATTTTTTACGTTGATCTTCACTCCACATGCTAAAATTCTAAGTTGTAAAATTTTGTTGCGTTACCGGCCTACTCAGTTAGTTCCTTCCCCTCCCACTTCATCTGCTTTTTGTGGTCAAGCAGTATTTATCTTAGATTATGAATTCAATTAATCTTGCAATTATTACATGTAATTATAATTTTTACTTAAAAAAACTCACCGACACTCCAAAAGAAGTGGGATAAAAATTGTTGATATACAGTAGATTTGTCCACCAGTATTTACTACACTGTGTTTCAGTTTGCACTTCATACCAAAACGGGCCCTCGCCCAGAAATCCCGTCATTTTGTGAAAAAACAGCAAAACAAACATGTAAGTTGGGGTTAACCTGTTTAAAAAGACAAAAATTATGTAATTGAGTCAGAGTTTGATAGGTAATGTGTATTCAAATGCTTCTTAGAATGGTGTATATAATTAGGATGGCCTAGCCTTTGTGTTTTAATCTTTTCCAAGACAACTATGTAGTATGCAATGGTGTATGGTATACAATGACTGAGTACAGAAGTTTTTCTAGTCAATTTGGTAGCATTGTTCCAACCAACGAAAAGGTAAACATGCTGTTACTTGAGTAGAGCACCCGTATATGCAAATCAAAAGCAATCAAGAAGACCATAGTGAAGTTTGTGTAGTGAAGGGTGCTTATCTTTGTTTCAAGCAATGTATTAACAAAGATTAAATTAAACCTTTTCACAAGGGGAAAACATGACCAAGCAAAACCTGCCTCCAAAAACGATGAAAATAGTACTTGAAGAGTGGAAGTTCTCCATTTTTCTTCTCCATACGACGCAGTGACAAATAAGCAACTAAGAGACCACTGTTGATGAAGTATAGTGTCAGAAAATCAGAAGATCTGAACAACATAAGCAGTATAGTAACACACAAATTAGATACAGTAGGCGATCAGTAAATTTACTTACATAAGCAGACTAAGGATTGGGTTATTACAGAAAACAATTTAAAGGAGCACAGTCATTGATGTAAAAAGATATGAGCGGCAAAAGATGTAATCTCTGTCTTAGAGAAAAAATTTCAATCATCTGTCAACCTGATCTATCATCACTTAAAAAAAAGGAACGAACTTGAATCTTCTTGCTGCCACAGAAACAAAGCGCTACCATGTAAAAACTAAACATCTGAACATTAAATTTTCCGCAACAGTAATTACGTAAATTTTACAGCATATAAACAATGGTTATGAATATTCTTGTCATTAAAATCCCCTAAGAGTGAGTGATTGCAAAACAGGCTTGTTGGAATGAAAGTGTAGTTTTCTGTATTTTCAATATGCATTATGCTCTACTTTAATATATCATCATTCAGGCACTGTACTACTTACATGAAGTAAATTCAAAGTTTCAAAACAACCGCCAATTTTGGATGCAAAGTGGTCAATGCTTTACACTTTGTTTTTTCTCATATCACTTAATGAAACAACTATGCAGCTGTAAAAATCAATGAAGCTGTTGGAAAGAGAATCTGAAAGGCCTCAAATATAAAGTATGTGGTTTGCATTCCATTGAGTGAGACTTACAATGTTTATAAACATTAGGGTGCTGAGTCTGTGCGGTACAGTCTGGAAATAATCTTTAATGCACAATGAAAAATGGTAAAGCACCCACCTTAGGAAAAAGAAACTGTCAACTGAAAAGGTTGCATTGCCAACAGTTTGAAATGTGAAACGGTGAATAATGTCATAAGCTAACAACAAATTACCTGCAACAAAGTGAAGTAAAATTATAGTGAGAAATAACACCATAATGTTCATGTCTTTTGCCCTCTTTAGTATTAGTTTAGTAGTTCAACCACACCCTATCTCCATAGATCTGCCCTTGTTGTCAGCTGTAATTTACAAAGTAACAATAAGTGAGTACTTACTGAGTGGTATTGCCATTGTTTGTACAGAGTATGTATGTCCCAAGATGACCCACCACATGCTTAGCACTCTCATACCATTGATGGAGGTTATGGCAGTTGAAGGAACTTTGGTATCCATAATAAGCCTCGTGTTTTGAATTAAAGAGAAACACAAAAAGAATTGTACCACCACATCTGTATCAAAACATGAACAAAACAACAATGTTAGTAAGGATTACATCTCACCATTTGCTTAACTAGAGATGTTCTTTTGTCTCGGCCAACTTGTAGCAACCCAAAATTCCAAAATAAAAATTTTCCAGTATGTTAATGGGCATTGTCACTCAGATCAGGTGAGGGTAAGGTTAGGTAATTCTTAAACTAGATACTTTCATGTTAGAAAACGTAAACAGTCCCAAGTAATTATGGGGGGAGGCTACTTTGCGAGAGCCGCAAGCCACAAGCATCTTTTTGCGAGCCCCGAAAATTCCTGCCCAAAAATCCAAAAATGATCGTAATGCCTTAATATGATACTTATTACAAGCGGGCTCAACCACTGGGCTAATAGAGTGATCAGACTCTTACCAGTATTCCTTTTCCAAATTCTCTACACTGAAGTGAGGAGAAGTACGGCAATGAAGAACCGTTTTGTCAAACATGGACCAGTCAGCAAATTTGGTTTGACCGCAATAACTGAATCACCTCCAGAGGTGATCCTGAATATTCTGGTTGGAAGAGACCTACCGAAATTTCAGGAATCTTTGCATTGGCATAATGGCAAACACCCGCGGTATTCATATGTCGATGCACTGCACTGTAGCATGGCAAGTGAGGTCATGGAGAGTTTCCTCTCTTTTTCATTCTTGTTCATTCGTTTGTTAGTTCAAAACTATACTATTGTAACTCTTTATTGTATGGTCTCCCTAAGCATATGATAAGTAGTTTGCAGTCTGTGCAAAACACGGCTGCTCGTATATATCGTTACTTTAACCAAGAAATTTGATCACATCACCCCTGCATTGATTCAACTGCATTGGTTACCTGTTCATATTCGGATTCTTTTTAAAGTTTTATTGTTAGTTTATAAGGCGCTAAATGGTATGGCACCATTATATATCACGGAATTACTTAGCTATCGTACATGTTCACGTACGCTACACTCTACTGATCAAAAACTTCTGGCAGTTCCGAAGTCAAGACTTAAAACATACGGAGACAGGGCCTTTTCCGTTGCTACACCTAAACTCTGGAATGAGCTGCCATTAGATCTTAGAAGTTTAGATACAATTAATTTATTCAAGAAACACTTAAAGACCGATCTTTTTAAAAAAGCATATAATGTTTAACTTTTTGATAATTTAGAATAGGATTTATTGTGATATTTTTATAAATAAGACTGCAAATAGGTTTTTAATTTATTCATATTTTATTACCAGTGGGATCTTTTTAATTATTTTAATATTATGAATTGTAAAGCGCTTTGGTCAATTAGTGGAGTTAGCGCTATATAAATTATGTTAAATTAAATTAAATTTTAGTTCTATCTATTAAGCATGCTTTTGGATTACCAGATTTTGGTACTGTTGCTTCAAGCGAGGTAAATGGAGTGTCGTGACTCCGTGACATTTCATAAGTTGGCAGCTTGGATCACAAGATTCGTAAACATTGTAATCGGAGACACGAGTGATAGTAGAATGGATTTATTTGTAATTTGTAATTTTATTTCCCATAATTAAAAGAGTGCATATTGAATAGTTAAGAAATAGAAAACATGTACCGTGTTTGTATCGAGTTATACAAACACGAGTGGAAGTTTGGGAGAACGAGAAATGCTGTGGGAACACGAGCCGCAGGCGAGTGTTTCCACAGCTTTTTCGAGTTCTCCCAAACTTTCATGAGTGTTTGTATAACTCGATACAAACACGGAGTACATGTTTTCTATTTCTTTTAGAAAACACCACGACGAGAAAAAGGAAAACAACTTGTAAACTTTGATTAACAAAATGCAAATTCTCTTTGCTCGCGCCATCACTACGTCAACAGCGCGCCCTAGTTGTGTGTCTCCATCGAGTTATACAAACAGGATTTTTAACCAATCAGCTCGCCTGCTTTCTTAGGACTGTTTTCTAATGCTACATATAAGATTACTTTGGGAGGAAGACTAAAGAAACCCCTTACAGGCTTTTACAAAGTAGTCTCCCTTATCAGTAAAAATCAGTGAAATCAGCATTTTACATACAAATTATAATGAAATTATTAGATCTCGTATATGTAATTACATTTTAAAATTTTAATTATATTTCTAATGAACTACAACTAGTCTATGATAGGATAAACTGCTTTAGTCTCTTATTGAATAGTTTTATAGATGATGAATTTTTTATATTTAATGGTATTCTATTCCAGATTTCAATTATATACCTTGTTTCTCGTAGAGAATTTGCCATAATTGTTCGGCGAAATATCTTATGTAGATGCTTAATCGACTCTCTTGTATTATGTTCATGGATTTGTGCACTTTCTACACAAAAGTCATCAAAATAGATTGGGAGTACCTTATTGTTAAGGCTGAAACTGAAGAAACCAGTGAGAAAATCATTTATTTGAAAGATATTCCGAAGACCTAAATGTGTAAAAAGTGAAAAAGATGGTTCAGAGTATGATGAGAAAGTTATTATTCTTGTTATTATTTATCGAAACACAGAAAATAGGATCCGTTGTAACACTGGAGGAGAAATTAAACAAGATCTTGTCGATTACAAGTGAGTCGTGAGTGTGCTTTTGCTAATCTTCATCAGTTTGAGGGCAGTTGTGACTTTTTTCAGCAAAGTAATTAAATAATGCTGATTTTCACCGGGCTGCCAGGCAGATGTGTTTTATCCGCAAACTTTTGAATTGCTCTAAATAAGCAGTTGTCCGGTCCTTCAAGTTTATAGGGGAACTATTTAAAAAAATAAGCCTGGTTTCCCGTGGGACAAAACAACGGACGGACAACTGGGAGTCCTGGGAGACAGAAAAATATATTTACGAATCTTTCATTGCGGTGCTTGTTTAATGGTCTCGATATATCATCTTGATAATTACCTAAACTTCGCCTCGCTTGAACGTTTCCCTGTTTATATTTTAATGTTAGTCACATTTCTACATAATCAACATTTTGATATGAAAGTTTGTGAGGGAAACTCATTTATATCTGACACCATAAACTGACCTTCAAAATCCGCGGACTTAACTCACAAAAGCAAATCAAGAACTTTTGTTTCCTCAGCCAAGCGCAGCATTTACTGAGTAAGCCTTAAACGTTAAATTAAAAGAACAAAAAGGTAAAAAAAGGAAAAATGCAGTGGCTCGCAAAATAGGCTTGTGGCTCTGGCTCCGGCTCGCAGGCTCGCACATTAGTTACACTCGAAAATATGTGCACTGATTGGTTAAATTGATAAATAGCCCATGTGCTTTACTTTGTCTTCTATTTGCAGAATCACAGCCACATAACAAACTGGAATGATTTCCAGCATTATAAATGACACTTTCAAGCAAATTAATATAAACTTGAAAAAAGTTGGACCAATGTTTTTTAAGTATATATGAACTCCAATTTTGCCCATCCACGCCGCTGATTTTTAAAGTGTCTCTGTTTCTTTGAGTTTTTCTGTGACAAGATTTCAATCAATTCTATAAGCAGTCAGTGCTGAAATTTCCCAACCAATCATGTGACAGTAGACCCTTAAGAACCAGCATGCAGATCGACTAAGTTCAAGATCCAAATCATACTCACTTGGTCTGGCTGGCTGCTGCTGAAAGTCTGAGAGAGTTATATTTGCACTAAAGTTCACATCATGGGAGGATTGGAGTAGATTTGTCTTGTCACTGTCAGGACCACTCTTTGCTAATGAACTTTGAACGTGAGCAGCCTGACTGTGATCAGCTACTATGGAAACATTTCTGATAGGCATGAATCCATCACTTTTGTTAACAGGTGACGAGTGTGACTTTCTAAAGTTCACAACAATGTCAATAATTGTCCCAACAAGGCAGAGGAATAGGATTAAACCACACAATATCCTGTACAAATTGATAATAAAAACAATATCAGTGGTGTTGATTAATGTACTCCTTTGAGAGTTCCTTTCAAACATATACACTATAACAACAACAACTTTATTGACCCTTACACTTGACAGAAATTTAATTAACATGAAATAAAAATTAAAACTGAAATATAGAGGTTCTTAATTTTGGGCAGAGAAATATATTCTACTGCAGTGTATTAAGGAAATCACACAGCTAGTGTCAGTGATGCAACTGCACTCAGCCCATAAAGTTCTATTAATATTTTCTCACCTGGTTCAATGTTAAGTTAGTAAGTAGGCTTAAGTATTTTTTCAATGAAACATAAGGAAAAGGGGCATACAAAGTTGAGCAGTTAACTTAAATCAGGTTAAAGTACATATGAAGCAAAAGCAGTCTTTCAATATTTTGAAAGTTCAACATTTTAAAGACACTATTTCAAAGTTTGAACTGTGTTTGAAAAAAATTGGCGATTTTATAATGCCTGAAAGTTGTGCGATTTTGCTCTCTAAAATGGTCTTCGAATCACGTGGCCAAAATGTCTGGTTACATGGCCTGATGATGTAGTGTTGTGGGAAAGGCTATGAGATTGCAATACAATACGGCATGTATTGGCACATACACAACTTTGACATCTTCATCTTCCTCCTCCTGAACATCAGTATCTTTGTCATTGTTTGAAGATTCAGAGAAATCGCTCAACATGTTGTTTCGCTTCAGAAACCCTTCTTAGTGATCGGAATTCTGCCCACAACACTTTGTCACAATAAACTCGTCCCAGTCTCTTGACCATTTTTTGCCAAAAATTGAGCAGTTTTCAGCCACAAAATGACGACTAAAGTTTTATTTTGGAGAACTTTAGTGTTTTCAACTAATTTATTTACATATTGGAGAAAAAAATTTTCGCTTATAGCAGTTTAAAAAATTGAGCATAGCTTTTGCAAAACTAAACAAATTAGGAGTCCAAAGATCATAATTTACGAACAGTGTCAGGATTTCATAAAAACTGTTATCACAAATTAACACGGTGATCTTTGATCAAACATTTTACAAAGAATTTATGAGTGCATCAAGCAAACATTTAGTTATTCACGGAAATTGTACTTACAAAGTCATGATTACTCCTGTTGTGTATTCTGACTTCTTGTTACAGAAGACAGGTTTAGACTGGAGATCTTTCGAAGCAAAAGCAACTGGTTTTGGGATTAGCCTTGCCTCGTTATTCAACCCTGATAAAGATAGATGCAATGGGTCAGAAGTTATGTATGTTCCTTTATTTACTAAAATGTCTGTTCAGGATATTAAATGATTGTGTTTATCTTGGCCAACCATGAAACTCAGAATCTGGAATCCAAAATCCAGAACCAATATTCAAAATTCAAAATACACAACCGGAATTTGGAATTCGGAATCTGGAATCCTGAACACAGATTAAAATCCAGAACCAATATTCAAAATTCAAAATACAGAACCGGAATTTGGAATTCGGAATCTGGAATCCTGAACACAGATTATAAAGAAGCTGGATCATCAATATTGAGAATGACAACAGAAATAATTAACTTCAGCAATATCTAATAAAACAATATGGAAAAATTGTTGTTTCTTTCTTTGGTTTCAGCTTAACCACAAACTGTAATTGTGTACTTCCAGAAAATATCCATACCTCCCTAACAGAAGGGATTTTTTCTAAGATCCCCCCCTCTCACACCCCCCTGGAAATTCCAATTAACCTTCACACATTTTTTAAATTTTTTTGGCCTTACAGAACTCCCTGCCCCTCAGGAAATTCCAATCCCTTCTGTGCGGGGAGTATGGATATTTTCTGGAACTGCACATTGTAAAAAACATGAGTAGCTGGCCCAAAAAGGTGGATCATAGGGTAAACCATTATTCCATCAGGGTTAGTAATCTTTTTGGTGGATAGAGTGATGCATCCTTTGCTGAAACTGGCTCTGGCATGATGAGTGTTTTCTAGACCACTTTGCTTTGAGAAGATCAGTTAGTACCACTTTAGCAAAAAGCCTAATCTCACAGCATTGACATCAAAGTGATGTTAGCATGTACTAATGAGTTTCTGGCAATCTATAAGAATCTTAGACAGTGCCTCATATTGCCAGTAGGCACACTGCATTCTGTGCATCACACAAGGCATGGTTTACAGGCCACCGAAGCACTGACCTTGGCATTCACACAGTCAACTAATTACTATGCTACCGGGTACATGGCTAAAATAAAAACAAAATTTTCCTGTGACAAAATCAAGTTTAATCAAGCTACTACTAAAACCACAATTATAGCAGTATAACACTTACCACTAACTGTTAATGGTCCACCAGCTTAAAAATTAGCAGTTATATCCATAGAAAATTGTTGCATGACTTACGTAAAGATTCATGAATATGCTAATTTCGTCTCGAATCTTCTAGCATGTTTAATAAGTGCTGTATCATCGTGACTCAGTAATTCTATTTCAAGCCGTTTGCGTATGTTACTGTAAATAGCTTCTTAATTATTGTAATGTTTCTTTATTTAGTAGGGCTGCAAAGTTCAAGAATCTTTCGCCGTGAAGTATATAAGAGAATCGGTGTAGTTTATAGGTGGTTTTATTTCCCAGGAGTGTTGAGAGAATAATCTCATAGAGGCCGTGTGTTTATACAAGAGTGACGGAAGTCCAAGTGTAGTTACAAGCCTAACGTGTGCTTGTTGTGGAGTCTTGCGAGGAATTACTGCGTTCGTGTGCAATAAATATCCTTGTTGTGTTTTCCGACATCCCTGTGTTCTGTTTGGACTACAAACTACCTACCACTAAAAACATTCGAACCCGTAACACTGGAGGCCTCGTCCGAGAGAGTGGAATTCAAGGAACTGTTTGTTGTCTACCGATAACCAGGAAAGGATCACAACTTGGAAGGAAGTAACTGTGCTGTGAAGGCGAGTTGTAACAAGTGAAAGAGCCATGGAGTTTTAAGGTTGTGAAATGGATAAATTTATTCAACTTGGAGAAAAGTTTGGTCTTGAAGGAGCTGAGCTGCTTGCATTTGTTGAGAAACAAAAAGAGTTGGAACGAGAGGAGAGGCGTCTTTGAGAGGAAGAGAAACGCAGAGAGGAAGAACATGAAGAGAAACGTAGACAGCGAGAAGAAGAAAAAGAAGAGAAACGCAGAGAGGAAGAACGTGAGGAGAAACGCAGAGAGGAAGAACGTGAGGAGAAACGCAGAGAGGAAGAACGTGAGGAAAAACGTAGGCAGCTAGAAGAGGAGAAAGAAGAGAAGCGTCAGAGACGTGAAGGAGAAAGAAGGCAGGAAGAAGAGGAGAAGAAAGAAAGACGCAGAAGAGAGGACGAAGAGAGAGAAACAAGGCGACAAGAACGAGAATTGAGGAAATTAAAAATGGAAGCTGACCTCATGAGACAGAAGGAAGCTGCTGAGGTTGCCAAGAGAGAGTACGAATTGAAACTTGCACGTTTAGGACAAGGAAACCTGGATGACCGTCCATGTGACAGAGAGGATCGAGCTAAGGCACCTAAACTTCCCTCGTTTGTTGATGGCAAGGACGACTTAGACGCATATTTGCAGAGGTTCGAGAGATTTTAAGTGGAAAAAAAAATGGATGGGTTAAACCATAGACTGGCTACTCTATTAGAATATTTACAGATGTTTGCTTCGCTTATAAAGAAAACAAAATCAGCATCGTTTATCGCTGATCTCTATCATTTAAGCTTAATAGGATAAGATTTATACCATCTCATTCACATTAGTCTAAAGGATGTCATTGCTCCTGAGAATGACTTTCACGAAGTTCGAATTATTGATGACGCCGTCCTCTGCGAAAATGCACATCTTAAGCATTTTGCTATTTGTGACAACGGGACCCGCGAAAGTTTCCCGCATCCACTGCCGTTCCCGTCCTACCCTCCCTGTCCTCGTATCTTAAGGTCCCTAATACTGAGACCGTGGCAGAAGCATTGGTGAATTTCTTTAGTCGTTTGGGAGTGCCTGAAGAGATTTTGAGTGACCTTGGTACGCAGTTCATATCTGAGTGTATGAAGGAAGTGACGCGGCTTTTGAGCATTAAACAGCTCACTACGACTCAAGCAGATGGAAGTATGAAGGGTATGTTAAAGAGATTGTGCAGCGAACAGCCAAGACAGTGGCACCACTACATCAACCCATTGTTGTTTGAATATCGCAAAGTTCCTCAGGAGTCTACTGGTTTTTCGCCATTTGAGTTGTTGTACGGAAGAGCGGTCAGAGGGCCGATGTTTATTCTCAAAGAGCTCTGGACAAAAGAGTTGGAGGAACCCAATGTAAAGAACAGCTATCAGTAAGTGTTTGAGCTACGTGAGAAGCTGGAAGATACCCTCAAGCTGGCACACACCGGGCTTCTGAAAACCCAGAGCAAAGGAAAGCATTATTATGACCGTAAGACCAAAGCCAGGAAGTTTGTACCAGCAGATAAAGTGTTAGTGTTGCTATCAACTGACCATAACAAGTTTCTAATGCAGTGGAAAGGTCCATTTGAGGTTAGTGGCATAGTGGGTCTAAACGATTATAAAGTGTGTGTCAAAGGAAAAGAGAGAGTTTACCATGCTAACCTACTGAAAATGTATTTTGAGCGAGAGGATTCTGTGCCCGTTGGAGCAATTGCTGTTGAAGTGAACGCTAACATTTGTGAGAACGAACATGTTAAGGGTGAAGTAGAAGAAGAGGTTGATCCAGTGGATGGTATTGATTTTCTGGAAATTGGTGGTTATGTCGCTAAAGAGTCAGTCAATGATGTTGCCATTGGAGATAACCTTTCTCATGAGCGAAGAGCAGAGTTCATGGATCGCGCAAATGAGTTTCAAAGCTTGTTCACCGAAGCCCCAGGCACAACAAGTTTGGCTCAGCATTATATCAAGCTTACGTCTGACCAACCAGTTAGATCAAGACCATATCCAGTACCATATAGCTTGAGAGAATCATTGAAGAAGGATACTACAGACATGATGAAGATGGGAGTCATCAGAGAATCAAGTTCGCCCTATGCTTCGCCTGTTGTGGTTGTTAAGAAAAAAGACAACACAAACCGTATATGCGTGGATTATCGGAGACTGAATAAATTAACCGTGTTTGACCCTGAACCTATGCAGACTGCCGAGCGTTTGTTCCAGAAGTTGAACGGAGACAAGTATTTCACAAGAATTGATTTGAGCAAGGGCTACTGACAAATTTCTATACCCGAGGAGGATATACCGAAGACCGCTTTTGTGACGCCTGACGGATCAAACGAATTCCTGAAGATGCCGTTCAGTATGATCAACTCCGCAGCGACTTTAAAGAGAGCCATGAAGAAGCTATTGCATGGATTGGACAATGTTGAAATTGGTGGTTATGTCACTAAAGAGTCGGTCTATGATGTTGCCATTGGAGATACCCTTTCTCATGAGCAAAGAACAGAGTTCATGGATCTCGCAAATGAGTTTCAAAGCTTGTTCACCGAAGCCCCAGGCACAACAAGTTTGGCTCAGCATTATATCAAGCTTACGTCTGACCAACCAGTTAGATCAAGACCATATCCAGTACCATATAGCTTGAGACAATCATTGAAGAAGGATATTACAGACATGATGAAGATGGGAGTCATCAGAGAATTAAGTTCGCCCTACGCTTCACCTGTTGTGGCTAAGAAAAAAGACAACACAAACCGTATGTGTGTGGATTATCGGAGACTGAATAAATTAACCGTGTTTGACCCTGAACCTATGCCGACTGCCGAGCATTTGTTCCAGAAGTTGAACGGAGACAAGTATTTCACAAGAACTGATTTGAGCAAGGGCTACTGGCAAATTTCTATACCCGAAAATGAAATTTACATTGTAGTGATTGATTTTGCTTTTAGCATTGTGAATGTTTGTACTTTGCTGGGAGTAATTAAATTTGTTTTAAATGTTATTTCGCCATGATGAATTTTACTTTTCCCTGACAGTTGTGGATAACCATATCTACATGTATAATGGTCCACAAATAAGCAACTAATGGCCAATATCCAGCCATTTTGAACAACCTTGGTCAATATTTATATAATTTCTACCCCAAAGAAGTGATCCCTAAACGTTGTGGCCTTCTGAAAACAGTAAGGAAAAGACTGCTAAAATGATCCTAATTTACCCAGGTTTATTACTGTAAATAATGTACCTGTAAATATATCTTGTAGAGCATTAGTCACATCCTCTTCAGTACATTGTTTGGGTGCACAGATCCCCCAACGAATAGGCGTTTTCTGGCCATGAAAGCAATGAAAAACAAAACAAACAACTTAAAGTCAATTTTAAAGAGGAAATCTTTGTGACATTTATAGTATGGTACTTCCATTCCTGCAAGCACTGATCATGACTTGGCTACCTGAGAGAAAGCTTTACACATACACTGAGTCACACTGAAACACATGTTTACTCTGCAGTGATAGCAAACAAGCACGCTACTAGCTTGGTCGTGAGACAGTTTCCCATACCAGGGTGTCTACAGAAACACTACAATAAATAATTAGAAAACAGTCCTAAGAAAAAAATTAATGTGTGATAAACTTTGATATGAAGCGGCTTTAAAAAAAATGTGGGATTAAACAACCTAAAGGTTATTTTACTACAAGTGAAAATATGGTATAATCTAGTATTTTAACAAAAGAGCATCTGTCAATAGATATCTTAAAGAATGCATATGCATGCATGGTTAGATATGAGCACTAGCTAGGAAAGTACTATACAACAAGTGTCACTGTTACACCACTACTTCACTTCCATCAAAGACATTTAATATGTATATGAGAGCTACAAGCTAGTTTTTATTGTTATTCTATTTGCAGACGATACCAAGTTGTTTTATAGCAATATGAATTGCCATGCTTTTTTCAATGCCATAAATCAGGAATTGAAAGAAATTACTTTGTGGCTTTCAGCAAATGAATTATCTTTGAATTTAAAACAAAACTTGTTTCATAGTGTAAGTGTGTTAAGACTAAAATAGAAAAAGCAAAAGGGCAAAATATTGAAAATATCAGGAGATATCAGTTGAGCAGGCCATTATTTATCTCTCAAGAGTGCAGTCATCACAAACTGCAATACCATGGTACGTACAGCATTACTTGATATATTGTAACAGCACTTGAACCAATACAACGCGAATACAATTAGTGTTCAGTTGTTATGGCACGGTATATAAGTGGGTGAGAATTATGATATTACTGAAATTCAGGCTACTTAATTATTCACCAAATAAAGAGAGGAACCTAGAGAGATTTTACGTCTCTGAAACTAATGATCATATGAGCTCCTTGTGTACTTTATAGTTTTTGACGTCAATGAACTTCAATGATGACTTTGAAATCAGTGAATTTCTTCTCAAAATAATAGGATTTCAAATATTCACAAGTTTGATAAGCCCTCAGGTTCAAAAGGTCCTATTGACTAGTGGAGTACTATGTTAACTTACTGTTAATTCACTATAAAGTACAGAGGGAGCACAACTATGGAATAAGTTGCCTGAAAGTTTTTAAATTTTGTGAGAGTTCTGATCATGAAAAGAACCATAAAACTTACAAATGATTTAGATATTTGGTCAAGTCTTCTGTACAGAATAATGACACTGATAGTAAATGGAGGGAAAATATCTAAACAAAAGCTGTTATGTTTATATTAGCCATCACTTAAAAACTGATTTTTGACTTATAGTTCCTTTTTTTGACTGAGGAACATCTCTGAAAAGCTCATTAGGACTTACAAAGACCTCCATATAAGTATCGCATGTAATTATTTAATATTTGTAGTGCAATGGGCTAGATTAACGAAGTAAATAAATTATTTTTGTCGTTTACAAACAAAAATATCAAATTGACACTTAACACTTCAGATTTATCATATCCCCCACCACCTCCTTGTTTTTCTTTTTCACTTGGAGTGGCTTGAACTCTTGAGGCAATAAATGCTTCCCACATGATAGTTTAACATTTTTCAGCTCTTGTATGGCCGTTTTATAAAGTTATTTCGTATCCCTCCTATCTAACATATTCCCTAAAAAGTACTCCCAGTCTTGTTCCATTAGAAGGTAGACAGAAGCATACCAAAAGTAATTGTTGTGCCCTTGGGAACTCGAACCCATTGCCTCGTCAGTGTCAAACAATTTGGATTACATTACTTCACATTAACAGTCATGTAAGTGCTCAGCTTTCAAAAAATATATATATCGTACTGTAAGTATGTTTTGTACTACCACATTAGGCTCAAGTGAGTCAGTGGAGGTACTGGATGGAGTTGTGAAAACAATTAGAAAGTTGAACCCTAAACTGAATTAAACTCAAGTCTGCATTAGAAAGACAACCTTTAAAACACCAACATCACTCAATTACATTTTTAGATAGATCTAGTTAAGACCTTTTTTAGTATCACTACATCGATATCTCTAATTATGTAAATTTATATGATGTAACTTTGTGCGTTGTTTATGTCTGTCTGTTTTGTGTGTAAGCCTGATTGGTAATTATGAGCCTAGATGCTTTTGTGGTTGATGCTTTTTTGATTAATATGTTTAAATAAAAAAAAACGGGAGAGCTCTACTTTGAATTTCTGAAAGGAGATTGTTGTGCAGGTTGATCTACACCGCCAGAGTCTTCGTAAATCGCTCATGTTGCTTATTGTGTATATCCCACTTCGGACACCATGTTTAATTTTGTGGTCGTGTAGTTAAGTCCAACAGCTTTCAGATTACTTAAGTGAGTTTATTGACATATTGCCCTCTTAGTGCTACACAAAATTCAATATATTATCACCTTGTGTTGAGACTGCATCATGCAAGAAAAATCACATCCCAAGTTATAATAAATTAAACCCCTACATAACAATACAATTGGACTGCAAACATACAGTTCAACTGATTAAAAATGTCTTAGTTTACAATCGGATATCACTTGTAGTAATCTAAAAGGTATCCATAACGGGCAACACGCATGCATACCTAGTTCAGGTTATACGTTATGACCATGAAATTATATGAAAAGCAGGCAACTTGAATCATGAGATGCTATTAAGGTGGCTTGATAGGCTGAAAATTGACAACATTGATCAAAAATACGATGTTTTTAAAAACATATTAACATTTAAAGCCCTTGAACACTTGTAAAAAGCATTTTGAAACGATTTTGCTGAAATTGCCTCTAGATGAGTGTAAAATTCAAGGTAAGTACACAGAGGTATAACTTTTTTTACGTAGCAACGGCCATAGCAACGGTTGTTTACAGTCAGAAAGTGACCACAAATGGAGATTAGTTTCAATAAATGTGAACAATACTTTGTAGGAAGGCTGTTAGACACACACAATTCGATAATTGTAATCACGTGTGAAAAGTGCCAATTGAATCCCCATCACATGTTCATTCATTTCCCTTATAGAAAGTAATATTTCCTACATATACAACTGCAGTAACTTTTCACAAAATACAACAACATTTACACTCCTGTAATATGCAATCTGTAAACGCGCCCCTCCCCCAACTTCCTGGCTTGGTAAATGGTTAATCCATTGTGCAAGAAACTTTAAGTGCATTTTTCTCAAAAGTCTACTTTTATACCGATTGACTTCATGAAGAACATTCTACATTGGAGATTATTAAAGAGAAATTCCTGAAACTCTGGGTAATCAAACCCCAATAGTGTCGTAATGCAACCTGCCAAAATAATCGTAAAATTTGACCTCTGTCATGTGACACAAGAAAATTTGTCGACTGGGTTCGTTGCAAAAAAAGGTTAGTTCCAGATACAGCCTGTGAAAAGCACTGAAAACAACAGTTAGCTGTCAAAACTTTAGTTCATTTGATAGAACAAAACAGAAACTTGAAAGATGTCCTTGTTTGAAAGTCAAATCTTGTTTTATCAAAGAGCAGGAG
>CM042751.1:24574320-24601820 GCA_022496165.2 Catalaphyllia jardinei | reverse complement strand
GTCCACAGTTACACTCGCAAGAGCACATCAACTAGGCCTAGATGTCCTTCAGTCAACCCAGACAGCCCGCATTCCGCACGGCATAGTTTATCTATGCAATTTAAGGTGGCTCAAAACAGTTTCCAGCACTCTCCAAGAAGTGGATTTTGATGTTTCATAATTACCACCCTTTATCAATTGTTGCTACAATCATGGTATCAAAAAACTGCCCAATCACTGGTGAACACGTTGGTATTATTTTCGTGGCACAATAGGTTACCATAGCAACACTATGACCTGCTAAAAACAACGTTAATTTCAGCTTTAAGCGCTTATATTTCCAAAGCGGCAAGGTGAAATTTTTTCTTATTATAGAATTTTGATAAACAGGATAAAATGCAACGTTTGGCCAAGTTTAAAAAAATTCTGTACATGGGGTTCAGAGCCACCTTAAATTTTCGAAGATTTAAGATGGCTATGAACCCCACGTACAGAATTTTTTTAAAACTTTGCTATAGAGGTAATGTGACAGAAAACAATAAAATACGCCTTTTCTATCTTTTACACTCTGATAAAACAGGTTTTTAAGTAGTGCATGATCACAGGGTCCTATCTATATTGCATGTACAAATACAAATGTTCCATAATCTGACGTACTACTGTATGTGCAGGGATGCTCATGTGTGAGCTTGGGCCACATCTGATACTACCCATCCAAAGACCATCTCCAGATCTTGATATTCTTGTCAAGTGAGCCAGACACTATGACTTGTTCACAAGGATGAACATCACAGCTCAACACAGGTCGTGTGTGTCCAGTTAATTTTCCAATCACTTGGCAAGTGTTAAGGTCCCATACATAAAGTTGATTATCCTCAGATCCAGATATTACCCACTTGCCATTCACGGTACTAAAGCAAGCCATGACACAGAAGTCTTTGTTTATGTGCCCTGTGAGTCGATGCATAAAAATAACATAAAATACAAAGTCTTTCTTACTAGAAAGGACATCCCTATCACAGAATACAAAAACTTTCTTACTAGAAAGGACATCTTTTAAACATTGACATCTTTGCCTTTTGCTTGGAACAAACATGATGAAATTACAGTGTTTGCTGAGGGGAGGGAAACAACTTTTAGTTGGAATTATTGAGAGGTTTTAAAACTCAATGTTTCAAGAAACTGAGCAGGGAATGGGGAGCAGAGATGGTCCAGTGGTGACCGTAGAGCATGCCTCCTGGCACAGTATCACAGAGGTCATGGGCTTGAATCCCGCTCAAGCCTGAACTTGTTTGAGGCTTTAATTTCACAGCTGCTTAAATTGTGTGTATAATAGCGATGATCAATCATGTCTTCATATCTTTCTCCACCTTTCAAATATACATGTAAGATCTTTCATATATTTACTTGTAATGACAAAAAGTATTCTTTAAAAACTGTCTTAGACTATAGCTCTTTGATTTGCCACTGAAGAATGGCAATTTCATACCTTCATAGGTTTTCACTATCCTTCCTTGGCCTGTCTTATAATCCCACAACCTTATCTTGCTGTCTAGGGTTGACATGAGCAGATATTTTCCATTCGGGGAGATTACTGCATGTGATACGGGCAAAGGTGGGTCTTCGCTTGTTGAGATTGTTTTCAAACAGCAACCAGACAAAACATCCCAGACACAGCACTTGCTGTCGTAGCTACAGGATATGACAAGTGTTCCATCCAGGTTAAACTGCACTGCAGTAACTGCACCTCTGTGTCCTACTAGAGTTTTGAGGCAGGAACCTGATCAACAGAAAGGCTAACTTCAGATTCAGTGTTACCAATTTGGAGTAATTACAGAATGAGGGCCTCTTTGATCCACCTGTTTAACATGTGTCAAAATCTTTTGAAGAACGAAGTATAACACAATAGGCACTTCTGTGATAGGCCTTATCATGGTTTTCGATGCCATCTTGACAGGTAGGCAAAGAGGTCAGAAATTACAGTGTTTGTATGGGAATCTGATAGCAAATAACTTCTTCCAAAATTGAATTTTTCACAATTTGTGAATCAAAATGTTAAAATACTACGTAGAAGATTGCATTCACCAAGTTTGAAGGATGTAGCTTAGCTAGAAGACACTCAGTTAGTTTTTCTAATTTTCCATACATTTGTCTGTAAATTCCCCCCCCCCCAACCGCGTCTAGACGTTTGTCTACCCAGCCAAATTTACAGACAAACGTATGGAAAATTAGGGCCTGTTCACATGGAAGTGGGGGACCCCAGAGAGGTGAGGTACCTCACCTACCCATAGTAATAAAATAGTTGTCTTTACATGCAACCCCGGGGACGCGGGGTGAGGTCCAAAATGCCATCACTTGGTTGCTAAGCACGCACATGAACTATCGTTTGTTCCCGATGAAGCTGCTTTTCACTTTAAATGGCGTTGTTGCAGGCAAAACATGAGTTTGATTCTGCTGATTAGCCTGACTATCCGATTCCACGCTTAAATTTTTGCCAGCACTGTCAATTTCATCAATGTTTTGGCGGTTTTGGAGGTGAAATCGTCAAAATAACTGAAATAACTCGCCACGCTCGAGTGATTTGATTACCCTGGTTAAGCGGGTTACCCCACTCCGCAGCTTTCACATGCAAAAAACTCACCCCACCGAAGCGGGTTACCCGGACAGGCTGACCGGGTAACCCGCCTTGGTGGGGTACCCAACCCAACATGGGAACGCGATCAAGAAAAAAAGAGAGATTGTATGGATAGATTGGTTACCCCACCAAGGCGGGAGACCTCACCTGCCTGACGTCCCCCACTTCCATGTGAACAGGCCCTTAGAAAAATTAACTGAGCGTCTTCTAGTCAAGCTACATCCTTCAAACTTGGTGAATACAATATTCTACCAAATATTCTAATGTTGCGATTCAGAAATTGTGAAAAATTCATTTTTGGAAGAAGTTATTTGCTTTCGGATTCCCATACAAACACTGTAATTTCTGACTGCTTTGACCACCCGTCAAGATGGTGTCGAAAACCATGACAAGGTCTATTCGATGAGGTGTAAATAAGTGTCCCTGTATTATGTAGTTTAGCCACCAATTTTAAATAACTGATCAAAATTTACAATCACCACCTCTTGGGTCATTTACAGTTAGTTAGGAATTACAATTGGTATCCAGCAGCCACATCAGAAACCGTATTTCATCAAAAGACAAAATGATTATAACTTAACTGTGCACCTTCAGACACATCCCAGATCTTAATGCTTTCATCAAATGAGCCTGACGCAACCAAGGTTGTCTTCACATTGAAGCAGCAACAGAAAGCGTAGTCTTGATGACCAAGAAGAGTTGTAACGCACGTTTTGTTGGACAGATCCCATATTCTTACACTAGTGTCATCTGACACCGAAACAAGAAATCGGCTTTCTGAATTCCAAGCAACTTCTGAGACTTCCAGCTTGTGTCCTTTCAATGTCCCTTCCAATTTTCCCGCAAAGCTCCATATTTTGATCAGTTTGTCGGCTGACGATGACGCTATTAATTGTCCATTTGGGCTAAATTTAACACACGAGACTCCTTTACGATAAGCTGTAATGGAAATATCCTCTCGACCATTAAATTTGGGCCTGTTTTTGGCCAATTCACAAGTGTCTTCCATGTTGCATGTTTGCCGCCATAATTGTTTTGTCGACTGTCTCCTCCTCACCAGGGTAAAAATTTTGTCGCATGATCTTGAGGCTTAGTGAAAACGAAGGCAAAATGGCGGCCGTAGCTACCAAACCTCAAATGAGATGTTCCAGTTAAAAATCCTTTCATAACGGCCTGTCTAAAGTAAAATTCATTTGCTGAAAAAATAACGTACCAGGTTGTAGTCTGTGCAAGAAATTCCGTCGACAAAATGGTAAGATCTTCTTTTTTGGTGGAAACGTAGTTTGTTGTATGGCAACCGACAACAAAATAATTGATTGAACCCGTATATTACAGTCAACAATCCAAAACTGTGCGCTTTCAAAAATCTCGCTTTTATTAAATGGATCTTTGGTTCATGATCCTGTTTTTTGCGGAATCTTACAGATGCTTTCAAGGAAGAAGCCGGCCGTAGGCCCTGGCTCTGGAAATACAGTGTCATCCGCCAAGGACTCGAAAAAGAAAAGGAAATTGCCGAAACTGGAAGATTTCTTGCAGATGAGGGACTATACTGGAGCAAGTACTTTGTTAGAGGTAACGTCAGTTGTTATCCCTATGTACAAGGAGTGGTGTTTATATTACCTGGGCCACGGGAAAGGTGGCTGGGCTTTTAATACAGGGGAAAATGTTAGGAAAAAAAAAGAAAATTAAATATTAGCTCTGATTGGTTAAAATTCTGTTTCTATTAAACAATTAGATTATGAGTTTGAGAATTTAATGTGTGATAAATTGAGAGCAAATAATCTAATGCACCTATCAGTGTCAAGCCGAGGGGGGGGGGGGGGGGAGGTAGGGTGGGGATTTTGACATTTCCTAGAAAAATTTATCAAAATCCCAACCCTCGGGCAAAAAAGAGTTGTCAAAATTAGCAGAAATAAATGGTTTACTTCCCTTCTATTTATAAAATTGAAAGATCAAATTCATGATGTCCGATCAAAATCCCCGCCCTGGGGATATATGCCACAGTCAAATTCCTGTGGGTTGCCCGACCCTCCCCCCCTCGGGCTTGACATTGATAGGGCATTGTTTTATCTACTAATCATTCAAAACTTGATCTTAAAATCCTCCTCAAAGACACTTTGAAAACGCCAAGAAGCAGCCATCATTTTGCTAATAAGGGCACACTGCTATGCTACTCGCTATCTATCACAGTATAGATAGTGAGTAGCATAGCCAATCAGAGAACGGTATTCTTGATTGAATGCTTGTAGCTTGATAGAAACATGGTACTGTACATGTTTTCTATTTCTTAAGTATAGGGGTAACAAAATCTAATCCTAATTTTGGTAAACAGCAAGTGGTGTTTGCATACATGGTAAGTAGTGGTCTGATATGACAAGTGATGGTTTATATTCTGGACTTGAGATTGAGCAGTTTGGGTTTGATCCCAGGCTAGGTCATTGCATATTAAATTGTGTTCTTTGGCAAGATAATTGATTTTACTCTCCCAGTACCTCTCTCCAGGTGTGCAAATAGGTAGCAGCAATTTATTTTTATCCATGATCATGAGAGGGGTATAATGTGATAGACTAGTCACCCATTCAGGCAGAGTTAGAGCAAATTAAAATATTCTGTGGAGCTCTGTTTTTTGTTTGTGACCTCTCTGTCTTTTATATACCCTGTGTTTGAACAAATGAAGTGAACTTCTTTGTTTCAGTTTAATCGGAATTCTGGAAAGGCAAGTGAGGAGACAAATCTTTGGATTGCTTACACTGCATTTCACTTGGGAGATTACAAGAAAAGCATGGAGGTAAATTTTCATGAAGTGTACACACAGAGCCAATAACTAAAGGTTTCCTACAGTGCTACACAATTGCTGTCAGTGATATTTTACAACATACAGTACTATAGACTAAAGTGTACTGTATCGATTTTAACTTATTGAACTGAACACCTTAAAGATTTTTAGTACCACAGCACTGAACCATGCGCTGCACCTATTTGGGATGATTAGGTGAGATCTACATATAGAGCAGTGGCAGCTTATTCAAAGTCTGTGCCCCAGTACAAGCCTTTTAATCTGGACTCCAATCAAGATCAGATAATTATTTTATCAGTGTTGTCAAAGTGACAGTGCTTTTTGAGTGATTAAAATAGAGTGTCATCATATTGCCCAAAGTAACCTAAAATTAGCTCTCAGTCCATTGTAAAATTAATAATATTATTAATATTGTAGATTCTGTTTGAAATACATTCTGCCATTGTCAAGTTGGAAGATAAGAAATTATCTTAGGATTGTGCATGGTGATAACATTGTTGTTTTCTCAAAGTAATTTTTCTTGTCTGTCATCAACTCAAATTTTTGTTACATACTGTATACCATTTTTTAAAGGAATACTTGGCACTGACAAAAAGTGAAGCCTGCCATCCAGATGTTTGGGTTAATTTGGCTTGCTGTTATTTCTTCCTTGGAATGTACAAGGAGGCTGATGAGATGGCTTTGAAAGGTGAGAGTAATTCCAGCTGGAGGTAATTCCAGCTTGGCACTTTTGGGCAAGTAGCTCTCAAAGTTTGCTTTCCCTGGGTATGCCTTAGTTTGCTCTCTATTTGATTGAGTTGGCAGGGGACTTAATTGAGTCCTTGCCATTAGACAAGTGAGATTAATGACTGAGGAGTTACTTGCCAAACAGAAAAATATACTTGTCCCAGACAGCACTTCTTGTGAGTCCTGTCTATATATAATTTTGCAATAGTTCTTGTTTTAATTTGTGATGTGTCAAGGCATACCTTTTTAATGATATTAGTAAGTAATAATTATGGGGGCAATCCTGACTTGTCAAACCCTCATTTTTTTGCAAAATGTCAGATAATTTGAACCAAAATTCGTCTCCCTTTATTCAAACCAATTTTCATTTCCCTTAGGGATTCAAGGAATCAGGATTCCACTGGGTCAGTATAGTAATTTAATAAGTAACAAAGCTGATGATGTGAAAACTTGTTTTGATCAGGTCCAAAGAGCAGACTTCAAAACAGACTGCTGTTTCACCTTTCTCACAAGGTATGCTAGATCTGGAAGATTTAACTTCTAAGAACATGATTGAAGATTTTGTTAGTGTCTGATTATGATTGTCAGAGACGCCAACTTAAGAAAATAAAAATTTCCAGGGAGATCTCCAATTTTGCCTTCTTTGGTAAACCCCTCCCCTGGTCCTCCCTCATCTCTGCACCCTCACCCCCCCCCCCCCAAAAAAAAAGACAAAGGTTAAAAGTAGGGCTCTGCCTATTCAGACACAAAAAGAGGTCAAATATTTTACAATTTTCCCTGCCAGGAAATATTAAAAATTGGTAAAAGTGGCCACAAAAATGTACTATGAGTATCTAGGACATTTGGTGATCCGTATGGGAGACTAGGAGATTCAGTCTGTATCCTGTATGGTATAGATGCATTGTGTGAACCCTTAATCAACAGATTTAGATTGTTTCACATACATAAATTATTTGCTGGAATAAATTATAATCATAACGCCCACATTGGTGTTTCATGTGATCCGCAGTTTAACGATGAGAAGAGGCTCATGACTCATCATCAGGCACTACAGGATATTATTGAGGACCAGGTATGTGTACCTGTAATTATATTAAAAATTATTAAAATTAAATTTATAATAAGTTATTTTCACTGTTGCAGTTAAATTCGCCTGTAGTAGACTGTTCACAGACCCTCTAAATTGACTTGAGCTCTTGTTAAGATTGCAAGAAAAAAAATTTGAGCTTGGGATATCAATGGGGCAAAACACAATGGAATAGGCTGTGCAAAGACTTGCGGAGTCACAGGAAATACCTCAGACATTTATGGACAGATTACAGCTGCTGTAGTCTTGGTAGAACAAAACATTTTAACTTTCACTTTTTTACTTTTGGATAGCTGAGCTTGGCATCTATTCACTACCTAAGAAGTCATTACCAAGAGGCTATTGACATCTACAAGAGAATTCTTCTTGACAATAGGTACAACATACATGTATGGTGTACAATTGTGTAGAATTTTTAGTATCAAAAGTTTGCAAGGTATAAACTGTATGTGAAATAAAATAAGAGAAAGAATATAAATGCTAACTAGTATACCGGTACATACATTGTGACCAATATCAACATGCAAATTTCAAGAATTTTTTGTTTATCTTACAGAGACCAAAGAAACCAAGTGAACCTTATTCACACATGTACAAGCAGACTCTATTTGTGCAAAACATTTAATTTATCACCTTGACATTATATTGATCAATTATTCTGGTGATGAATTCTTAAAAATCCTACAGTATCATTACAATGTTCTAACTTATATTACATCAGAGTCCACTGTCATTTACTGTTTTGTTGTGTCATCAGGGATTACCTGGCTTTGAATGTGTATGTTGCACTGTGCTACTACAAGCTGGACTATTATGATGTCTCCCAGGCATGTATTTTAAAATTTAATTTTTTGTTTTTTCTGTGAGTTAAATCTTGTACCAATAAATATAATGCAAGGTGGTGCAGGCAACATTGGAGTGCAATAATAATTAATTATTGTAGTACAAAGGGGTGTGTACACATAAAACTGCAGTGAAAGCAAGATGCATGCCTTGGTGAATATTACTTTTCATTGCAAAAAATTGACTTTTACCTACAATATAAGTTAATATGTAATATAAAAATTCATTTGATATTTCATGCAGGAAGTCTTAGCAGTTTATCTTCAACATTATCCAGACAGGTAAATGTTAACTTTGCAATTATTAGTTTTTCACCTGTGATGTTGAACTTTAATTTGAGTTAATTTCATAATAATTACTGTAAGATGCAGTATTGGTTTAATGATGGTGAGTTGTGCGATGATAAAAATAGTAAAAATATATATAACATTTTAGAAAAATAATAATTATAGTAATGAAAAAAAGTCATTGCTTGAGTAACATTTTAAAACTCAGAGCATGTTTAAGAAATGAGTGTCTGATTAATTCGTTAAGACATGCCAGAGCTAACAGATATTTTTACTGGTTTATGCTTTGAGTTGAGTTTTTTTTAATCGTGATTATTTAAAATGCCTTTTGATTTCCTTGTTTCCCATTATGTACTGTTATTAGTAACTATTTTGATTTTGAACTGTATTTATTCCATTGTAGTGCAATTGCTGTAAACTTAAAGGCTTGTAACCACTTTAGACTGTATAATGGCAAAGCAGCTGAGGTGAGATTTGGCTCTGTCTGTCTGTCTGTCTGTCTGTCTTCCTGACCCAGTGTCTTGACATTATATTAATTAGTTCTAAGCACATTTGGCTTACTTTGGTTCTTTCTCAGGCAGAGCTGAAGACACTGCAGGAGACTGCAAGTCCTTCTTTCAGTTTTGCCAATGATCTCATCAAACACAATATGGTGAGTAATATTGAAAACTTTTCTCTGTCCCAGGAAAATTAATGTCTTTGACTATTAGACAGTCATGATGTACATGCAAAGTATGATCAAAGTGACCTAAGGGTCCAAAAATCATCTTTAGCTGCGAATACAGGCATGCATGATAACTGATTCTTCCATCTGTCTGACTTGTGTAATTGCCAAGCACATGTACTGCTTTTAATTTGCTTCTGACTTATTATAGTGGCGGATGTAAAAAGCTATATATGTATGCATTTTAATGTATACCATGTACAATTTGTACATGTATGATTGATCATATAAGAATTATCTTCGATGACACAATGTGTCTTATTATTTTATTAATTAGTGACTGGTTATATTGTATGTCGTTTTCTGTTTCATCAGGTGGTGTTTAGAGGAGGTGAGGGAGCCTTGCAGGTTTTACCACCTCTGGTTGATGTTATTCCAGAAGCCCGCCTAAATTTGGTAAGTACTTATTAACAATAATAACCCTCCAGTGCATTGTCTGATAGCAAGTCTTTTTCAATGCTTTTTAAAATTGGTAAGTTAAAATTTTAAAAGACTTTAATGAATTTTAATAAATTAAATTGATTAAACCTGTTTTGTTTCAATCTGCAGGTCATTTACTACCTGAGACAAGGTATGGGATCCGATATAATTTTTGTATAGTGTCTGGTGTAATGATATAATGATTCATAATGATAATAACAATGATGGACCTTTTAACCAATGTGTTCACTAATGAAATAATTTTTTTGTAGCTTTTGTATGAACAAAAAAAAACACCTCAGTCAGCAGATCAATAGCAAATATGCAAAGTTTCCTAAAAATGTGTGCAAACTCCTGAAAAGTATGACCCCAAACTTGCCAATTTTTACAAAGAGATGTTTCGCGTTGCCCCCTATCATACATTTCTTTGTAAAAATTGGCAAGTTTGGGTCCCATATATTTACAAGTTTGCTACAGATTCTCTGGTAATTTCACATCTAAGTTGCTCTTGAGCAAAGTCAAATATGTTATATTGGAGATTTCAAATTAATTAGCATTATGATTGAAATTTTTGTACATCCAGGCATTAGTTTTATGAAAGAGCTCTAAGCTGTTCGCTTACAGAAGTTTTTTTGGGTCTATCTTCTTATTTTTATAGAAAGTTTTAAAAGACAGAATTCATAGAGTATTCATGTTGTTATTGAATCATGACTTGTTCACACACACACTAATTGTTTTATCAGATGACGTTGTGGAAGCCTACAATCTTATCAAAGATCTGGAACCCACAACTCCTCAGGTAACCAACGATCGTCATTTATAATCAAACTTGAGTTTTTCTTGTCTCAGGAAGAGACAGGGAGAAAAATTCACTGTATGCATTGGGGGATTTACTGGAAAGGCTGCCCCATAACTTTGGCCTCACCTTTGCGGATATCAATTATGTTCCAGTCATTTCTCAAACAACAAAGATCCTGTCTTCACTTGCCACTCCCTCCCCTCCACCTTCTGGTTTCAGGTACCTCTGGATCTGGCATTGATTGATAGTGGTTGTCATTATTTGAACTATAGGGGTTTGTAGACCTTCATTTTAGTAATCCACATTATTCTATATGACATTGCAGGAATACATTCTTAAAGGTGTGGTCAATGCAGCTCTGGGACAGGAACAGGGCTCCGTAAGTTGACTTACACAGTTCTTGTCATTGCATTTTAATGCATTTGAGTGCTAAAAAGTACTGTACATCGAAACAAAATGTCTGTCTAAAATGAAGAATTATTTGTTTTCTCTCTCGTTTTTTTTTGTCCACCAAGTTTTTTTTGCAGCCACATAACATCTAAAATAGATTAACTGACTGTAAGGTACTAGTTTACTGCTACTATGTGTGGATGCTTACACTCTGAGCCATTTTCATGAAGTACTGTCAAAAGTAATTCCACAATCATGTAACTGTATAATCAGAGACGATGTTAATTTTTGTTTTATTGTTTAGAGAGAACACTTAAAAATCGCTCAACAGTACTTCCAGCTGGTGGGAGGATCAGCCAGCGAGTGTGGTTAGTTTTTCTGTATAGCCTGTTTTTGTTGTTTTGCTAGTTTCTATAAATGCCACAGACCTCGCTAGCAATTGTCCTTCTGCAGGATATTTTCTTTTTCAGCGATGAGAAGTTGCCTAGTGGATTATAGATTTTGCTAAATCAAATAAGACTTTATCTATTTTAGCATGTTGGTAATGTAGTGTACTCGTTTGCTAGTGGTCAAGAAAGGTCAAGTCTTCATACAAGCCAAGTGGCCCATCAGGCCAGAGCTTATGCCGATTTCTGTAGCATTAAGTGGCAGGTAATGATAAGATGCTAGTCCATCTGAACCCCACCGGCATTAAATTCGCCAATAGCCATTTATATACCTGGGTAAAGAGAGGCACTGTTAGAGTAAAGTGTCTTGCCCAACAACACCACACAATGTCCCCGGCCATGGCTTGAACCCGGACCGCTCGTCACCGAGCGCACAAACCATAACGCCAATTTGCGTCTCCTTTTAAAAATTGTAATTAAGAGTGATTGTTGATAATTGCTTGCTGTTATATTTAATCGTAGATACCATCCCGGGAAGACAGTGCATGGCATCTTGTTTTTTCCTCTTGAAACAATTTGAAGATGTTCTTATTTACCTTAACTCCATTAAGGTAAGAGTCGTAGCAGGACATTGTTTAACTGAGGACTGTCTTCTCTTTTCAGTCTCTGTTTTGTCCTCCACGATGTTAGCGGCACTCGAGGAAGGAGTGGTTAAGCTGCAAGATTCGCGAGAGTCTCGTTGGTGGGGAATCACCACCGACACCCACGCGATTCTCGCGGGTCGCAGTAACTGCTTGTGATCGTCCTGCTAGGTCGCCATCGGTGGTGAATGTGCGCTATTTTGGAATCAAAAGGTTTTAAAAAGGTATCCGAAGCTCGTTTGCTTCACAAAATTCCCACGGGGATACACATGCTCTCAGACTAACGAAGTTCGTAAGTTATTTGAAGTTCGCGGTTCGAACTTCGGGTAACTTCCGAAACCCTCTGTAAAGAGCTGTTAAAGTTATGTGGGACTGTAAGAGCTAGGAAGGTAGACGGAGCAGCGAAGATCGTTCTGTTCTGTAATTTTGTTTAAGCGGTTTTCATTTGAGTGTCGAAAAAGTAATTCGTTTCGTATGATGAAGTCTATGTTACCCTAGTGGCTTAAAAATTCGCGCCATTTTTTTTCTTTCAATCAGCAATAAAGCCAAAACCAATCGCAACTCGTTTTCACGCGCCGTTTTCCCGCGCTTTGCGTCACCTACACCTAGTTACTTCGAGTTTTGATTGGTTCTCTGGATTTTCTGTGTCGTTTTGATTGGCGAGAGTGACGACCAAAAGTTTCACGACTACGAATGGATGTTCCGTTTGTGAACAAATGACATGGCCCGCGTTTCTGGCCACATCACCTCTGCGTTGTGTGAGCGATAGTTTAAAATGTTCCTGGTATATTTTTGTTTGGCAGAGTTACTTTTACAATGACGATACGTTTAATTTCAACTACGCTCAAGCCAAGGCGGCTGTTGGGAATTACAAAGAAGCTGAGGAGGTTGGTTATCATTTCAGCATGTTCACATTAATTTATAAAATAATACATTTTTTTTTACTCCAACTGGAATACATAATCCCCCGAAAATCCGTGGCAAAGTTTAGGTAATCTATTCTTCAAGTAAGTTATATTATAGCAGGAGAAAGTCGGTCTCTATCTAGCCTGTTCACAGCGTTCTGTTTTCTCGTATTTCTGTTATATCGTTAAGCGCTCGGGTAGAATCGCGAGAGAACTGGACGCCAGCACAAAACGGGAGACTTGACGGGTTAGGGAGTGGGCGCTGGCGTTTACCTTCGCGTGCGCGATTGAAAATAGAGGGTCTGTGAACAGACTAGTCTCTATCCAACAACTATTTGTTTCCTTTTTTATTTTTGTTTTTCCTTAGATTTTTTTGCTGATTCAGTCGGAGAAAATTAAGAATGACTACACGTACTTAAGTTGGCTGGCGCGATGCTGTAAGTGATTAAAAAGTGATTTAACATCCGAGTGGTTCTGTGTTGAAGTTAGTTAGTAGTTATGTTAAATACAAACACGCGAAGCAGGCTAGATTACCCGCCGCTGTTAAGGAACGGTGCCCGCGCTCCGTACCCCAAGACGAGGAACGAAGACCGGACTCGAGAGATCGGCGGAAATTTGACAGAAATGCAATTTATGACGATTGGAGGACGCGGAATTAGTCAAAAATTATTATTCTGGTGGCACAATGGGTTGGCCCGCGGGGTATCATGTCACGTTTAAGGAGTACTTAGGAATTTGTGGGGCATTTAGGTCATTCTACTTAGTCTTCGTGTTCGGCCTCTTTTTTATTGTTAAGTTTTTGTTGTAACAGTTGTATTCATAATTGTGAATTTTCTACCTTACTGATTTTTTTTATCATTCCCTCAGTGTCTTGTGCTGCTGCATTAGATGAGGAATGCGTTTCCACATCAGTATTTTTGGCCACACCTAAAGGGTGTTATTTTTAGTGATTTTCGTATCCGGCGTACTACAGGTTCCAATTGGTAGAAGCAATAGTAGAGAGATTATGTTATAAGACGGAATACATCTACATCAGGCGCCAGTTGTTTGAAGGCTGGATAACGCTGTCCACCGGATAAATCACTATCCAGTGGATAGCGTGGTTTGTTTTGTTAACACTTATCCACTGGATAGCGATTAATCCGTTAGGTAGCACTATCCGGCTTTCGAACAACCGGGGCCAGATGACTGACTGACGCATTGCTCTAAGAAAACACAAACACCGTGAGGGTTTTTTTTGCTGTAACCGTTCTAATCTGAATTAATGTTTAGAAAGGGGTCCTAACCGCTACCATCTTTTAAAAGGGCGTTTTACCATTTATTGTTATTTGTCCGTGATCAGTTATTGATCAGAATTCTGGTAAATTTTTCAGACATTATGAACCATAAAGCCCGGCCGGCATGGGAACTGTATCTCAAGATGGAGACGTCCGGTGAATCTTTCAGTTTGCTACAGCTTATTGCAAACGATTGTTATAAGGTCAGTTGAAATATTCGACAAATGACAGGTGCCCATTAGAACTGAGTAAGGGTGACGATGTATAGCGCTTATCGCCTACTGTCTAGCTGTTCTCTTTGAAGCGGTACACGAGAACGAGAAAGTGTGTTTTACCACATCGTGAAATTTCGAGATCTCAAATCTCGCATGCAGGATTCGCTCAGAAATTGCGGAGCAAAAGTTAACTTGGATCACGGATCGAGGGAGCTTTTTTTCGTTCCACTATACGACTATGGGTTAAAGATTCTTTTTTTCAATTTATTAAATCTTATCCGTGTAGTTCTTTGTATCAAAAGTAACCATATGTTTTTTTCCGCAGATGGGCCAGTTTTACTACGCTGCTAAAGCCTTTGATGTGTTGGAGAGACTGGACCCTAACCCGGAGTACTGGGAAGGAAAGAGAGGGGCCTGTGTCGGAATCTTTCAGCAAATCATCGCTGGTCACGAGCCAAGGTTGGATCTACGCACTCATGCCCCCGGGGGTACTCCCACAAATTTCAGATAGGTGTAGGCGAAGGGTTTTAAATCTTGATCCTGTTTGAGGATTAGGAACCTCAACTACCATACTCTATCCCCTTGCACATAAGTATATTGTATGGGAGTACCCCCTCCCAAGACTCATGTGTTTGTTTTCCAAGGGAAGCGTGTTTGAAAATACTGGAGAATAAGAAAAGAACTTCCAAACCTTTTGCGTTTGTTACGTACGTGATGTGATGTGTGATGTGACGTGATGTCATGTACCACAATCAAAACGTTAACATTCCCGCGTACTTCCTACCGTCATCCCCCACTTTTTCGGGCATTTTCCTCTGGAGGTTTTAACCTCCAGTCGGTGTGATAGGAGCTCAGTGGCGGTATTTTGAATTATGTTGTCCACGAACAAAATTACCTTTGAATTGAAGGAAACCTGAAAATAATAGTTAAAAAAAATAGAAAGACACTAAAGAGTTAATAATAAACCATAAAGGAACAAGGATGGTTAAGGATGGAAGAAATTAAAACGGTTTACAAACGGCTTGACTTTTGAAGATGCACAAATCCTGGTGTAACTCTTTTGAGCTAGCACTCGAAGAAAACTTTCAAGTTCATTAGAATACGAAAGGCCGTTGGAGGAATTTGGGTTATCTTTTAGAGGCTCACCTTACTGCTTAAAGCATACGTTTTCCCACTGCAGTGTAACTTGTTAGCTTCAGTTTTGTGGTTCCATTATGATAAAATAATGTGATATGTGACAGTCTTTTCTATTTCTTTTCTCAGGGAGACATTGAGAGACGTTCTACAAATTCTTCGTAACACAGGAAATCCTCAAGTTGAGTACATCATCCGCACTATGAAGAAATGGGCAAAGGAGAACAGGATACCTGTTCCATGATTCTCTCAAATCTGACCTATGTACATTTGAAGCGTATCTTTGCATTTCATTTTACATGCGTGTAGTTTTTTTTTCGAAATGGTGTTTGTCTTTAAAGCTTAGAGACCTGTTGCAGGGTCGTAGTCCCAGAGAACTTCTATGTTAAGTTCCATTTGGTTGTAACCCTTTCCAGTAACGATAAAAACTAATAACAACATAGCAAGTGACTGCTTGATCGGCAGATTTTAGCTTTTCGACGAAAACCCTCCGTGATAGGTAGTGAATGATAGCGCAGAGAATAAGAAGAAGCCAGTGACCTCGAACCGCCCGAGTTACGCACTACACAAATGTTTGTACAAATAAAGTTTGTAAATATTAAATGGTATTTATCACGTGCAAAGGTGTGTGGGACTGGTTTTCTCATGCAGTAGACTGTTCATGCAGTACAGGTTAGCCGTTCTGTTGGTTTTCCGCTGACATGACTCGACGCCGCGAAGGTCTCCAAGAAAATAATCCTGTCAATCCGAGAATTGACCAAAACAAATGAATTAATACAGGTGTAGTTTGAATCAATAGGATCCTGCGGCCATCATTCTATTGTAGCCTGTATAGCAAGCGTTCCCGCACGAAGAGCTTTCTCCGCATTATGGCTGTGCGCTAATTGGAACGAGAGCCAAAAAAAGACCATTCAGTGGGTGTTGACTTCTCGCTCCAATGCGCGGGCTTTGTACGGGACGCAGACTATCCTTGTGCCTCGTTTGCATTATTTAGCGACCGAGACGAAATGGTAACCCCTTTAACCCTCCCTTCTATCGGTCAACGAACCCAATCAAAATACTCGGGATGATTTTTTTCAAAAAAACGAATTATGGTTTCTGGATTTTTTGTGGTACTGCTTACGTGGACGGAGTTAAACACTATGAGACAAGACTTTAGCGGATATAAGGAGGAAACTCCAAGTCGAGAGAGTGGCAAGGCTGTATTCAGACACTGCTTTATTGTCAATCCCATTTGCAAAATTGAAAGTACATTGATCTCAATGATGTTTTTCTTTGATGGAGAAGGCAACTTTAGTCAGGCCTAAATAAGTGGGTGGAAAGGAGAGCTGTAACGGGATGCTACTACAGAGCGTATGCACAGGCGGCTGTCATGCATATTTATGGGAACAAAAGAGTTTACAAAATAAGACAGTTGAGAACCCCACAGGATTGACCGAATTACGGTCGTTTCGCCTACTGTCTGTTCGCCCACGTCTAGAGTCGATTCGCCTACGTCCAACCTGCAGATCTAACACTGTTATCTCACGCATTCAGACCAATTTCTCACGCCTAACTGACAATAGCGAGTGTAATAGCAAACGTTCGAGAGTTCGGAACTCTTTAGTAATGCTCGAGATTGGTTGGAAATCCTTTGAAAATCATTGGTCCTGTTTTGAAGTCGTCGAAAATCTATCTACGTTTCTGTTATCTTAGGAAGTTGTCGGGAAATCTTGGGCAATCTTCGGAAGTCGTTCGAAATCTTCGTAGTCTTTCGAAAACTTCTGCAATCTTCGGAAGCCGTCGGTAAATTTTCGGAAATTCAGGTTCTGTGGAGACGAAAAGTCTCACGCATTTTACTGAAAAAAAGTTGAGGTTATCACTTTGTAAGTTCGCCTACGTCTTAAACTCTTACAATCACTCTTAAACTATTACAATCACTGATTCACTTACTTAATGTGCGATGTCAGAGTCAGTCGATTTGATTTGTACTTGGTGGTGTGAATTCAAACAATTGTCGTAGTTCTATACTTAAGTTTGTGGGAACCTTTTTTAGAACGAGGAATATTCACACACCTTTTTCGCCTGTTTATTTGTGCTGGACTCATCAATAAGACGTAGGCGAACTGCCATATTGGACGTAGACGAATCGCCTCTAGACGTAAGCGAACAGACAGTAGGCGAAACGACCCGTAGGCGAAACGACTGGTTACCGATTGACCAACATGGCTGCCGTTTCATTGTCTTGGAACACCAATATGGCTGCTATGACATAACGTGCATACACTCTATATCTGACATTTTGTTTTTTACAATGATATCTTTCTTTATAGGGGAAAAGTCAGGAAATTTTAAAAACGGATGTCAAAGGGATCTGTATGTTGACTTACGATGTATTCCCACGTTGCTTGACTTTGAACTTGACGTAAGGAATACTCTGCCTCCCTCCTAAACTTGATCCCAGACTCCATCTTCAGGCAAAGGGAGGGAGTCAGGGATCAAGGATGTACTTCCGCCAAAGTGCTTTCTGGGATTTGTGCATGCAAACGGCTGCCAACAAATTAGAAAATTTAAGAAACTTTTATTGAATCAATGACAGTTGCTTTTTAAATGTAGTGAAGTATTGCTTTGCAACTTATTAATAAAACTGACAGAACGTCTGAAAACAAGGGCACAATCCTCGCTGGTACTTGAAACAAGAGATCTTACTCAAGAGATCTTCAAACCAGCAATGGAAGACTCCAGGGACTGCAACAAACAGACAAACAAACAAACAAAACATCAACAAGGCTGTACAGGGCCATACCGACAAGAGTGTATGTGTATATTTAACAGAACCAAAAGGTACCATACGACCCTGTTATTTCGAACTCTCAGAGGAAACGAAAAATACTTCCAAATAACTGAAGGAGAAACCCAAGGGAAATGGTTTTGAGGTAGAAATAACAAGGTTGGAATTACTGGGCTTCAACTGTAGTTAATTTCAGAAATATTTCCGAGGGTTACAGCATAACATATTATTTGCTTGAATATTGGACCGAAATATCCCTTATCATGACATATCACTGATCAGAGTGCTCATTAACAATTAGACCCGTAGCTCGAAAGGGCTACGGGTCAATAGCCCATGAGGCGAAGCCGAATGGGCTATTGACCCGTGGCCCTTGAGGGCAAAGGGTCTAATTGTTTTAGTATCACCCAACAAGTCGGACAGAAAAGGCAATAACAAAGTTAGCAAATGCAAGTTTAGGAAATATTTATTTGGGGGAAAAAACGAAGGAAAAACCGGCGAATTTTGCTACTCGATGACTATTACTATTAGACCCCTAGTAGCGTAGCCAATCAAAATGCAGGATTTGCATTAGTTCACTAGTTGGGTGATACTAATATCATCTTAGACTGCTGAAAAGCTCGATTGTCACCATGGCCACTCTTCAGGTATTTCTTCAAGAATCTAAACATGAAAACTATCATGCCCAGGAAAGCTTTCAGAATTTAGAGTTGCTTAAATTTACCTTGACATCCCAAATGACAACACGCCCATCAACACCAGAGGTCACAAACTTAGTGGCACCTGCTTTAGTTCCACTGTAGATTTGCACTTGACTGGAAAAAGAACAGAAAAATACCGTTTAAATCGACTGTTCTTGCAAGAGACCATGTAAAAAAGAGGGTCCAAAAGAATTGTGTCACCATTTCTTCCACATAATCATTACCACTAGTTACTCTTTTCTTGTACAAATACTCTTTACCATGAGTGAGGAAATTCTCAACTGCCTTACATGTACCTGACAGTACAATCGACTGAGTACATGTATGTGTAGCTACAACCCTTCCCTAATTCTCCCAGAGTAAATAAAGTGACAAAAGGAACATGAAGGAGAATTTCTCACTTGATTGCATTTTGGTGAGTGGTATTTACTCCAGAGCCAGACCCACTTTCATCTGCACTTTGAGCTCGTTTGTCCATAGTACGGAACTTAGCCATGGCACTGACAGTACCCGAGCCTTCCTTCTTCTTAGGAACATCTAGCTTCTGGCCCAGACTCAAAGTATCTTTGTCATCATGGCTGAACAATATTGGGACATAATCATACCCTGCAAAAACAACAATTTATGTCAATGATTACTAAGCTGTGCAAAGAATTGGCACAGTGAGGTTTCACATGAGAACTCACTTCCAAAAGGCCATGACGTCAAACAACTTCAAAAAGAATACAGCACTGTCATTGAGTGTTTTTTGTCATAAATTTGGAAAATCTATCGAAGTGAGCTTAAGGTGCCATGGACTATCCAACAGTTGGATTTTAAGTTGTTAAGTACAATTACTTTTAGCTTATCTGTAAATCACATCTGCAAAGCTTCTTTATGGAAGTCAACAAACAGAGCAACATTAAGGTACACAGCCACTGTAGGACGACCATGCATCATCTTTAACAAGTACATGTACATGTAACATCTACTTCACAGATTTCAGATGAGCACTGCATTATTATAGTTCATTATCAAGTTCTACTCTAAAACAACATCCGAGAGCCCAGCTGATAGCTAGATGATGCACGTTGTCTCACAATGAATCGCATTGCCCAAAGGGCAATCATTACCAGCAGTGATGATGCTGTTTTCTGTGACCCACACACATGCTGCAAAAGGCAAAAAGTCGCCTTGGATGGTAGCCAGCTTGCATTCATTAGCGGCATTCACAACATTGATGCTGGAGTCATGACCAACCCAAGCAAGCTTGTTTCCTGAAGCAGAGAAACTAACACCGTGCACCCATCCACCTGCAAAAACACACCAAGTTGTCAAAATACAATACAAGGGACTGGTCTGGGCTAACAGAAACAAAGTGGCCTTTTTATTTTACATTAATAAATTTATTGTTACTTTCTTTGTTACTTTTTTTTCATGCGAGTCAAGTCATGCTCAAATTTTGGCTCGAATCCTTCAATTTTTTTTATTACTATTATTTGGCCGAATAGCATTACTGCAAGGTTTTTTGTCACTGTTTTCCACCAGGTTGAGATAATCAGGGGTTGAGAAATTAGAGTCATGTAAACCAATGACTGGTGTATTCACTTTCTTTTCTTACAACCTTTGTTTCCCTGCATCAGACTGCTAAAAAAAATTGATTAGCTACCAAAAAACGTACTGTACTGTGCTTTCAATATGAAGCGTAGTTGTTGGAGAACCACCCATCGGAAAGCAACACTCATAACAACTACTTTCCACCCTGGAGCCAATTTTTGAAAACTGCTAACTGTGAAGCAGACAATTCACTATAGAATACCTGCTACTCCACCAGGTGCCAAGACTTACTGTCCCTTTCAACAACATGTGAACCCTGCTCAATCCACAGTCTGATGGTGGCCATTAATTGTCAAAGTGGTCTTCTTGACAAGCAAAGGTTTACTCCAGTGAGTCCAAAAGGCTACCTCTGTGGGTTATGATTGGTACATTTTGACCCAATTTGTGTTTCTGTTATTTTACAAAGTTAATTTTGTTGTTGTTGTAAAATTTTATTATGATTGACTGCAGCCAAAATGTACTCACTAATAAGAGTTTCAAATTCAAGAGTTAACATGTTATTGAAAGGCCTAATTAAAGAAAAAACAATGGGTGAGTTCAAAAAACAAGTCCAAGGGGAACTATTTGTTGGTTAGTAATCTCTCATTGTACTGTGATCTCTATACAGCACGTACCTCTGCCATTAGAGAACTCTTTCAAACAACTTCCAAAGCTGGACTTCTTTCCCCAGATAGTGTCAGTGTTGGTTTTTCCATCTACTTCTTTAATGTAGGCTGAGAAGACCCTATGATAATTTGAGAAAGGAACAAGACATTGATGCAAGCTTCTGTATATCAGCTGTCAACACATTTCTCTAGAATTGTGTTTGAAATAAAACTACCAGGGCAAACTGATTCAGAGAAAATTAATTGTAAAGGCTGATTTACATAGTACGACTTTGTAGCATACGGCAAGCCCACAACAGGCCTACGACATGAATTGTTTATTGTAAATCAAACCTACACCTCTCTTACGATTATCGTGTAGATCCCAGGTCATGTTGTAGGCCTGTCGTAAGCTTGTTGTATGCAACAAAGTCCTACTGTGTAAATCGGCCTTTACAGTAATAATAATTTTATTAATTGAATCAATTTGTAAACTATGCCATTAACTCCCTCTGTCGTAATTAAAACAACTCCTCAGACACTACTCAATGGACGATAAGAAAATTATTTCTTGCTAAGCTTCAACTATATTACATACATTACTGGAAAAAGCAAACAATTTTACTAGCAAAAAGGTAACCTTGATGTTAATATTATTTTTGTACATTAATATTGATTTCTATACATGATATAAATTAAGCATGAAATAAAGCATCTCGCCCTTGTGGTAGATTAGAACTATTTTTTCCTCTCTTGGTAATGGCTTTTTTTCTGCCTATTTGTAGTGAGCTACATCAGTTTATAAACACACCTGGTCTTGAAGTCAGAAGACCCAGCAGCCAGCAACAAGTTGTTGGGATGCCAATCAAGGCTATGAAAATGGCAGTAATGAATACACAAATCAATAACATGAAGCTTGTACCACTTTTTCAGACTCAACAGAGACATCTAGCATCTACAACATTGCATTCTGTGTCAGATACTTCCATGACTACTATCAGCTCTTCATATAATCTGGCTTGCAGGCCTCTGTCCTGAATGACAATGTTAATTTTGATGCGCCCTGCAAGAAATGCCATGACCTTATGTTTCACCGTCTTTTAACTGATCCGCCCTATGATGGAGTGGCATTCAATGGTGGTTTTCTAGGGATAGATGGCTGCTGCAAGGTTCTAGTGGCAAAACTTCTTTTGTTTGTACAGAACCAAGAAAAGCACTATCCTTGTCAACAGGTACAAAGTTAGGAAATGAAGCTTACCACAACACAGTAGAACGAATTGGCTTTTTGATATGCTTGCTGACCCACCTGCATACAGTAAAACACAGCACACAAAGGTTAAAATGCAAAATTGATAAGAAATACTCAATAAAAAGGAAATTTTTAAACCTAAAAATTTTTGTCTCCAATCAGTACAGTTAGATACAAGAACAATAAGCCCAAACATCTGCTTTGAGAAGGGTAAGTCATGTAAATTAGACAAGCAGGTAAGGGATAAAACACTATGATATGTGACAAAGCCTTTCAAATGAGGGCAAGGTCCTAAATTACTTCTTCATTAATAGTAGCTTGTCGTCAACAGGCCTTCTTTCTTACTTTTCAAAGCAGTTCTTGCACAAAGTCTGTAACACTGAATCATAAATCTCATAAACCGTGAATAACAAAGAAAGGGGGGCTACTAAATACCCATCATTTGTACATCTAGGAAATTTTAATAATACTGACCAATCATTCTCCTTTTCAAAGTAGCACACGGAAATGAGGCGTGCACTACTTCCCACTGCAAACTTGTCCTCTGCAGATTTAAGCAAAGACCCGTTGCTGATAAATGAACCAAGACTTGTTTTAAGTGAATAGATTAATACCCGATCTATACCTGTAGGTGCGAGTCACATACCTAGAGCTCGAAAACTTGGATCTCACCTCTACTCACATCTTTGGACCAATTGTATTTGACAGGGGTTTCATTGACATCTTTAGCAGAAGGGCACTTTGGTTTCACAGGTAGTCAAAACTGTTTAAAATTATCTTCTTTGTAAGAAAAACATTGCTCTAGATGGTTGAAACAGGAAGGCAACTCATCCTCAAAGTTGGTCATGCCCAACCCTAAGTGAAGCCCCTGATTTAAGCCTAGCAGAAAATTTGTCATAAAATTATTCTTAACTCACATACATAATCAGGGATGTAGACAAAATTTTTAATAGACGGGAATTATCAGTTCTCAGGCGGGTTTAGAAGAGTCCATTATTAAAGATTTTTATGACTGTAGAAGGTTTCTCAGCCTGGAAAATTGAGTTCACAGCCGGGTATTTTCCCCGGCTCCTGGCTATTATCTACATCCCTGCATAATATTTTAAAACTAGGTAAACTTAAACCAATCAAAGAAAAAAAGGTCATCTTTGAAAAAGATGCCTGTATTTCCAGGATAAAAAGTCAAGCCTGTGACTTGGAAAAAGTTGGTACAGCTGTAGGTATACAAATGAGTACAAATGCGTACAAATGCGTACACTTGATTCTACACCTTGTGCTAAGAAACTACAATCATAATTTATGAAAATAATAAAAGCTAGCTCATAACACAAAACCATTTTTTTGTTTTGTTTTTTTGGCACATTAAGTCCTTGACACTAAATTGTTTGCTAGACTCAATTTTAGAGTATACTAAATCTCCACAGCAGTTAAATTGTGATTTGAGTTGACAAGTTCAACAACATTATTGAAATCCCCTCATTAGTCAGTAAGGTAATTCCTGTTTTAACTTCCTTACATTCTTAGTGTAACTATACCTTTTGGAGACCAGCAGACATAAGTTGCAGCACGATTGATACGCAAGATAACAAGCATTGGCTTCCAATTGCCATCTTGTAGATTCCAGACATAAGCATTTCTGTCCTAACGACAACAAAACATAAAACAAATAACATGAAGAAAACCAGTTTTCAAAGGAAATCATTTTCAACCTTGACCTTTAATCTTTTAATAGTACATGTATATACATGTACAAGTGACTTTTTATATACCATTTTACACGTTTTTACAATTCTTTTATTTGTTATATAGTAGTTTGTAGTGCGTCGAACGTGACTACGAGACGTTATGTCTAGCAAACTGACTCAATTATAAAATGCATACACTTAAATCTGACTTGCAGTTGTTCTTGCTACCAAGAATGAATAAAATGTTAACATTATTTTCAAGATGGCAATAAATGTTTAAAGAAACTATTTGACTAAAATTAATGGAGAAGGAAAGACTCTTCAATAATTTGTAAACTTTTTTCCCATATTGGACGAGGTTTGCAAGGTAAGATATTACGGGAAAAATGACTTTCTGAAAACAAGGAGGGAAAGAATATTCCATTTTAATGCACACAGAGATATTCAGCCCATGTATATTATTTACTTACTGCTCCACATGTGACCAGCCTGTTACTGTTTGGGGCCCAGGCCATTCCTGTTACACGTTGGCCATGCTAACCAAAACAACAATCACACTAACATTACAAAAAATATGGTTTGAAAACCTATGAGTGTCTGTTGCAAAGTTTCATGTGCTCATTGGTGAAGGGAATGAATACCCAAGCACATTTACCAGTCTAAGTGCCCAAAAATTATGATTTACAAATCACATATAATTATAGGCAAGGAGTGAAAAACTTAAACTTAAGGTGGCTCACTAGATTATTTCCGAGACTCAATAGTGTGCGCTGTCATTGCCTGCGAGACGTCAGTATTAATCGCACGACGGTGCAAAAATGACGCAAGTAGCCCTAAGAAGAAATGAAAGATACCTCAGCATTTGAAAGGTGCTAAATGACTTCAGTATATGTAGCAATAGTTTGAAACTCTGTTCAAGCATGTGTTTAAGCCCAAGACCAAAAAAACTATGACAAAAATGCTCTATAAAAACGGGTAAACAGGCTCTAATTTACCCTTGCTTTCTGGCATGCGATACATGGTGTCAAATGAGTGCGCACTAACTAAATAACATACGTGTTCCATGCGTGTTTTTCCGACTTTTGTGAAGTCAGTGTGACCAAACAAAAGCTAATTTTCTCGCGTTTCCTTTGGTGAATTATTTTTAAATTTGGCTCAGTTGTAACCACATACAAATCCTATAAAATACCCTATTTTTGTTAAAATCTGTCAGAGCTAATCTAAGTCGTCTGAACAACGCTGACTTTTCAACATTTCAAAATGTCAGGCAATATCAATTTCAATAAAAATTGTCAAGTACTTGTGAAGAATGTAACTTTCGTGGCTGGTATGATGCGGCGTTTCGTCTCGGCCAAGAGACTCATCAGATACTTTTCGAATTCCAGCAAACTCGTTGAGCATCGCGCTCAAAGTCTCGTTGGCGAAGTCAAGATGCTAGCAGTCTGGCCCTCTATCGCAGAAGGATTCCCAACCGCAAGTTCACGAATTATATGCAATAAAAATTGTCAAGTACTTGTGAAGAATGTAAATTTCGTGGCTGGTATGACGCGGCGTTTCGTCTCGGCCAAGAGACTCATCAGATACTTTTCGAATTCCAGCAAACTCGTTGAGCATCGCGCTCAAAGTCCCATTCGCGAAGTCAATAATATCAATTTCATGTGCCAAAATATGAAAAAATTTACCGAAGGAAAGTTAAAATATTGAGGAGTCTAAACCAAAATAAGGAAAATATGTGCCTGTCATTAGATGAGATGTTGCCATGGTAATGTCCTTAATCCAAAAGTTGTATGTTAAAGATATTCAAGTCAATGTTAATAAGTTACATGTACACAGAGTACACCAATCATTATTTACATGAAACGTTTGATGCATGTGTGCATGAACACCATACCTAGCCAAAATGCAATCGAGACAGACAGCTGTCACTTACAACTGATTGACCTTGATTCATTTCACCATGGCACAGGGAGAACTTCCTGCATCAGCGACTATCTTGTATTCCACTTTTTCCGTAAATGCAGTTAGTCAAGCTTCAAAGGTTCACTAACTGAGTTTACGATTAAAGTGGACAATTCCCTCACAATCTGATGTAGATTATATCAAATAATTTTTCCTACATCATGCTCACCTCAGTCAAAACAAAACCTTTCTCCCATTTGTTTCCCGCCTTCTTGTAAATATGTACTGTATTGTCATTTGGAGAAAAGGCAAGCTCTGAAAGACGAAGTGCCCCATTTCACTCTTCACTGCTTCAAACATAATTTAAATGACCATGATGATATAGCTTAGCCTCACTCTTTTCTTTAAAACGATGGTTTAGCTACGCCATTTTAAAAGTCACCAACAACTATGTACTTCAGCACACAAAGAATAGGCTCTGAGCGGAAATGAAAAAAAAAACTTACGGCTGCAGTCCTTGTTGAAGCTGAAACAAGTAATTGGTCGAATGGACAGCTCGTGTACTTCCTTCCCCGACATTTCCAGAAAAAAATGTAAACTATCACTTAAAAACGCAACTTTTTTAACGACTATTGCCACGGACTCTGGTCAGTCTACGCAGCAAGATGGCGACCCCAAACACATCCGCCTTCTTTTAAAGGCGTGGCTTTAGTAAAAGAAACGTTGTTATTGATTGGTTAGGGTATTACATATGACCAATCAAAACGCCGATTAGGTTTACTTTTCAATTTGGTACTGCTGGGCAGAGAGTATCAAGTTACTGCACATTCAGATTGTCGGTGCAAGATATCGCAGATCTATCGCAGAAGGTCTCGCAGAATAAATCGCAGGGGAACTCGGGGAAGCGCACTACTAGTATTGTTTCTGTGATCTCTCTTATTTATAGAATGACTCATCCTGTGGTTGAACCTCCTAAATATATCACTGCCTCCCGCGTGAAAGAAGTTCTAAAGTATGAGGATCTCATTCCAGTCATTGAAGAGGCTTTGGTAAATTTTTCCGCGCGCGAGAGCGGTGGAGTTGTTCAGCCTGTGCGCACAGCCGTACAAATTGAAGATCGCGGGTAAATGTTTATATGCAGTTTGTAATTTGCTAAGAACAAGTGATAATAATTACTGTTAAAATTAGGGAGTTATCGGCGAGATTCCCTAGATTGTCTTCTTCAATTCTTTACAGAGGCGGATTCAGAGGAGGTGTTGATAGGGTGCAACCCCCCGCCCCCCTCCCCTCTCCCCTTTAAGCAGCAATTTTTTCTGGTACATGTAATTTGGTTGAAAAGTAATACAATCAAATAATTTCATACATAGTTTGTTTCACTTCCACCAAATGACTGATTATCAAGTTAGGAAACGATGATGCCAGGACTCCTGATAATGCACATATTTTCACGTCTTCATTACTATAATAATTTTTTTTCCATTTGCATCATGCCATCATTTTCCATCATGCCTTTGCAAACATTTTTTAAGAGTCAGGAATGTTGGAAATGGTGTTTTAGAAGGTAAAATTACTGCACAAATTTTGACCTTCAAAACACCCCCCCCCCCCCCAAACAATGTGCTCATGTCTGCAACATTTGCCATCCATACTAATGACGTCAAAAGTTATTAAGGTTTTACAACCCCCTTTCAGGAAATTTTGGATCCAACCCTGCTATACAAAGGCTTCCTTTTTGTTGAAACAACATCTCCCACTGGGTGACCTCTGGGTA
>CM042751.1:24558470-24569320 GCA_022496165.2 Catalaphyllia jardinei | reverse complement strand
AATGACTTTATTTTAAGAGGGTAGCACATAACAGTTTAAGTACAACTGATGACCCTGTGGCCCTCTATAAAGTAATCTAGTCAATACAAAATTAACATAAATAAAAATAATAATAATTTAATATAAATAGATTAAAAACATAATTAAAAGAATACATATATATATATATCATATTAAAAACTCTCAATAATAAAAACATGCAAAAATTCATTTTCCAGATTATAGAAAATTCATATTACTATTTTGTTTGCTAAGTAAATTGTTCATAACTGTCTTTTTCAAAGCTTTGGCACTCTTTAATTCGTTGAGGTCTTTATCCAGGTTATTCCATTCTTTAATTGATGGTACAGTAAATGTTTGCCCACCTTCTGTTTCATTTTTATAATTTGGACAATTAAAATTTAAGTTACTAAAGTGGATATTTCTATTGTGGGTGTCAGAGTTCAACTTAAGCATTTGCTTCAGGTAGACCGACGTCTTCCCTAAGATTCCCTTAAGGAGTAAAGAACATCTAATTGCATAAGATTCATGGAAAAATGGTATCCAGTTAAATAAGCTGAACAGTGGAACAGAACGAGAGCGGGGCTCAGCGTCCAAGATGATTCTTGCTGCTCTTTTCTGTAACTTAACGTAAAGATGTTTTACAACCACAGCTCACAGAGTTCTGCTCGCTAGTTTAGTTTTGATTAAATAATTTTATTAAATTTTATGAAATAATTTATTTATTAAATTGGCATTTATTGAACAGATCACCAAAGATACTTTGGCCTTGCGAGCTTCCAAAGCTCTTCCATTGGAGATCAAACACAAGGCATCCAGAAGTGAAAAATTGGAGGACAACAAGGTTTTCATGCCTATGGAGGATCTTATCAGAGGCATCATACAAAATGAAGTCCTTCATGCTCTGGCCATTACAAAACCACCACACAGGAATCTTAACCTCTCTCTTTTGGGCAAAAATCCTGGTGGCAAACGTGGTGGCAAACCATGTCAAAGTCGTCCTACAAATCAAGAAGACCAATGATCCAGATCGAAGTCAGCGAAGCATTCTAACCAACCTCAATCATTGTCCAAAAAACGCCCAAGGAAAAGGTTCCAGTCACGTAAAATAGACTGTCATTCTTCTCTTCTTCTTAACCTGCCTACCTACCTATGTAGGTCAATGTACCTGGGTAAGGGTGAGGCAATGTGAGGGTAAAGTGTGTTGTCCAAGGATACAACACAATGATCTCAGCCCAGGCCTGATCTTGGAGCACTTGTCCAAAGTCTAGTGAACTAACCATAAGGCCATCATGCCTCCTTATGAGGATACCAGCAATAATTATTGTGTTATCAACTGATTACTATCTAACTAAAATGAAACCTTCTTTGTTTTAAGGTCAGAATATGGAGTCGAACCTTTGCCAACGCACAAAAGCTGGCTGATGAGGTTGGTGCAAAAGCTTGTGCAACAGTGGAAGAGGCAGCGTCAGGTGCTGATGTTATAGTGACTGTAACTTTAGCAACAAGTCCGATTCTGTGTGGGAAGTGGGTCAAGTCTGGTGCCTTGATAAACTGTGAGTGATCCTTATATACATTCAAGTGCTTTATCTTTAACTAAGCTTTCTATGCAGTTAAATGCAATTTAACACAGTTAACAACAAAGAGAAGCTAGCATTGGTCAGGTGGCTAGTAATTCTTTGATGTTAGCGCAAGCATAGTGCACCCCATCATAGCAGAACGATCGAGCATACGTGTAGCATAGTTAATCCAGTTTTCAGTGGAGCTCAGGTACATGTAGCTTTTTTGCCTTGTTTTTATCTGCACCTTTCTATCCCCTTTTCTACTGTTGTTTTAATGTTGCATGTGCCTAGATAACTGTATGTGGGGATTCCTGGCTGAGTTGTGGGGATCGCCACCCATGAGACCTTTTGTACTGTGCAGGAGCTTGCCGATCACAGTGGAGGGCCCCTGGACATTCCAGACACCAACCTAAGATACAATTTGATTCAGTTGTTAACAGGAGTGAATTTACTTTCCGTGTTGAGGCATGTAACATACCTCCTTGAGCCATAGTGAAGGAAACGTTTTTAAATTTGGTGACTGTGTTGGACACACCTTTAGGTAGTCATCTTGATGATTTTGTTGAAAGTGGATCTCCAGGTTGTTACTGTATGAAAACTGAATTTAATCTTTGAAAGCATCTTACAAAATATGGTGATGTACGACCACCTGCGTTTTCAGCTAGGACTTGTCACTCACCTCATGCAGGGTTTGGGGAACCTAGTAAGTAAACTGATGTTCTTCTAAACTTCAATATTGAGCTAGGTTCTTAATTAAAGGTTTAATTTGTTAGCTGTTGGTGCACCTCGGCCAACATGGAGAGAATTAGATGATGAGGTAATGCACAACAGTTTTATAGTGGCAGACAGTAGTGAAGCAGCTATGAAGGAAGCTGGAGATGTGATTCTTTCCAAGGTCAGTCTGTCAAAATTACTGTTAAGGAACTCTTAAGGTGCAGTAGCATAAAAGTTGGCATACATATATTAGACTTGATCCAAACTGAGAGGTCTGGGTCTGGCTTTGCTAAAGTGATCAATGTATTTTGCGCACAAGACACCAAACTCTCTTAGTGCTTTAAATTCAGATTTCATCCAATGTAAGAACTTGCAACAGGACCTAGCTGTCCATGAAAGGGCAGTAGCTGCCCTGATATCATGCTTCTGTCCAATAATCTCCCTGTTCTGCAAGCCAGGGTGTAGCTATTCATTAAGCAGATCACAGGCTTTCCGAGCTTGTGTACATAGAGAAATGGGAAAGTTATTGATTGCTAAAAAAATTGTGTAAATAACTATCTAATTGAAAATAAAGTTTCCCACCTTAAATGTGTCGCAAACTTGTCTCTTAGGCTGATTTTGAAGCCATTCTGATCCCATGTAGTGAAGTTATTTCAAATCGTTTTCACTCTTCTAAACGGTGTCAGAATGGCTTCAAAATCAGCACAAGAGACAAGTAAGCAACACATTTGAGGTAGGAAAACTTTCTTTCAAATTATATAATTAACTACACAATTTTTTACGATGCAGTGACGTTCCAATACAATTCTCTATATACACAAGCTGTCCCAATAGTCCCCTACACCATGTATGCAGAGTCGAGTTTTGAGCTTGCAAAGCCTGTGAGTAGTGAGCAGAATTAAGTGCTGACACAATTAAGCCACTTCTTAAGTCATAATAGGCTTTGTTATATAGCTGGCGTTTTTCCCGCTACAGCACGGCCATTCATTGGGTAGTTCATGGTCACACGACGTCTAACAATGAAACTGTTTCGCTGGAATCTCGGCGAATTTTTAAAAGTTTGCTTTTGTTTTGTTTTACTATATAACAAATCACTTAATGACTGGTCCTTTGGGGAACAGTGAATTTTGTTTCCCTCGAATCTCAATGTTTCCCTCGACAGTCATTAAGTGTTAATTAGTATATACCACACAAGTGAATAGTACTTTGTGCACTCGCTGATTGGCCGGCTCGGAGGTGATTAGCCAAGTACTATTCACCTCCGAGCAGCCGAAGAAAAACAAAATAGCGTTCAGTTGGCATATTGTCACGAATAAAGTTAGTCTTTGGTTCGCTAGTTATTCAACTTGTGTGGTATATACTAAAACAATTATTCACCTCGGTGTCGGTGAAAGTGGTGAATAATATTGATAATTATAATCCAATATTTTCGCTCGTGCGCGATTGATCTAAACCCATCATGTAACCAAATATCCCCCAACTAAAACTAGGGGATATCTGAGAATATACCCCAATTTTCAAAACTGCGCGTGTTGCGAAAAATATTTGAAGGATAATAAATACAATAGCCTCCATTTGGGGCGAAAAGAATGCTTGGATATTAATTTTGTCCTTGGACATTATCTGTTCCTCGAAGCTCACAGTTTTTCTCGAGCTACACTCGGAAAACTGTTCTCTTCTCGGAACAGATAATGTCCGCGGACAAATATCCTGGCATATTTTCGCGCCAAATTGAGGCTATTGTTTATTTACACTCCAACTAAGTGATGAATAAAAGTGAACATCTGAACATTGCTATACAAGAGATTATACTTACATTTCATCATTCTGATGTTTCCAATAATTTTTTTTTATAAAAAACATAGGCTACTGTCTCTGGAGAGATTGGTGATGTGATTTCAGGAAAACTGGCAGTTCCTAAAGGAAAAACAATGATCTTTAAATCTTTAGGTAAGCTGGAGTTAAAAAAAAATCCTGCCAACCTTGAACTTCCCATAGCCTGATTCTGTACTGCAATCATTTTATGTGAAAAAATGTGGCGAGCCCTGAAGTGAGGAAACCATGTTTAGTCTGTTTTAATGTCCCTGAGGAACAGAACAGTAGTCAACATTACTTAGAGAAGAACTGTTTAAGTGTTACTGAAAGTGCCAGTTTCAATTTGTATTTGCTAGGCTGTGGTTCTGTTGTCAAATTCACGGATTCACAATAGACTACGGTAAATTTATACTAATTAACATTATTATTTGTTTTCTTATCAGGCATGGCTGTGGAAGATGTTGTAGCTGCTAAGTTGGTGTTAAGCAAGCTTAAAGAAGGGGGGACACCTCTCAGTACACTGTAGCCAGTGATCAGTTTCTTTTTAGATTGCCTGGGGGGGGGGGGGGGAAGAAAATACCACGAGTGCTTGTTCACTTGATTTTAACAATACAAAAAAAAATACAAAAAAGACATTTTTATGTGCCCTCTGGAAGTGATTGAGTCTTATGGGGTGCCCTACAAAGTGTTATACGAGGAGGCACCATTTCAATGTCCATCCCCTTATCAACCCCAATTTGAAAAGAAAACATAGCTCTTTCGTATACTTTTAAATTATTGTAAAACGCTACATGTGCTCCTTTTCAAGATTCAATATTCTTTCATACAGCACAGTACAAGCTTAGTGTCCTCTCATACACTACTTTTCAATACTGACCCGCATTATGAGGGACATGAAGAAGTCACCATTTTCATGTAATGCCTAACAAAGTAAATGATACATCCACAAAGTCATCTATTTGAAATATTTTTATATATTTTTCCTTTCATATTCCTCGACTTGTAAATTCTGTACCCTTTTATATAACCGATCGCCTGAAGAAGGAACCTCTATCAGTCAGAGCCTTCTCGTATAGGCCCTCGTAAGGAGTACCCTCCCCACCCCTGGGGATTAAGCAAAAGTGTTCACAGGACCGAGTATAAAGATTTTAGAAACAAATTAATATATCTCAAATTTAGCAAAAAAAAAAGGATTAAAAGTCCCAACGGGCAGGAATCAAACCAGTTGTCTATTAACAAATGTGGCCGAGAAATGTTGAACTGGGGTCTTCTGAGCTCTAGCTACAGGTCAGGTCAGGACAGGACTTGAATGCGCGGACCGCATCTGAAGTCTGGCCACAAGTCGCAAGCCTGATCACTCGTGCACGATTTCTCCGATGAAAAGTTCATTAAAAATGACTACATGATCGATTATTAGTTTTATAACTTATAGAATTGTGTAAGTTAATCTAAGAACAGTTCAAGCTATTGGCTTTTTGTACTGACTTGGTTGTGTAATGGACTGGAGATAACGAATATTTGAAATAAAAATTCCAAAATTTTAATATGGATAAAACCTCGGGAACCTTTAAGTTGTGCCTGTTTATGATCAGTTCGTTCGTGGTGACTAGTTCGATGAATGTGTGAGTCGTCGTGCGCTGAGAGTAACAACACCTTCCAACAGGGAGCCCATGATATCGATTGTCACACATTTACACGCACTCGTGATATCACACTTGTGATTACTGTGTAGGTTAGTCTGATCTGTCCAGACTCTATTTTGTCTTGGGTTCGTCGTGATCGCGAGAAAAAGTATGAACCGCAGAGGACTTGAAAAAGTCAAAAATGAAAAACCCGAACGTAAGAAAAAACACGTAGCAAAAGAAAAGGTCTATGAACAGACTGTTGGCGATGTGCTTGTGATGTTGGCTGGCAAGTTGACACTTGTATGATGGTAAGCTGACGGTGGTAATTTTAGTCAGTAAGGTGGGGTGTAACGGGTATTTTCTCAGTCAGCCCACCCCCCTCCCACGAGGTGTGGAGCTCGTCCACCTGCAAGTCTGAAAAAGGCTTAACAAGTAGTGCCTGTGTTCCATTTCTCCAGTTGTTGAAGTATAAAAACAGTTATGAAGTATTGGTAACAGCTTTCCAGGCTTTTAATGCAGTCAAATGACTTTACAACTCGGATCTTCACTTTAATTTTTTACCGAATATAAACTCAAAAATGGAAGAACAAAAAGCTCATCTGATACATCTTTGTTGCAACACTACATGTTGGCCAGTATCCGCTATCTTCGATGACCATGATTACTAAGAGAACAAGGTTACAATCTAAGTAAAGCTTAATATTCAGATCGTCTTGGGCGCAATAAGTGTTTAGTTCTTGGCGACATCTGAATCCTCGGGGTCAATGACGTAGCCTTTACCCGAACCAAAGTTTTCGGGCTGGGACTTGCAGAAGTCAATCTTCCAGTTTCTATCCCTGTGGTAGAGAAGTTGATGCAATTTACTGTTTAGCTTTAAACTGCATTTGAACGTTAAATTGATGTAATATCAATCGAACTGAAGCTATCGTGCAAGCTATGAGCTAAATATTTCATCCAAAAAATATCTTCACGGAAATATAGTACTGAAAATCATTTAATAGACAGCATACGAGCCAACTGGCCTATCAGGTTGCAGCTTATCCTGGTTTCAGTAGCAGGAAGCGACTAGGAGTATTTCTACTCCCCTCTGGATGGGATGCTAATCCATCGCAGGGTAACTCCCACCATTTTAACCTATTTATACTCGTGGGCGGAGAGAGGCGCTGTGAGAACCATTGCCTCCCAATGTTATGCCACCTTGTGGGTTCATATAGTAGTAGTCGGTCTCAATTACACATGTACAGCCGTGTAGTAGCGTAGATTTGAATTATATTTGAAAAACTTCATTTTTCAAATAAACACGTTGCAAAAACTAGCTTGCAAGACATCGTAATTGTAGTTACCGTTTGCCGACTATGTAGTCGCTGTTGATGCCAGTGATATAAAACCGCTTGTCGCGATCCACTTTGTAGTCAAAGTCGCCTTTCAGCAGACGCGAATGGTGGCAGTCCACGTGGTCAAACTCTTCGTCGTTGCAGCATTTGAAAGTAAAGCGTCGATCTCCGTGCCCGCTGAAATAGTCGCTACTAACGCCTTGGCGTGAAAACAATAAGAAAAGAAGATTGGAATGGTTAAGTAAGGGCCATTATCTGCAACTTCAGTCAGTTTCTCTTTCTCTTGGGAGTTTTATTTTTTATTGCAATAATAAAATTACATTACAATGCAAGAATTACCTACACAAAGTTAAGAGTTAGAGAGACTGGGAACGAAGCCTAAGCATGTGACAGCATGCGCATCTTGAAAAGGTCAGCCTAAACTTTTCAAGTTTGTCATTGCAACTATCCCTTTATGGCTTATTTTTTATCTATGGTGTTTTTCTATCTTACTAATCTACTATTTTCAGGTTTCCTTCATTGGAAAGGTAATTTTGTACTGGCCAAAATAACTCGAAGTACCATGACTGATCTTTATTAGTAGATAATAATTAAAGGGACCGTGACACAATCAGCTTTAGAACCGCACTGACCTGAGGCCTGTTTCTCGATAGCCCCGGAAACTTTTCCGACCCGTATACATATTTTTAGTTCATCTGTATGTAAAAACGAAGAAGCCTATGCGCCTGAAACTACTTGTATAAACTACTTGTATAAAGTTCTCAGAACTTCTGTTCATATTAAAAAATATGTGAATAAACAGCTCCGTAAGAGCAGTGTTTTGCTTTATTTTCTATCGTTTACTGAGTAACCTGTTTTGGAGTGTTCTTTTGCTCATCCTATGATGTTATTTTGTCATATCTGTATTAAACATAGATGATAAGACATTTATCGTGTCTTTGTTATATGCAAATTAGCTATGAAATAGTATGTAATGCGCATGTGCACCAGCTGACTGTGTCCCTTTGAACCCAACAAAGTTCTTTGTTGAATAATTTTGTTCTCATTTTTCACTTGCCTTAGCCTTAGCAAAAAAAAAATCACAAAAGTTGGTTACTTCGGACTGAACAACTAACCAATAGAAACGTATGGATTATTCACGCACGTTTTATGAGTGCAAAACAAAGGACTGTGCACGGTTTTAGACACCAATAGAAATCTTGGCATCTTTGTTGGTGCGTTTGATGTTTGCCGGGCTTTATAACCATACAGTTCCCTCTGGATATGTTCATGTGTGAGTCTAGGTTGTTTCAGTCGTTCGGTGTATATGTGTGTTTGCAGTTGAGCAACCGGGCGAAGAATTCACGTGCAGTGGTATACGCGACTAGACGGCGAAAACTTAAGGACTCGTGAGAAAGTATCTTAGATTGCAAAAATCTGTACCATCTAACACGACAGTAGGTGAAAACGGTGCTCTAAGTATCAAAGAAACAGGAAAAACCTGCTTCTTTGATACTTGATAATCTTTCTGTCGCTTATTTTAAAATAATTTTAGCCTGCTCCAGGCTCACAGTACAGGCAGTGGGCGAGACGATGGAAAAAGCGGGCGCGCGAAAAGCGGGGTCTGGGACTGACCGAGAGCCTAGCCCGAGAGCCTGGAAACAGGTTATCATGATTTATTAAGCTTTACCAGGAGCCCATCACTAGGAGCTTGCAACTACCCCATATTCCTGTCGTGGCGTTTTCACAGTTTGAAACATTTTAAAGATAATTTGGTTTTACCAACTGAGATGATAATGTGAATTGGCCACTGTAAAGAGATTCAGAAGCTGACGTTTCAAGCGCTAGCCCTTCGTCGGTGGCAATCCACTCCGGTGATTCGCTCCGACGAAGGGCTAGAGCTCGAAACGTCAGCTTCCGAATCTCTTTACGGTGGCCAATTCACATTATCAACGCAGTTGATAAAACCAAGTTATCTTGTAATACTCCCACCGACGCAGCACCACAGTTTCTTTAGAAACTTACCCCCTTTACTCGTTTGAAGTATTTTTAGTTTGAATTCGCCGTGAAGTCAGATTCGATCCTGCAATAGCCTCAGTGACCAATCACAAACATGGGCTTTAATTTTAATTACTATGTCGACATGTCCCCTTATCGATGCGCGCTCATGTAGACCGGAATTGGTCTTTTTCGCGGGAAAAGAAGCGTAGCAATAGACTGGTCTGTAAAAATGTCGTTGGATAGGGTTAGAATTAGAGTTGCACGCTCCTAGTGATGGGCCTCTGCCTTGATACTGCGCGTTGCGCCATAGTGATGTCTACGTGGAGGACTAAGGCGGGGCTGTTACCTGCAATGAAACCGTGATTGGGGCAGTTGAAGAAGATGCCTTTTTTCGGATCGTTGACGTAGCCATGGTCCCAGTGACAATGACCTCTGGAAGTGGAAGCTTCGTTGTAGCCGCAACCGAATTCCCAAATGCGGTCATGCTGGCAATCTCTGAAAACACTCTTTATGGATATGATAGTGCTGCCTGAAAATCAACATCGCACAGTGTCATGTCACAGAAACAGAGTAACGGCACGGAAAATGTTATGTCACATAACTCTTTCACCTAAAACCATTCGCTTGGTTAAGTAATAGCAGACGAACAGCGTGACATTTAGCGCCCTCTGTCACACACTTGTATCCTTAACACAAGCAGAAAGAATGGTTATTTTTTGTCATTTCCTTCCTCTCGTTCGACCTGTAAGCGGGAGTAAAACGACTGACCATAAACGCCGAACACCATCAGGGAAAATTACAGTAAAAACCTCCGAGTAAGAACCTGGTGGTTTAAGAAACTGCAAATACAAAAACCCGATAGGCCAAGCAAGATCAAGCACTCCAGGTTCCTCTATGTGGGTTACAGTTAGATTATAGTTAACACTTTGAGATTGCAAATGTGTGCTACAAGAAGGTGTATAGTAAGTGTGTCATCTAAATTTATAGAGCTTTGTATGGAGCCGCCATGTTTGTGTCCTTCTGAGAGGCACAAATATGGCGGCCGTAAAGTAACAGAAACATCTGTCACTAAGTTTTGCTATTGAAACGAACAATTATTGCTCTAGAGATCCTATACATTGAAATAAATGTTCTTCTAGAGCAAGCACTATTTAGTTATAGCAAAAACTAAAGCGATAACTCATCTTTTGACCCACGCGCGACAGCCTTCTTGGACCGCCACTTTCGTGTCACGCAACGCAGAAGCTTGGAAATTCAAACGTGCTCTGTTACAAAAGGAAGAACCCTGTCGAGCTAAAACGCTGTGAAACGTCAAGGTTTTATAGGGTCTTTTATCTGATGGAACTGAAACCTCAGAAGGAAAGGTAATTTTTAATTTTGGAATATGATGATGTCACATGAAAACTGAGAATAACTAAACTAGTATACAAGAACCTCTTTTGCCAGAATTCAAAAAATAAAAGTCTTACACGCAGATTTTTACTGTATTCAGTGTTCTCCCTTCACCCTGCGACTACACTCTCATCGCTTAACGGATTCTCTCCGCTAGAAAAACTTTGCTTATCTCGTACCCAGATCTCGCTTTGTTTGACGCTTGGCCGTGGGAGATCTGAGTTAAACATCAAGCTTTTGTGGAGGGTATAGTCGTGTGACACCTTGCGAAAGCTGCTCCTCGACCCAAACTACGAACATTCCGTCAAAAACCCTAATGTTTTCTCTCATTGATACACCATTTGATGATTTAAGTTTTGATGTTGTCTCTTCACGTCTGGGATACCTGCAGTGTTACCATTTTCAGTTTCCTGAATTGCACGAACACG
>CM042751.1:24537135-24547135 GCA_022496165.2 Catalaphyllia jardinei | reverse complement strand
AAAATCTCTTATGAGAGACAGGCTATGAAATATATTCATAGCCTGTCAGGTTACTAGTGGTGCAAAACAACCTTTTGCGAAAACTGATTAGTTAAAAAATAATAATCACAGAAATATAGTCTATTGCTTTCTAAGGTGCTGTCCAGGTGTCCGGAAATTTTTGAATCTGCAATTGTTCATTCTGGATCCAAAAATTTCCCCAAAATTTTCCCGTCCACATGTAGCGTATTCAAATCAAACTCGCCTGCCCACACGCATCCGATGGTATCCGGAATCTTTCTAAAAAACCGTAGGCCTAGACTTTGTACCGCCATATTGGTTTATGGCTTGGTAAGAGAATGAAGACAATTTTGTTACGTCACCAGATTCTAAAAAGAAAAGAAAAAGTTGCGGATTCAAAAATATTCTGGATACGTGTGAACGGGCGCGAAGTCATTGAAACAAATGTAACTATAGAGCAGGTGAAAGCTATAAATCAACTGCATTAAAACTCACCGTGTTTTTGGTCAAGAAGCTCAAGCTTCACGAGAACATCTGACCGAAGCTTTGCAAATCTTTCTCTTGCTAGCTGACGGCAACGCAGTACCACCCTACAAAATTACACGTTTAAAAATATCAAAGAACAGCAATTGACTTCCTCACTCCCAAGAGTGATGAACAAATAATTTCGCACTAAAAAGAAATCAGATTGAATCTAAGCAACTAGGGGATGCACACTTGTCTTAAAAGTCGAGAATAAGAGTGGATTGGTTCTTCCAAACTGAAAGACTGGAAGAGGCTAAATAATGGATGGACAATACACCTTATTCCAAAATGGCTGCAATTTTAGTACTGTTTTGTTTACTTGCAAATTAGCCCTTGTTGCCTCGTTTAGGATAAAATTTTCTTTTGAATTTCGAGTTTAAGAATGAGGCAATAAGGGTTAATCTGCAAGAAAACAAAAGAACACTAAAATGGCAGCCACTTTGGAATAAGGTGTATAATCAAAAGCAAAATATGTTCCTATCACTTCACATTTATGTACCTGTAATCATAGTTTCCAGTCTCTACTCTGTAAAGTGATTCATGCAATGCCTAAAGAAAATATTACATGCTGCATTATCGATACAAAATTTAGTACTATGATGGTTACAAAGGTTTTCAACTGGGTGTTGTAACACAAAATCAGAATAATCCTTCTGGTCAACCACAGACAATCCAATGAATCAATGAAAACTCCAAGCAAAAACATACACATATAGCCTATGCAAAGGGGAAGCAGGGTGGCCACATGGTTAGTGCGCTCGACTCTGGAGCGAGCGGTCTGGGTTCGAGTGTTGGCAGGTGACATTCTGTTGTGTTCTTGGGCAAGACACTTTACTCTCACAGTGCCTCTGGGAACTGGCAAATTTAATGCTGGGGGTAACCTTGTGATGGACTAGCATCCCATCCAGGGGGGAGTAGAAATACTCCTAGTCGCTTCATACAGCAGAAACCGGAGATAAGTGCTGGCCTGATGGGCCGCAATCGGCTCGTATGCAGAATTAACCTATGCAAAATGCGGGAAAATGTGTGCAAGCAAGCCTTGATTGGGTTTGGTTAAATTACTTTTGATTGGAAGACAAAGTGGTGAGAGTTTTTAAGCAAATTCATAGCATAGTAATGCAAGACCAGGGCAAATGTCAACATTTAAGAGAAAACTGCTCTACTGTGGAAAGGTGGTACAGAATTAGAGTAAATTCGCACTGGTCCAGAGGTTTACTGGATGTCTACAAAATTGATGCGGCAAACTGACAAAATTTTGGACTACAACATGCATGTAGACAGTTGGCATTCAGATCAAGGAGGATGGCAATTTACACACACAGTAGGATGCTTGTATGAACTCTAGAGCTAAATATTGCCATTGGGGCTAAAACAAAAAATGAGAACAAATGAATGGAAGTCAAAGGCGAGGCTGTCTCATCTAAACCACACAGTTAGCATCTACACATGTATGGGTAAAGTTGTGCAGTTTTGAAGTTTATCACATCTCTTGGGTGGAATGCTTGTCTATCATATACTGAGTCTGATACAAAGACAAGGTACACACTACTGTACAAATTATGTAAAACATCTTCAAAAAACTGGTCTAATGAACTTACTGCATATGCATACTCCTCATCATCCATCTCCTTCACTTTAAGACAGTAAGACTACAACAAAAGTACACATAACTGTTATAACAGATTGACCTTTGACAGTAGTATAACTACGGAACAGTAGAACTGGTGACAATACATGTACAACATACTTGGAGTATGTCTCTCAAGACAATGTTTGGCATTACTTGAACTAACGATTAAAAAGCAGTTGTGCTACTGACTTTGAATGATAAATGAAAGTTAACATTGCTAATTTGTAATTCTTTACATGTACATCAAAAAAATCAATCATTTAAATTACCAATTAAAAATATTTAGTACCAAAAAACAACTTAGTTGGCTTTATTGTTTTTTAGATTCAAATATCATTTTCATAATTTTCCAACAGATAGAAAAAATCTGTTAACAACGGTTGTTGTTTGGTAAACTAACCAGATACTCAAATTTTGCATCAGCATACTTCTTGATGGTTAGTTTTGTGTCTGGGATTGCCTGGAAAACAAACGCATTCAAACAATGTTAAGATGTCAGTTTTGCAAACATGATTCTTATATTCAGTCATACCTTTTTGGGATAATTTGGCATATCAGGTGAATTTGGCTAAGCCATGGTTTGTAGATCTACGTGTTTTTATTATGACCATTTTGGTGAGAATAAGATCAGCCAAAATATCCATGGCAACACCAAAAAAGCCTGATATCCACCATACTAAAAAGGCACAAGGGTATTTATCATACCCATGAGAGCCAAAATCTGGAAACTGAGGTAAGTGACTCTAAGTCAGGACAGCAAACAAGGATTGACTGGAAAATTGCAAATTGGGAACAGAATGTGAAATTAAGAAATCACGACATGTGAACAGAAGAGTAAAGAATATTCCTTGAAGTTTACAAACTTTGCTCTGTGGATATTTTCACTGGAATAGTTACACACTCGTCATTACACATTGATGAGATGCTTGACACCAACCTTGGAAAGATACGTGTTTAGATCACTTAGCATGGGTTTGACTTTCTTCAAGTAATCTAATCCAAGCTTCTCAAAGTTCCTGAGAGAGCAAAAAATTCCAAATTATAATTTTACGAGGACAGCAAGTAAAATTAAATTCCTAAAATCTCTTATAAGACATTTACACATGTAGCTCATTTAATAGCAGAATTCTTGATTATAATAATTATTATATAAATTAGCTATGTGACACCACAAGCTACCAGTCTAGTTAACTTAACATTACATTGTAAGTGACCTTTTACAAGTTCTGTGTGATAGGTTATTGAAGGAATTTACCTTTCAAAACCCTTCATCTAGACATAAATGTATAAATTAGTACAATTATAACTCTTCATACCTGTGAGCCTCACTAAAAATTGCAAATGCTTCACTTGCATTTGGTTGTAACTCACGCACACCAATGGAGGCAAATATCTCTCCAAGTTCTATATTTTATGGAGTACAAATTAATGATAAATGAGCCTTACGTCAGCAATAAAAAAAGTTTGTCTGAATAATTAATAAATGTAAGTTAATTATAATTAAATCATATTACATTAATATGTACTATGCTACACTTGCATTGCTACTCAATACAAAGTTTTTGATAAATTTTTGACAATTTTTCTGTTGTTGCTTTGACAACTTTGTAATGATGTGAGAGAGGCAGAGTTTACAAATGTTGGAGGCAAATATGTAACTGACAATTCCTGTCTCAGATAGTTCTGCAATTTGATTGCCCAAATTTAAATAGCAGCCATCAGAATGTTGCCGAAACGAATGCTAAACATTTATCAAAAAATAATCAAAAACTGAGTCAAGTGGAAATTGCTACTGACATCATGGTACTGTGCACAGCACTGTTAGTACTAAGGTTAAGCTCAAAAAAATCTTTAGTTGAAATCCATGGAATGCAATGCTATACTAGGGATAGTCAAATTATCCAGTTCAATAAGTTAACATACAATCAAGGAATAACAATTGTTTGACATACCCTTGTGGGTCTGTGCCAAGTTATAAAAGCTCTGAAGAAACTGTCTTGCATGATCCAGAAGACCTGAAACACAAACAGCAAGAGTAAAATCAAAATCATATCTTCAACAGTACATTTTTATATATAAATTATATTGAAAAAAGAAGGGAAAAAATACACTTTTAATAATATTATATACACAATGTAACAAAGAAGGTGAAGCATTTCATGGGAAAGCCTTCAAATCTAGGTAGATATAAATAAAAATATACATGTATGTACATTTTGCTTCCTACCCTTATAAATATTGGCATTTTGCTCCAATTCCTCTAACTTCTTTACCAGACCATCTGAAAGGAAAACAAAATTACAGGACTCTCTCTACAATCGTGAAACAAAGATCTGACCCAGGAGATGAAAAAGGTGTATATTTAAGAGTCCAATAATTATTATATTATGGATAAGAGTTGTTTCAACCCACTGACTGCCAAGGTCACAAACATTTAGCCTGTAACATACATTACATCTGTACACTTGTAAAAAGTGTTTAGCTGGGTCAGATCTCCCAGTACATGCAATTGACACTCAGATGGGAGAACAAGTACCAATTTGGCAAAATTCAATCTACAGTTTGATGAATGACCAATTCAAACTTACAGTTTTCATTACCAAAGTCAATGGTTCACAATAAAGTTTACGTTTAGTGTGCTGTAATTCCATGACAAGTTTCAGAGTACTGACTAGCTATTTCCTTCTGTGGAAAACAATCCCCTACCTGGTCCAACTCTGCACAGCTATGTTAAAATAGTTTGACCTTTAAGCGGGTTATGTAACTTACAAGCTATTTCCTTGCATTTGCAAGCTATAACAAATACATGTAATACTCTGTTCTTTTTGCTATTTCACCATATTCCCAAATCGTCAAGTAAATGCCCACTTTCATTGTTTGTCTCATATTTCCTAAGTTATTTGTATTTCCTATGTTATTCCTGTTTTATTTCCATTGTTGTACGAATTTGTTGTTCTGCTCTTAATGTAACATGTTTGAAACATTTATTTTTGAAATCACTGCCAACATGTATAGTTATGTTAAGAGCTTGAGTTGTCCACAGTAAAACCTCTTTATGACCTAAATAACTGCTGGTACATGTTGGTTATACCTTCTAATTATATTCATTTTTTACTGTAGAACAAGTGATCAGTAAGGTGTGCAAACATTCATAATGTTCCAGCAAATATTTCCCAAATGGGCGTTTTGACAACTGGAAATTTTCATATGTAACTCCTAAAACTTACCATTGCATAAAATCGCCCTGCTGAGGCCTAAAGCATCTGCTGTGGATGAACTCATATGCTCTACAATGCGGTGCTTCATTTTCTTCATGACTGAAGAAAAAAACAGGGTATAGATGTGGTATTTCCATCAACCTCTTCCACTAACTTCAACACATATATACATGTACATGTAGTTTCCTTTACAAGAATTAGATTAAAATCATAGAATAATGGCATGGTTGTCATTTGAGATTACAAATGATCCAGGGTGTAATCAGTATACATGTAGGTTACATCAAAGATCTGATGGCTGATAGCTGGCATCTTATATGATCCACTCAAGTCCACATTTTCCCATAATATCAAGAAAATTGGGATTATTTGCATAGACTGGCATGGCTTTGACCAATTACCAGGCCCATGGCATGGAATTCAAAAAGCCTTGGTATATCTTTGGTATGGAAGTCTTATGAAATGCACCCTGAAAAATGAGAAAGCTTTAAAAAATTCTGGAAATCAAGGCAAATCGTAGATAACTTTATTCTGAACTCACTGATATCCAATGTTTTGCCTTCTGTTGGTTCAGCATGTAATTTGACGTAGTTGATTGTCACTTCATCCTGAATCAAAGCAGTATAAATTTATTCTTATCTTATTCATTTTCAAACTTGTGTTTGAAGTTGAAACTGTCAAGACTAAGGCTTGGGTGCTGGTGGGGCTATTAGTCTTAAAACAGTACTGGTAAAGACTAGAAAGAGACTAACCAATCCTAGACTGTCAATAGGCCTTATGTGCAACAGAGCGCAAAGAGGATAGGTGAGGTGAGGTGAGAGGGTCGACAGACAGGTGCCAGTTGGGTATCCAGACAACTTGTCCCCTGGACAATTCACCCGCGAACTTCAAACAACTAGCCCCCTCGTTCTTTTATCCACTACCAAGCCAAACAAGCTGCTGAATATATGAACCTAAGACTTAACGTCATACAAATTAACCTTCGTTCTTTTATCCACTACCAAGTCTGAAGATCAGGGGCAAGTTGCCTGGGGCGAATTGTCCAGGGGGCGAGTGTTCTGACATTTGCCAGTTGTGATCGTTCATGATAGAACCGCTAGGACCATCTAGAGAAAATCTAAAAATGCCTGTATACAGATAATGCATTTGCTGTGTTTGTGATTATAGTATACGTTTAAAGAAAACTTGAGGCTAACAAGAGATTAATCTCCCAAATAGTTACAATAGAGTTTGACATCAATAATTAACGACATGTATGAACAATAATAAATCAAGATCACCCATTCATGAAAAGCTCAACTACAGAAATATTACTTGCATTTAAGTCTATCCCTAGTCATTTTCAACTTAGAGACGTTTGCTTATATTTATCCCTTTCTTGTAAAATATAGCGTGTAAATACAGCTTACTTTGACTGCTTGAATAGCCCTGGCCACGTCAACTTTCGTCTTTCCTCGTAAAGATTTCCCATTTACTCCAACAATTTCATCGCCAGCTTGAAGAACGCCTTCTCGGGACGCTGGTGTGTTATCAAACACTTGAACCACATAAAGGCATGGACACAGAGGAGCTCCTCCTCCGATGCTTATTCCGATTAAATTCTGTTTGTCTTTTTTCAAGACAACTGATCCTGGTTTGCCTTGTAAACCCCTGGAACAGTGCGAGAAGAATTATAACAAATTAAGAACTGATCTAAAGTAAACGTCAATCTCATTGAATTTAAATACCATCTACTAGTTTCTAGCACATACCTGGGGTCTATTTCGTACTCGTATTCCATCATTTTGACCCAGTACACTTTTTACAAACAATTCCCTTGATCTTGAAAATTTTGACGACAATTTTGACTCCTTTACTTTTTGTGAGCCTACAGTATCCCAGCGGATTTCGTTTGGAGCATGAGTAGTGATGATTGTCAGTACCAGTCTACTTCATCGGCTTGCGTTGTCCAGGACAACAAGTAACAGTGCGAATTTTGAAAGTTTTTCTTGTTTTCATTGTACAAATGTAGCGTATCAGCCTAATTCTCCTTTCTTTGCAAGATGAGTCGTCTTTACGACACGATAGAACCCTCTGTGATCGATGAGCAGATGCTCAAAAATGCCGTGGAGGAACAAGGACCCAAAGGAGAAGCTGGAAGGATAGCAAAACAAGAAGGCATTGATTTTTCAGATGTGATTTCGTTGAGACTTGACTTCAAAAGTAGGTTTGAGATGCTCTTTACAAAACCCCATTGTATGGAAACTTGTGTTTATTAATAAGAATTGGCTTTAACGCTAACAAGTGTGTGTTTCTTTGGGAAGATATTCTAAAAATTGACAACTTGTGGAGCTTAGTAAACCTGACCAAGTTGCAAATGGACAACAACATAATTGAAAGGATAGAGGGCCTGGATATGCTTGTCAACTTGGAGTGGTTAGGTATGAAATTTCACATAACTTATATTGAAATGATAATAGTATGAATTAAAATGGAAAATAAGTGCTGCCAGGGTTCAAAACCTTCACCCTAGACAATGTTAACATTGAAATCAGTCAATATACGGGGTTATTGACCAAGCGTGAGGTCAAGATGGCTGGATATTAGCCAAGTTTATGGAGTTTATGGGCCAAGTTTATGGACCTCGACTCTGTCTTGGTTCATAAACATGCAAAAAAGGGGCAAATATTATCTAGTAATCATCTTGACCAAAAAAGGATTTATTATTTGGTTTTCGGGGTTATTTTCTCGTGGGACACAGTGGACAAAACCAAGCAGGCAAGATAGCTCCATCTTGTGGTTTGGTTTTTGTCGCCTGCTCACCGAGCTAGCTATATAATAAGTCAGTTCACGTGTTCACTAGGTATTTAGCCATGCCCTTTTGATGTTACAGAAATTGCTGAAATTTTCCTATACAAATAATGCAAAAGGTAAGGTTCGACTCTGGCAGAAAGTGTGTTTGTACAAGGCCTGAGTGTTTATGTACAAACTCTTCACCCCTTAACACTTCCAATAAGCCATATCTCAGTTTTGCTTACAGGCGCATCTCTTCTTCAAATTGAGTCCTGGTGCACAGCCTTGGAAATGAGCTTTTCTTGCATGTTCAGTGTTCAATCAAACTCCTTTCCATATGAAAGGTTGCTCACCAGCTCAACAACTTGGATTAAGCAACTTAGAAATTGCTTAATACAGAATAATTATTAATGTGTCCAAAATTGAACATCTGACAGGGCAGGGGCCTGCATATGTGGTGACCATTGACATGTATGCACTTACACATTGCATTTTAACTTCCAGTATTCCAGTACAAATATATTTAGGTATATCTTTTTGGAGAAATGCATCTTCAATAAATATTTTGAGCATCTCTAGTCTCCTCAGTGTAGCAAACCTACTCACGGTGTCTCTGTTATCCCAAAGGTTGAAATCTAAACAACATAAGTTACCAAAATTAATACTTTTCATGGTACATACATGAAAGAAAGCTCTTGACCTTATTATTGCTATGTATGGCTTTACATATAATTTATTATGAAACTGTTTCCAGGAAAAATTCCTCTCTGTCAAAAGTGCCCCTGAGTTGTTCTTGCTTGGTCTTGAATTTCTGCATGAGTAACAGCTTGCAGGATAAACGGCATGCCTTGGATGGCTGTAGTCGGCTACATGCTGTATCCTTGATCTTCACACCTGTAGCAAACTTGTTACTTTTTGGGTGGATTGTATCAACTACAGGCCTGTTCACCCATAACATCTAGGTCCATCAAACATACTCAGATGTAACAGGTGTTATGGGATGGCCCTTATTGACAGCACTGACTTGGGGTGAGGGGGGGGGGGGGGGGGGGGGGTGGACTTGGAAATTTTTTATCTGATTTGGGATGAGTCAAAATGTGTGTGCTTCTTTCTGTGTTGGAATCTAAAACCATTCGTTTACTAGTCTAAAAGTGGGATTTTGAAATTGGGGTCTTGGCATTTAAAATGGCAACTCTTAAATTTTTCCATTCATCACTCCTCTGCAGGTGTATCATTAGCAGGAGTACAATGTTATACAAGTAGTTACAGACACCCTTTTTAGCTTTTAAACTAAACTTCCATTTGATACACAGTTGTTTGTTTTATTGTAGATCTTTCATTTAACAATATTGAAGTCATCGAGGGACTCGATAAGCTCACAAAATTGAAAGATCTCACACTCTACAACAACAGGATATCAAAAATTGAAAACATGGAATCTCTGACTCAGCTTCATGTGTTTTCTGTTGGGAATAATAGTCTTAAACAGCTGGATAATGTAAGTACCAGGTAGAAGCACAAGGAATACTTTGTATTCAAATCTTGCTACTGTATTCAGCATCTTACTCTGTGCTATATTTAAGAAGTGGAAAACATGTATCATGTTTCTATCGAGTTATAGAAGTTATACGAGTAGTAGTCTGGGAGAACGAGAAATGCTGTGGGAACATGAACCGTAGGCGTGTGTTTCCAGCATTTTCAAGGTCTCCTAAGCCTTCACAATGTGTTTTCTATTTCTTAACTGTAAAACAGGCAGTTGTCGGTCTTAAATGCTTGATAAATTATTGAGATATTTTGTAGTTCAACTTGTCTGCAGCAGTCTAAGAACCATTTCTCTGTTGACTTCATTTAAATA
>CM042751.1:24510216-24527135 GCA_022496165.2 Catalaphyllia jardinei | reverse complement strand
AGCGAAAGCATTGGAGTCCAATGCTTTCGCTGCACCAGCAGCCCGCCTCAAGATAACTACAGTATTTTGCAACTTTCATATCACCACCAGAATGCGATGTTGTTTTAAAACCTGTGCGCGATTTATCCTCTGGGCTTCGCTGATTTTTTTATGTTTGGTTTCGTTTTCTGCTTCTTGGGGAACGGTTTCTCCTGTTTTCTTCAGTAATATTGAATACAACTTTTCTTAACGTTGTACACAATGACACAGTTGCGTGACCTGGAAAACGCCCATCACGAAAAGGTATCGGATATTGCAGTGGTCACGCTCGAAAAGCTTATGAAGAACGAACTGGAAGAAGATCTCCCAGATGACTTGAGAATGGTAGGTTGGCTTTAGTTGGTACATAATAATAATAATAATAATATATAGATTTTTAGAGCGCCATATCCTAAAAGCTCTATGGCGCTTTACAATTTTGAAAATAAATGCATGAAACGAGTAGCTATTCCGACGTGAATCCTGTCACAGTAGATCCTAGACCTCTAACTGATATGATAAAAAATCGCAAAGCTTTTGCAAGAGGGGGACGTTCCCTTCCCCCTGTGGGGAGGGGGAACTCTGATATAAAAAGAATGTGGGTGCTTGTCGGAATTGTTGAAAAAAAAAACCACTCTAAGAAGTACCAAGATCCTGTTTTGAGGGAAAAGGCCCTGTGAATGAGGTTGGTTTGTGGGCGTGGCTTGAATTTTTTTCACCCTTAAAGGGTACTAGTTCCGAAACAACGCATTCTCTTCTGTCGTTTTTTTTTTTTGCCTAACACCCTAAAAGGTGCCGCACCGCCAAAGGTCTCTCCGTCCTTTTGAGGACGTTCGCGCTAACTGTTTCTGTGCATCCTCACTGCGCACGCAAATTCACTCGCCACGTCATGCATCGCTGAGCATTAAAATGAACAATGATAGGGCAGATAGCCATTGCTATAACTCTCCTTGGATGATCCAGCTTTTTTTTCTTTTGTTGAATCATTTGCTGCACTGATTTTCTACGTTTAGCGAAAATCTATCGAATAGAAGTTAGAATTTTTGCAAAAGGCACCATCGAATTCCGTTCTTTTTAGCTCTTCGTTTATCTGTGCGGCGGTTTCAATATTATTTCGTATTTTAACTACAAACCCCTGTAGACCATGCTGAGTAAGTGCACCAATTTTTCAAAATCAGGGTAGTTTTCCACACGCTTTATCTCTGAAACGAAGTCGGTGACCACATTTTTTCTTTCTTTCTTGTTTGTTTTTTGTTTTTTCTATTTCTGATGACTAGCAACTCATTATCTGACTGCTTTAAAAATGTTAAAAAACGCTATCGACTGGAAAATTTTCGCGCGAACGTCAAGGGAAATCCCCCTGAACATGTTTCCTTGTGGTACCACGGTTACCTAAACTCTTTCGAAAAACCCTCAAGTGTGCCTCCGTTACGTTTTCGTTATTTCTCCCTTTTGTTTTGTTTTCGTCGGTAGTGAAAATTCCGTTCACACTGACATCAGCTAGACTAGACCACTCTATGAGGTGCTCTTCAATTTTGGAATCGGAAATTGTTCTACTATTTCTATGAATAAGTTACCTAAAATGGCGATGTGATTGTTTTTCATCAAACAAGCTAATGAGTTTAGTTCTTGTTCTCATTGTACTGTTAATTTAAATTCCCGGACGAGAAGCTCCAATTATGGCCCAAACTATCAAGTCGTATTTGATTTAGCAGTTATTCTAACTGTCAAAAATTGCAGTCTTTGGAAATTGTTATTATCCTGGGCCGGGTTGTTCGAAAGCCGGTTAACTTTAACCCAGCATTAAACGTTAACTGAGGCATTAGGTTTTCTTGTTTAAAAATGTTTTTCACCTTAACGTTTGGTGTAGTTTGAGATTACCACAGCTCAAAACTGAAGGGCAACCAATATAAACAGATAACCTAACCAAAAACTTACAAAACTGAAATCAAAATTCTCGCTAACCCTGGGTTAGCTTAATCGGGCTTTGAACAACCCGGCCCAGTTGTTTCCGTTAACCCTTTAGTGCGCAAGGGGTCTCCCTTTGACGAGTAAAATCGTCTGGCGTTAGACAGAGTAAAATCTATAAGTCAACAGTGCGCATTAAAGGGTTAATTGGGCAAATTGGAGAACTCAAGAAATGAAACATTTACCTCAGTGCATGGAGGCCCTTTGAACCACTTAGTTCTCCGTTTGACTCTAATCTAGCGCGTCCAGGTCATTTTAAATGTGCAACGCCTGACGCTGTTGTGTTTTCTTTTTTATAGCTATTTGTTGATAAGGACACCATAATGAATGCAGTCAGCGCTTCTCACGACACTCATCTTCTGAAGATCGACAACAAAGTAAGATTTTAATTGGGTGATATAAGCCTGTCAGTATAATTGAAGCCTTTATTGAAGTCTACAGAGTCTGCGCAATCACAATCATGAATGAAAGTCTTCAAGGTGATTACAATTTAAAACCCACACAAGTTTACTAAAACGTTCATATATTCAGCTTGGTGGCTTTATTATCGGTGGTGTTGTTTTGGACAATAGATGATATCATGTAATTCGTTTTAACGGTCTCTATGCCTGGCCAGACACCAGCACTAGCAATCACAAGTATTCGCAAGTTGAGCATGCGTACAGACTTGCATTGGGTGACCAGACGGACTCACAAGTCCCAAGTTTCTCAGTGCACTCAAATCACGATATCAATTGAACGAATCCAGTGCGGTCAACCTGCGTTAAAACATGCGCCCGGCACCTACTTGCATGCAAATTTCATCTCGAACAAATTGAACAAAAGAGCGTGCTCTTTCTATTAAAATGGGGATAACAGGCCTGCATGACTCATAGTTTGACTCTCACGAGTATATCTTGGAGCGAACGCTCTCTTTTGTAGAAACGAGGGGCGGATTGTAGATTTCGCTCAGTTTTCTATATATCTTTGTTAAGTATTATTTTCAGGTTTCCTTAAATTTAATAGGAACTTTTTCGATGGTCAAAATAGCACAACATACTGTACCATGGTTGTGCTCCTTTAAGGTTTGGCAATGATGGTTGATATCGTGTGACAAAAGGCAAGATTTGTTTGTTTTCTCTTTGTTCACCGTTTTATTTTTTTTAGAGGGCTAGTTTCTTCTCTTCAAATTTCACTTCAGAGAGGATTGTTTGAATTACATTTCTGAGTAACCAGTCACTTTCTTAGGAGAGCCTGTTCTAGCTCCTTTGATGAAACCGTTTTTAACTTCCGGTGGGTGTGATGAAGTGATGTGTATATATTGAAAAGTCTCAGTAGCCTTTAAGTGGGTTGGCACATAAAATAGTCTCATAAGACGTATGTTAAAAACGTTTTATTTCGTGCTAAACATTCTCAATGACACCAAACTCCGCAAGACTGTAAAACATCATTAAAATAGTGCTTCACTTGGAACCCCCAGGGGCAGAGGCCCTGAGGTTATGACGCGTGAAGAACTGATGATCTTATGATGTTTGTAGGAGGACGATGTATTAACCCGCGCCACAACGAGAATGCAGTCACTCAACGAAAAGATCCACAACGACGAGGTGGCGAGAAATCGTAACAGAGTCGCAGAGATCAACAACCTAGTGGACCACTTTAGAGACGAGGCTGAAAGTTATGAAGTCACGGGGCCCATGTAGCGCATTACACTCTTCTAGTGTGAACACGAACAACTAGCTTGACTACGCGCGTTTAACTGTCAACTGTGGTGTAAACGCTACTTGCAACGCGCGTTTGTGGGCAGCTGTTACGAATACTATTCACATATTATTAACGACGAAGATGAGTTTTTAACCTTGGTTGCGCCTATTTATACATGCATGTGTAAAAACGTTATCATAAATTTTACTCAGAATGTCAATAGTTCAGCTTGCAGTTTACCAACACTGACGTCAAATTTTCTAGCGATTTTAATTTCTGGCTCGTAATTTGTCAGCCACCAGGTAACGTAACACAAAACATCTCTAGAGGTATGTAAGTTGGCCTAAGTACGTCCTGTTGGTTTCAACCTGACCGTCAAAAATTGCACGTTGAAACACGATTTGGCGTAACCTTTTGGCTGCCGATGACAATATTGCCTTTGGCTTCTGTTGTTTGTCAGCTAAACTCCGCCCACACCATGTTTACATACCAACCCCTTCGGGCAAGGGGATGAATTTACTCCCCTTTCATTAAGATCAGTTAAAAAGCTGAACAAAGTACAGAACGTTTCTTGTTCAGGGAATCATTGTTACAAAACCCAATCAAGAAAGCGTTGCATCTTTTCCAGGGGAGCATGTGCTCTGTTACCTGAGAATTTCATGCGAAAATTTCTTGTACAGAAGCAACTCAGTATAAAATGTATTATGTGTAATGTATATACAATTCAAGGAGTGTCGCATAAATTTTCGCAGTATAAACATCATTACACAGCGCAGAGTTTTTCAAGGTGTAAATATGTACTTATGTAATTGAAAGTTGTCAATTTTCATTTTGCGCATCTTTGTTTCGAGCCACATTTTTCAGGATTTCGAAATCTTTCTTCCTCTCCACACCTTCCTTCAAATTGTCTCAAAGGTGGATGCTTATGAGTTCTGATCCCTGAGGGTTCATTGTGCAGGGTGATGAAAACTTACATTGTGTAGAGATGTTTTACTGAATTATCAAACGAAAGGGACCAATTTCCGAGGGTCAAAATTGCTACAATTTAACCTTGTTAGACTTGTTAGCCCTAAAGGCAGCATTAAGTCACGGGCAATGTGAATGTCTTTCATTAGCCGCCTTGCACGAGCTCTGTTTCAAGGCAAGATGTTTATCAAGAAGTGATCGCAATTTGATCGTCATTAGTTGCCAGCCTGAATTTATTGAAAACCGTAGAGGAGGCATGGAAAAATCTCTGTTCAGAATTCAAGGAAGTAGCCTGTGTCAAAGCGCGAAAGCCGCTAATGTAGATTTTTTGCTACGTGTTTTCAAGAAAATCCTATTTGAATCCTATTTGTCACTGTGACGTCCCTAGTCCTGCGCGTCACGTGCTGTAGAGTTGGTAAACAACACAGTTTTAGTCAGGATTAATATCTGGGTTTATTTTTAGTAGTGAAAGTCAATTTTAAATCAGTAATTTTGTTATCTGAATATTTCACATGTATCTTTTCTTTCGTCTGTTATCAAACGCATTCGTTATCGTCCGTTCTTTTTATCCGCAAATAACGGCAGTAGTGAAGGTCTTCTGTTGAGTGTTTAGCATCCAGAGATTTGCTCACCCCAATCCGCACATGTGTGTTGACAAAGTTCTTGTCACGTTTTTTGCCTTGCTCTTTGATTTTCGATTCTTGAAGGTAAATCGGAGGGAGTTTTATTGGAGGAAGGAGATCCGACAGGGGTTTCTTAACGGAACAGTTTTGTTCTTCCTCGGTGGGTGTCAGTCGTTTCGCGTCAAAGTTTCCTTTAATACAAACCGTATGTCGCCGCTGTCTTCCCGCAAGCTTTGAAGGCGAAGAGCCGTGAGTCTGTAAAGCTTCCTTTGTTAACGTAGTGCTTTTAGGGTTGAAACTGTTGGATCGAGCGACAGTATGTCTTCGTACCCTCGGACGAGAAGCGTCGCTAGTAGAACAGGTTGCCCTCTCTGAAGAAAGATTTCCCTCGGAGCTAGCCTTACTCATCTCGCTACTCGCGTCCCAGTTATCGACCGGATTAGTCCTACCTGCCCAGCTTATCTTACGCTTTGGTAGTGTCTTCGATGAAACGCATTCCTTTTTAACAGCCGAAGATTGTTCAAAGTGTGCGACTTTGTCCGCCCATTGTTGCTTGTGCCTTAGATTTCGTTCTGACCGGGTACAAGTGTCGTCTGCAACTTGTGAACTCGAGAGATTCTTCACTGCGGAAAAGAAAGTCGTTTCCCAAGATGATGTATCAAGAGCATCAAACGTAGAGCCATTTTCGATGGCTCTTTGCTCTTCATCTGAATCACTCTGATATTCGTTTAGGTCATAAGTTTGTCCTTCCAACAGTAAACCATGAGCTCGAGAGAGCAGATGAGATCGTGTCTTGGAAAAGTCACTGACAAGTTCCTCTTTCTCTTTGTCCAGTTGTTTGTGGAAGTTCTTAAGCTCAGAGTTTTTTCGTGCGTTGCTGGCAAGTAACTCTTTCATGGTCAGTTTTGGCAAGGCGTAGCCCTCATAAACAAGGTCACCGCGCTTTCCTTTGCTCATGCTGGGAAGCAACTCGCTGATTAGTTCCTAAAGGAGAGTCAATGTTTGTCTTACCGTATCGATGGAAATTTGTGTAACCTATACCCGCGTGTTTGGGTTGTTTGCAGAGACGTCTTATCTCGGTGGCGACCCCAAATATAATACCTTTTGTTCTTAGATAACAACAGTTTGACCTGCGTGTTTAAATATTTTTTATTAAGAGATTCCACACATAGTTTGGCTTCTTCCCAACTACATTGTGAAAGTAGTTGACCTGCACTGACCTCGTACGTTCGTTGGAAAGAGTTGTATAATTTTCACGTCCGGAAGACTGCAGACCCATGTCCCATGCCAGGGGTTTTATCGAGCAAATTGGCTGGCTGTTAGGATGGTTTTGCCTGCCTGGGCTGACCATCTAGAAACATCTACAGTTAAGTTTTTGCTATCTATAAAGAAAATCAGTTCACAAAGTGTTCCCGAATGTGGAAACTAATTCAGAGCCCTCCGGCTGTAACACTGCTGTAACAGCTGTAAACGTTACTGAAACCCCTTAGGTCCCAGAGGCGATCGCCGTTCACCTAACTATCGTGCTAGGGAAGAAATTTCTCGTTATGAGTATAAAGGACCTGGCGGGCAAATTAGAAACTAAGAAATTTACGGCCATCATCAAATCAAATCCTTGCCCGGCTGGTACAGGTGTCAGAGACGGGTACGTCGCCTTGGATTTCCTTGTTTGTGTCAAGCAGATCTTTTAGCTTGGCATTTCATGATTCGTGCAGCCTGCCGATACCTCAAACAAAAGAATTACCGAGGCAATTTTCTCATTCTCCCAGAAGTTAGAGCAACTACGTCACGCGCCAAGCAGTGCAAATTATCAGCTGTAGGTATAGGGTCGAATTCATTTTCAATGTTTTTTTTCCCAGTGGCTGACGATATGTTATGAGTATTAACGATAGAATCGACTCCCTGTCATAATCCGCGCTAGTTGTCAAGGTGAACAAGTTCGAGGTTTCATCCCGCCTGATGCGTGGCATGTGTCTTGTTAACAGAAAAGGCGTGCGCGTCGACATTTATCTCGCCAATCATATCTTTACACGCACCAAACGTGATTTTCCGTCTGTTACTTGGTCACGCGAATGAGGGAAAGTTGAATAGATTTTTCAAGAACCGCCAGGACAGCCTTACCAATACTGCCTGGACTACGTGTAGCCGTACCCAGTCCTTCCCATTTTTTCTCGGATGCTGGGTACAGCTACAGATCTAGATGGACTAATGTTGCCGAGAAATTGAACTGGAAAAAAAATCCGATGTAATCTCAAGAGGCTTAAAAAAAACGGCGTTGTAAAGATGATGTATTTGAGTCCCTGCACGCACTGTGGAAGTGTCATTTTAGTCCGCCATACTCTATTTTCGAGCATAATCCGACAGACCCTAGTAAGAGCTCAAAGAACTGATTTCGATTTTCACCGTCTCATCTTTCTCGATTATCAGTGAAAAAAAAAACGGTTACCGGGACGAATTCTTTGATGTGTTCATATGGGAAATTTCAGCCCGGTCGACCGGGATGAATTCCAGAAACACAACCAAAATGGTGGAACATAAATTTGTATTCTTGGTTTTCACCAGTCATGTGAGGAAAACTAAAATCGTAACCATTCAATGAATAAAGTCAAGAATCTGGGATGCGATAGATGATTGATATATAAACAGCCTCACCCAGAATCAGGTCACTGCTGTTTTTCATTCAGCATGAGTCGGGATATAGTACTGGCTCGGTTTCCGTGCCTCGCTACTCTTTTCTTTGTAAAACTAGCAGTTTCCATTGGAAAGTGAAGTGCTGCGAGTGAAGGTTATGTGGAACATGTTCTATGACATCTAGGAAGTATTGTAGAGGGACGGATCAACGTGAGATACTAGATTAGAGTATTCTCGGTCAGTCATGTGATGAAAACTAAAATCGTAACCATTCAATGAATAAAGTCAAGAATCTTGGATGCGATAGATGATTAATATATAAACAACCTCACCCAGAATCAGGTCACTGTTGTTTCTCATTCGCGAGTTATTTGCAGAAGTGTGTCACCCAAATTTATAGAGCTTTGTATGGAGGCGCCATGTTTGTGTCCCTCTGGACACATTAACATGGCGGCTGTAAAGTAACAGTAACATCTGTCACTGAGTTATGCTACTGAAACGAAAAATTATTGATCTAGAGATCTGACACATTGAAATAAATGCTTCTTTTAGTGCAAGCACTGTTTACTTAACAAAAACTAGTGCGATAACTCATCTTTTGACCTCCGCGACAGCCTTCTCGGGCCGTCATTGTCATGTCACGCAACACAAAGCTTGGAAATTCAAACGTGCTTTATTACAATAAGAAGAATCCTGTTGAGCTAAAAGATTGTGAAATGTCAAGTTCCTATAGGGTCTTTTATCTGATGAAACTAAAACCTCAGAAGGAGGCGTAATATTTAATTTTGGAATATTATTACGTCACATGAAAACCAAGGATTCTGCCTAGAGGCTAATAAGGTTAAACCTTTTCTGTTTTAAAACACGTACTGAGGTCGACACAGACGCGGCCGTTGATGGAGACGGCATCACATCACGCCGGATTAATTTACGACAAGATATTTTGTTCCACGCTGTTTTGACTTGTTGGATCAAGCAAATTAATCAACACGGAAACAAATTATTTCTGCACGTATTTTTCTTGGGGCTACCGACTGAACACAACTTAATTCTATAAAACTAATAACTCATAACCATATCATATGGTTTTTAAGACGTTTTAGTCTTCTTCAGTCGGTAGCTCCGAGACGAACACGTGCAGAAATAATTTGTTTGCGTGTAGATTTGCTTTGCTCTCGGGGTCATTCATGCATGCGAATGAGATGTTTGACGTCCACCAAAACTCTGGTTATGTCTAGACTGTTTTTGGGCTGCAGCTCGCGTAAAGGGTTTCAAAGCGTTTCAGAGTTCCGGGATATGCTTCAAATATTCTGAGAAACAAATCGGCTTTAGTCATAGGAATTTGTACAACCTTCACTTACTTTCAAACTCTTCGCCCGCGAAAACGTGGCTTTCTACACGAAACAGGATTTTCTCTTCCACATCGATACCACTTTGATGGTAGAAGTTCTTCTAACCTGCGATCAGGCATTTTTTTTTTTAAAGGGAGAAAGACAAAAACCGCCCTCCTTCCCCGTGTCTAAATAAAGGGATGGAGGGTATGATCGCAGGTTAAAGTTCTTCAGAATCGGAAGAGCCCCGATTTCGATTACTTGAAATCGAGGCAAATGAAGTGATGTACATACATCCAAAATTTTTCAAATGAGCCTGGCATCTGGCGTATAGTCTGCGATCGTACCCTCCATCCCTTTATTTTGTATAAATGCCTGATCGCAGGTTATCTGGCGCAGGGCATCCAGGATGGTCACATAGGCGACCGAAATTAGTCTGCTGCGAAACCTGGTGGCTTCGCAGCAAATATCAGAGGCCGGGCTGGTGCCGGCCCCGTTACCGAGATCTCGGATTTCGGTAACCGGAATGAAAATTTTCCCATATGAACACTTCAGCCCGGTGACCGGGAGGAAACATTTTAGACAAAATGGCTTCGCTTTCGCAACATAGCGACCAAAATTGCATAATTTTGGTCTTGCATGTATTTTCACTTCAGGAGTATGCGAAATAGCTTTATTCATATGATAAAGTTACAAGAGTCCACAAAGCTATGACAGTCGCGAACAATTCTTGGTTTTCATGTGACGTAATTAATATTCCAAAATGAAATATTACGCCTCCTTCTGAGGTTTTAGTTTCATCAGATAAAAGACCCTATAGGAACTTGACATTTCACAATGTTTTAGCTCGACAGGGTTCTTCTTATTGTAATAAAGCACGTTTGAATTTCCAAGCTTTGTGTTGCGTGACATGACAATGACGGCCCGAGAAGGCTGTCGCGGAGGTCAAAAGATGAGTTATCGCATTAGTTTTTGTTAACTAAACAGTGCTTGCACTGAAATACTCTGCCCCGAAAAAGAACTGAAATGGGTAAAGGACAAAGTAAAGGCCTTAGGGGTGTGGTTTTCAACCGACCCGAAAGTAACTATGAAGACAAACTACTCTGATAGACTGCTAAAAGTCAATGCGTGCTTAGGCAGCTGGAAATATCGGCGATTGAGTCTTCTTGGAAAGATTACAGTGTTAAAAAGTTTGATAGCTTCAAAACTGGTTTACATCCTGTCACCGTTACCAACGAATTACCGTGTGCTTAAAGAATTGAGCAAATCTTTCTTCAATTCCTTATGGAGTGGCAAGGGAGACAAAATCAAGCGGAATGTAATGATCGGCGACTATTCAGACGGAGGTCTAAAGATGATTGATTCAGTTGATTTAGAATCATGTAACAAAGCACTCAAATCTACCTGGGTCAAAAAATACCTTGACCCAGAAAATCATGGCAAATGGAAGTACTTTTTTGACTCTGAATTGCAACTTTTTGGTGGGCCTGCCATCTTTAGAGGCAACCTCAAACAGGACGACTTGCCAAAATACGGTTTTTCGGATCTCTTCACTTTGGAAATCTTGCAGATCTGGTCAGAAGTAAGCTTTAATCCTTGTGTGACTTCTATTGATCACTACCTGTCATCCAGCCTTTGGCATAACTCTCTCATAAAAATCGGCGATCGACCAGTTTTTTACAAATCATGGTACGCAAAAGGCGTTTAAAACGTCGCCCATTTAATGAAAGATTCGACCGCTTTCCTTTCTTATCACGAGTTTGAAAAACTTTTCGGCATTAAATCAAATTTTCTGGCTTTTCAAGGCCTTACATCCGCATTAAAATAACTAAAACAATTAAATAGTGATTGTTCTCTAATTAAGAACAAAAGGTGTGAAGATTTTCATGACCAGTTCTTGACAACTGAAAAGGCCAACAAAGTAGTCTACGAGAGGCTAGTTCGCATTAAAGAACAGTGTCCTACCCGAAGTCAAGAAAAATGGATTGATGACTGTGAGCTCGAGAACGACGTAGCAGTTGACTGGAAGTCGGTTTACCGACTTCCTTTCAGTTGTACTAAAATAACTAAATTAATCACTTTTCAATTCAAACTACTGCATCGGCGACTGGCAACAAATGATTTTCTAAAGAAAATAGGTATCAAAAATAACGATAGGTGCACCTTTTGTGAAGTTGAATTAGAAAACTTAACTCACCTGTTTTGGTTTTGTACCATCACTTCAAGCTTTTGGCAAAAGTTTAAGCAATGACTGATAAATGACAAAAACTTTACAACAATAAAGGATATGGACCTTACCTTTTCAGTCATAATTGGTTTGAGACCCAAACGCTTTCAAAACCAAAAAAATCCATCTCTATTTTTTAATCGCAAGATATTTCATCTGGATTTGTCGAATACGAGATAGGGCCCCCAGTTTAGAATATTTCTCTTCCTTCATAACCTCCTTCGATGTCTCGTAAATTGTCTCTTGCGCCTCTTTTCACTTTCCATTCTCATTTGATATCAAAAGCCTTCAGTAGGTGAAAATCAAAATCCATGTAGATGCATACTTTTATTTTCCTTTTTGTCTCATTTAAGGTTTCCTTTAGCTCTTCTAGTTAATAACAGTAATTATTTGTAACTGTAAGATCTGTAACTGTTTGTGCTTTTTTTTTGTAAATAAGGTTAGTATTGGTTAGTAGTTGTGTTGTTATAGGTACTTTTATATTGTATGAAATTTAATTGTAACTTGTAAGTAATGTCCATATTGTATTCTAAAAATATTGTTAATAAAAAAAACAAAACAGTGCTTGCACTAAAAGAAGCATTTATTTCAATGTATCAGATCTCTAGAACAATTAGCTTTCTTTTCAGTAGTATAACTCAGTGACAGATGTTACTGTTACAGCCGCCATGTTTGTGTCCCTCTGAAGGACACAAACATGGCGCCTCTCTACAAAGCTCTATAAATTTGGGTGACACACTTCTGCAAATAACTCGCGAATGAGAAACAACAGTGACCTGATTCTGGGTGAGGTTGTTTATATATTAATCATCTATCGCATCCAAGATTCTTGACTTTATTCATTGAATGGTTACGATTTTAGTTTTCATCACATGACTGACCGAGAATACTCTAATCTAGTATCTCACGTTGATCCGTCCCTCTACAATACTTCCTAGATGTCATAGAACATGTTCCACATAACCTTCACTCGCAGCACTTCACTTTCCAATGGAAACTGCTAGTTTTACAAAGAAAAGAGTAGCGAGGCACGGAAACCGAGCCAGTACTATATCCCGACTCATGCTCACTGTAAAAGATTGGGCTAAACCCGTCGTATGAAGCCAGAAGGAACCTACAAGCCCGACAGTACCGAAACAGGTCCAATCCTATATCCACACCCTTTGAGCCCCACCCTATTCCAGCTAAAGATGTGTCAGTGTTGTGATTGTGTTTATTATTTGTAGTTCGGTTCTGTGAGTGCACACATATTAGTCAACACTTCTTAGGGGACTGCCGTTTTGATGGCAGCATAACCGTTGTGTTCTGCGTAAAAGCTGGCTCAAATCCGTTAAGCTGATTAAGCTCTTCGTATTGTGCCGTGGTTTCCGGTGTAACTAGAGCCATCTTTGCTGCCACCGAGGCCGGTTGAAGCGATTTATGTAGCTGCAGATAGTATTTCGCCTTGTTATGCGAACGCCAGCCGACATGATCAACAATGTCGTCCAGCGCGCTACCAGTAAGAGCCATGGTAATCGCACCCCCACCGCGGAAGCTGTAAAGAGTTTTGTTTGATAAACCGGCTGCTGTCAAATAAGTTTTTAACCTTGCTTCTGCTGCATCCGTGAAGAAGGCATCAACAAGAATGGATTGCCCACTTGTTGCTCTAAAGAGTGGGCCAGTAGACACAGAGATCTTAATCGCCTTACAAATGGTCATATAGTCGTCTAACGCTTTTACTGGGCAGAGAAATTGATTTGGATGTCTGGCGACGGCAAAGACCTTGGAATCGCCTGAACGGAGAGTCTTTCCGAAAACGTGGTTAAAAATGAGACCCTTGTCATTAGGAAAATGGAGAATTTCAGCAGCCTTGATATGGCTCAAGTCTGATGGGCGATCACCAGAAAAGAAGTGCAATTTGAAGTATACCATGTCGCGAGCATAGATGAAGAGATGAATGGGATCAGTGGATGCCGATCGTAGCTTACTGTTGATTACTTGACAAAGAGCCGTGAGGTCACATATAAAGATAGGTTTGGCTTGTTTAGGGATAGCCCGTGTTTTCAGCTGTTCCTCGGTCACCCCTTTTAAGTACCGTTTGGCCGCTGGGTGTGCTGTGGGGTTGAGCACTGGATCTCCCGTTGTGGGGAGTGTTGTGGTCCCTAAATCAGGTCACGAAGAATAGCTCTGAGCTGTCCTATGTAAGAGTCTATAGTTTGAAAAGCTAGGCGCCGGGGGCACCCACAGGATAAGGGTGTTTTTGACGTTGTACCTTGATTCTGAGAAGTATCTCTGTGGACGTGGGTCTTGGCATGGAGTCGTTATCGTTCCAGATAAGGAAATAAATTATGTCCCTCGGAGACACGCTGTCGAGTGACTTTGGTGGGCTTAAGCGATGGCGGAAGGACACAAATTCTCGCTCCAAAGCACTCTTCTTTCTGTTGTATTTTGATGAGGCCAGAGTGGTCGCAAGTTCTTGCCAACGAGATTTCAAGGGGTTGGTGTCGATGACGGGTTTCTATCACTGCTATGGTGTTCACTTCTCCTTAGAGTCCCACACATCTGACAAAAACGGTCTTGAAGGCCATTTGGGGCAAGACATTTGTGGCATTCCACTTGCAGGACAGGTTTCCAAACTGTGTAACGCTGCGGGTGCTGCTGAAAGTAAATGTACAAAACACGACAGGAGTCAATTAGGATTTGTCCTAGTGATTCGGAAGGCCTATAAGTTCCACCGGAGTGGCAGGTATTTAGGTTTTAAGAAGCTGTGTGTTCTGGAGGGCCAGATAAGCGCCGTAGGATCCCCTGCCTTTGCGAGCAGGTGTCGTGCGCAGGAGGAATGGCATAAAGTAGGCCACCAGTAAGGCCTGGGAAAAACGTCAGGGACGAGCATTGTTATAGTCGCTCCTGTCTCTCTAACGTGCTGTAATGCAGGACCGATTAAGAACGCGGGAGGAAACAAATAGCCATTTTCGTCATCTCCTTGTGGGGTATGACAGGGGTTTTGAGCGAAAAAGTTGGTACCCGTGGAACAGGGTGTTGGGAACGGCGTATAATGCCGAGAACATTGGGCGTTGGAGTCAGGAGCCATAAGGTCGATGGTATGGGGTCCTGCGATGGTCTCAATACGTTCCCACAATTGGCGCGAGACCATGACATCGCCATCTGACCACGCCCCGCGAGGGCTGATCTGCCGGGTTGAGAGCACTCGGTACCCACTGTAATGACAGCGCGATGTTTTGACGTAAAGTCATGTCAAAAATACTCTTCAGCGCGTTCACGCTCTGGATTTTACAACCTTCACGAAGCCAGGCGTGGTAAAGAACCTGATTGTCAACCATGGCGTCTACCCGTGCGTTGGTAAGACGCGGCGAGAAGGCTTGAAGGGCGCAAAGTAGGACGTGCGCTTCTTTTGTTGCGATGTCCTTTTCGTCCATATCCTGGCCGAAATAGTCTCCTACCGACACTATGCCGTTTTCGAGGGACAGCGTTCCTCCCCAATGGGACTGCGAGGCATCCGAAACGATGGGTCGTAAAACTCTATGTTCCTCAGTGCGCCACGGGACGAAACCTGCCCATGTGTCAAGGAAGCGCCAGTGAAGTATTTCTTCTCTCAAGTCTCCATCGAGAGGGATGGGTGTTCCCTATTTTTGACAACTTGAAATAGCGTGCGCAACCACACGAGTGTATAACTGTGCAGCAGGAACCATGAGAGTTAGAGATATACATTTTCCCTGAAAGCGCTGCAACTCATTAAGAGAAACATAATACTGCAAAGGACCGCAAACGAAAATGCTGCCTGTATACAAGCAGCATTTTCGTTTGCGGTCCTTTGCAGTATTATGTTTGTCTAGTATTTTGTGGGGCCGTAGGTCTTTTCAGATCCGATATGCTGCTCACTTTTTACATGGTTTGGCCATGAATTTCCTGCGGGACAGTTTGTGTCTGTCCGCAGTTTTTTCCTTATCGCGGCAACGACACGATATTCTGGATTTTTCCTATTGTCCCTTGTCACGCGTTTTGCATGTGACATTGGCCAATGGGCAAGAGTTTGGATTTGAGTTTCATCTGAGGTCATCACCATCTTGCATTTAGTGGGTTTGTGGATGTCAGTCGAGCAGCTGATCACTTCACAACTTGCTACACCGTGCTGACGAGACCCAATAAGGTCGAAACAGCTGTCCACGGTTGCAATTCATGGCTTTCAGTTTGGACTCTATCGTGTCGTTGCCCCGTTAAGCTCTCTACGTAGTATCAGCCTTGCATCATTGTTTTCTAGTCTCATTAAGAGAGACGAATTTACTTGACAGCATGCTCTCTCGAAGCGCAATGAACTTTTCCTTTTTGTCCTCCGGGATAGAGAAGGTTTGACGGGTGGTATCAACGATGTGGCTAAGAAAAATGAGACGCTGCGTAGGAACTGGAACACATTTTCCAAGGTGTAAAAAATACCCCAGCTGGGTTAGAATGCTGGAGGCCACAAAAAAGGCGGCGTTCGCGGCTTCCAAGCTGGAGGATTGTTTTTTTTACTGAGCCCCAGAGTTCGCCGAGGTGTCTGTCGTCTATGTACTGGGAGCAAGGTAATCCGAGCTTTCTTCAGGCGTTTGTGGCTACTGATCCCTGGGTTTGGTAGACATAAGGGCTTTCTTTCCATCCCCGTGGCAGAGTCCTCCACACAAGCCACCATCTCCCCCATTCCGCTCCCATAAGCGGTTGGCTATCCTTCGAAATTAAAAAATGATCAAAACCAGACTTGTCGTCCATTTTCGTTTGGAAGGAGTTTTGCGATAAGTAGCGGGGAGGGTTGACCACCTGATCGAGCGAAAACGGACACTGTTGCATGAAGCAGTTAAGGTATGGCTGGTCGTGCACTAGCCGAGGTTTGGAGGGCTCGATGCTAAGAGGCATAACGATAGCCGGCGGGGGGGGGGGGGGGGTGTGTCTTCCACCCTCCCCCATACTTTTATAGCACCCATGGCTATTTTAGTTTCGATTTCTCGAGAGATAACATCTTTATGGAACTTGCATTTTTTATTATTAGGATAGTATCTGATGTGAAGTATATATGAAATAATTCATATATTTGAACTGCGGTTGTAGATCTAAGTGAAGAATGACCATCGCAGTAAATTTCCAATTTAAGCAATTGGAAAGAAGCCTGAAAAAATCAAGGCTTCAACGGGATTCGAACCCGTGACCTCCGCGATACCGATGCGATGCTCTACCAACTGAGCTATGAAGCCACACATTGGGAGCGAGGTCAATTTATTGAGTTCATTCTCCCATGAGGAGTGAAATGATGTGAAGTATATATGAAATAATTCATATATTTGAACTGCGGTTGTAGATCAAAGTGAAGAATGATCATCGCAGTAAATTTTCCAATTTAAGCAATTGGAAAGAAGAAGCCTGAAAAAATCAAGGCTTCAACGGGATTCGAACCCGTGACCTCCGCGATACCGGTGCGATGCTCTACCAACTGAGCTATAAAGC
>CM042751.1:24472606-24484626 GCA_022496165.2 Catalaphyllia jardinei | reverse complement strand
CTGATCAGCCAAAAATAGAAAGACTAGAAAACAATGATGCAAGGCTGTGAAGCTGACGTTGTGAGCATTAGCCCCTGGTCGGACCAAAAACTGAAAAATTAGCTTATGCGGGTGTAGACCTAAGAAAATGTTGATTTCAACGATAACGGTTCTTTTGAAGAAAAGAGATCAACCGAACTTAAACACTGAGTTATAGCTGTTATGATCATTTATTTAAAATACTTATATTTATTTTTACTTTTTTTAAGGGTTCTAATCGCATGGGTTTGAGCCACGCATAGCTTGTACTCATATTCATGTTGTTTTGGCAGGCTGTTAAATGTATCCAAACTGGAAACTGCCCCGGGGGATCCGTGTTTCCTGGCCGCACTCAGAGGTGGGTTCTTTAGACTGCCCTTGCTCTTCTTCTTTTTAAAGTCCCTCGCCCTAATCTCTGTTCCCCTTTACCTCCAAAACAAAAGCAATAAACGACAAGCTGCATTTTGAGCCTATTGCTCTGACCAAAAAATTCACACATGGTGCTTGCCGGTTTACGTACTAATATTACTCGTGCTCGGCTGATGCTAGACTGAGAAGAATATTATTGCTCAGGAGCCCAGTGCAACTCCCATAATAAGCTAATAAAACGGCATTTTTGCAAGACCAGTCTATTTTTAGATATTTTTTCCAGTGAAATAAGCCAGTTCCATTCTACATGAGCACGCTTCGGTAAGGATTAAACAATGCGGCCTCTCGTGAACATGTCGACATCATTTCGACATGTCCAATATAGCCCGCGATTATGATTGAAAAAGCAGTTACCAGCACATCAAGTTAGTACAGAAACGCATTAGCTGAGCTATGAAATGATCCAGGGAACTAAGAACGTTTGCCTATTTAGGGCCTTTATAGGGCAGCTTTTGAGCTGTTATTACAAGTCTGGCTGCATTTTTGTAACAAGCTTAATGTTAACTTTTGCCTCTCTGTCAAAACGAGTCTTGGTGTGAAACTATTCACTTACAAATGTGTCTCCTCTGGAGGATCGTTCATGCCAGTCAAACTCATTTTCATGTCATTAAAAGGTTTTGTACTAGGACCCCGGGGTAACGTCAAAATGGCGCATTGTTTTGAGGTACCAAGACTGGTCGGGACGGTCGAGATGGCAGAGATGGAAGAGATGGTGCGAAAGGAGACAGAGGGGAACCAGGCAAAATGGGACCTCAGGGCCCTGCTGGAGAAAAAGGTGAAACGGAGTAAACAAGGTGATCTGTTCGGTATACGTAGAACAACTTCGTTCCCAGGGCCTTTATCTTGGCCCAAGCCGAGGTAAAGCCTGGCAACGAGGTTATAAACAGGGACGTCAGCAACTGCTATAATTCAGTGTTAAAGATCGATATGACCTCGGCTGATCTCTTTTCTTAAAGTGGTATGCACCCCAAAATATACTGAAAAGTTTGGTTAATTACGGCGAAGAAAGATCAATTGTAAATGATTGCACCTATGAAGAGAAAATAAACTATGAATTTTTATCTAAAAATGGTTGCTGTGGCAACCAGCCACAGTCTTTGGAGGTTTCATTTTATAGCATTTCCGCTGACAATTCCTGCTCTTTTACAATACAAGATTTGATTTTCAAACAAGCATATCTTGTAAGTTTCTGTTTCGTTCTCTGTAATAAACTAAAGTTTTGACAGTTAGCTCTTGATTTCAGTGCTTTCTTCTGGCTTTATGAAAAGAACCTTATTTTGCACCAAACCCAGTTAACTAATTATCTACTGCGTGACAGAAGTTAAAATGTTACGGTTCTTTTAGTTTATTGCTTCACGACACTATTGGTCTTTGATTACCCCAAATTTCAGGAATTTCTCTTAAATATACCTTCCAAAGTAGAAATATTAGTGTCAAGTCAAATGGTACAAAAGTAGACCCTTGACCGCTTAAAGTTTCTCACATGATGGATTAAGCATTTAACAAGCAAACATTGCGGTCGGGGGGGTGCAGATTGGATCTCCGGGAAGGGGATGTAATGCTTGTTCTATTTTGCAGAGCGTTCAAGCCTGCTATTTTATCCAGACCGTTTCCGCAATTGTAAGAAATGTTCCTTTTTCAAAGGGAAAAATCCTGCGATGGTAAATCAGGCAAAGGTATTTATTTTATCCAGACCGTTTCCGCAATTGTAAGAAATGTTCCTTTTTCAAAGGGAAAAATCCTGCGATGGTAAATCAGGCAAAGGTGTTCCCAAGTAATTATACCAATCGAGTTGTGCATCTCATTACAACCTTATCACAAAGTATCGTTAATATATGTTAAAACTAATCCATATTTTTGGTCATATCCTTACTGTAAACAGCCGTCGCTGTGGAGAAAGAACTTATACTACTGTGCACTTTCCTTAAATTCCACACTTATCTAGGGGTAAATTCGGCAAGGTTGTTTCGAATTGTTTCAACAGGTGCTCAAGGGTCCTTAATCTTTTATTTTTTAAAGAAGGGAATTTTCCTGAAATTTGCATGTGATTTCGGTTATACAGCCCGCCACCTTAATCAACGCACTAACTATTCGGCTATCGGTAGAAGCTCACAGTGACAAGATCTTCTTAATGAGGGTCAATTTTGGGTTCTCAAGCAGTGCCACGGAAACTTTGACTGCCGAAATGTTGTTCATCGAAGAGTGACTGTATCAGTGCTTAACTCTTTAGTTAGCATGTAGCTTCTCTTTGATGAACTATTGTTATTATTATTTATAGAATATTCATACTGTTTCTTTTCACTTGATGGCGTCCGAGAACGTCGAAACGTCGTGTATTTTTTAACCGCTTTTAAAAAGTTTTTAAAGTGTTTTCAAGGAAAGGTTTTTCGCAATTTTCCCGAACATCGCCATATTTTAATTAATATATACCACCTGAGAGTAGTACTTTGACGAAAATCACATCTTTCCTATAGAAACCATTTGAGAACATAAAACAGTAGTCTGTATGAGAGGAAACATACTATTTACTATATAAACAATAGCCTCCATTTGATTCCATTCAAAACTGCGCGCGTTGCATTATCTGTTCCTCGAAGCTCACAGTTTTCTTGAGCTACGCTCTCGGAAAACTGTTCGCTTCTCGGATCAGATAATGTCCGCGGACAAATATCCTAGCATATTTTCGCACCAAATGGAGACTATCGTGTTTATTATCTTTTAAATCTTTTACGCAACGCGCGCAGTTTTGAAAATTTGGGTATATTCTAGGATATCCCCCAGTTTTAGCTTAGGGATATTCGGTCACATGACGTGCTTAGACCAATCACGCTCGAGCGAAAAGATTTGATGGATTATAATCTCGGATACCCCCCAGTTTTAGCTGGGGAATATTCGGTCACGTGACGTGTTTAGACCAATCGCGCGCGAGCGAATTGATTTGATAGATTATAATTTCAATTATTAAAAACTGGATCATTGGATAATGCAATTCAAGAGTTTTCATTGGCTAAGCCATCATGGTATATAAGCCATTATACCATGATCTACAAAAATGGTGAGCGTATGCGTGATTTTTAGGGCCTTTTTGTTTTTATTGTAGTCTATTTTTCTATATTTTGGGGGCGTTTTTAATGAAACAATTATTCCACTCGCGCTTGTTGGATATGAGATGATTATAGTCAACTCGGCGCTACGTGCCTCGTTGGCTATCTATCATCTCATATCCAACGCGCGCTCATGGAATAATTGTTAAATATCTCTTTTTCTTCCAGAGATATTCAAGTTTTTAAAATATGCAAATTAGCCAAGTAATGACGTCATACAAAATATAGACGGCACACTGATCCCAACGGCGGAAAATAAAATAAAATAAAATAAAACGGAATAAAGAACTAAATTATTAATCATTTAGTTCTTTATTCCGTTTTATTTAATTTTGGTCATAGCCGCCGTTGGGATCAGTGTGCCGTCTATATTCTGTATTCTAAAATTTCTACTGATCCAGGTCTACTTAAGATCCGGCACTCTCATCGGTTTGTTACTGTGGTTATACAGATTTTAATTCCATTTGATCACGTCATGCACTCAACCAAATTTTGATCAAATATCATGAAAATGATATCTCAGCCAATTTGTATCAGAAATATTTGATTCGTAGCATGAAGTGGCCACTCTCCCGGAACGAAGAAGGACGGCTGTTTTCAAAGGCTAGGGGTAGTATTGCGCTTATACACGTACAGAGTATCTTCAAAGTCAAACTTAGTCCTAAATAACGGTTGTTTGTGGCTAGGTGACAAGGGACAACGAGGTAGAGGGGGCCAACCCAGAGTACCCGGAGAAAAGGACAATGACCATCACACCAATGTGACTACAGGTGTGGTGTACATTCGCTGGGGGCGGACATCATGCCCGGGTGACACACAGCTGTTGTATAAAGGTAAGCCCTAGGGAGTTAGTGAGTTTTGACCCGCGACACGTGACGCGTTCTCCTCCAATCGGAAAACGTATCTGAGTTGGGAGGTATAACAAACTGATTTGTTGGTCAATAAGGCTTCAAATGTAGTAAACGTAAAGGAAAATTAAGCTGCTGAAGTCAAAGTCTCCACATCTCTTGTCAAAACGTTTTTGGGCCTTGTCTTGTGCCTTAGTAGTACAGGACGAGCCAGGAGACTCAGTAGTAAGATATTAGTCTATAATACTTGTCTACCTTTTTCCATCCCAGTATTGTATGCTTTACTGTTATCAATATAAAACGTTTATTTTATGAAATAATGAAAACTATGTCTTTCATATGTTCACTTGCACAGCGAAAAATAATTTTTTAACTTATCAAAACAATGGTAATTACTTTCATTTCTAAGATTCCTCTTCAATTAACCTTAAGGAAAAGAAATGAATCAGTTAGTCCTAAGAAAAGCCACCATCCAATTGAGACCCTCTTTGTATGGCCAGGTCGCATAGGTGGAAATTATCACAGACACACGGGTGGCGGCTCGAACCATATGTGCCTTCCCGAGCAGCCATTATATGAAGAGTTCGATGACCGCTGGCAGACTTCTTCCTCCGCTGTATATGGCGCCGAGTATGAAGTCAGTGATTTTAATCCGTTCAAGAAGCCTCTGAACAATTATGACGCGCCGTGTGTAGTGTGCTACGTTGAGTCACGTGGTTCTCAGTTGATGATCCCAGCTACGTATGACTGCCCTTCTGGGTGGACGCGAGAGTAAGTTAACTCCGGTGGAAGGTTGCTGCTTTGTATTACCATGTGGTCCTTATGTTGATGGTCGGGAACTGACATGCGCAGTTTGTACCAAATGAGGAAGATTTTGGAAGTTAACTCATTGTGGAACTACGCCGCTTTAAAAAAAAAATACAAACTTGACTTTATCTCTAAGGGGAACGTAGATTGGGCAGGTTTAGGATTAGGATATAAGAACAGGCAAAAACATATCTTCGTCTCTGACCGACAAGCAGAAGCACAGATTTTCCTTCAGTTACATGATACCTCAGGAATAAAAACTACCGGAAGCTCAAATGTGTGGTTACTACAGTCTCTTCAGTGTTGATTTTGCGTTTATTTCCTTCAAATCAAACAGGTCGTTCACAGACTGAAGCTTATACTGATTTGTTGGTCAATAAGGCTTCAGTTGGCACCGTGGCCTCATTGTTAGCAATAGTGCGCTCGACAGTTGTAGAGGGTCTCAATGGGGCTTTCCGTCAACCTTAAAACGAGCAAAAAATTAGCCGTTCTAGAGGTGTAAAGATTGGAAAGTTTAAACTATTAGCCGAATTCAGCCGTAAAAAAATGTTCACCGTAACTGGTATTTGAGCCACGGAAATGAAAGTCTCCAGATCGCTTATCAAGGCTATTTTGTGCCTTGTCTTGTGGCTTGTAAGTACCGCAAGAGCCGAAAGCGGACATTATTACTATATTAGTCCACAATTTTTAGCCTTTGTTTTTCCATTCCACTATGGTCCTCAGGCATTAAATATGGTTAACGGTTATTAAAGTATTAAACAGTGAAAACAATATTTTTCTTATATTCACCTGCACAATGAAAACTAATTTGTGGCTTTTTAAATTTTTGAGATTTCTGTTAACCGTAAGAAAAAGAAATCAACCGTTAACTTCAAGAAAAGCTACCATCCAATTGAGACCCTCTTTGTATGGCCAGGTCGCATTGGTGGAAATTTTTACAGTCATACTGGTGGCGGCTCGAACCATATCTGCCTTCCCGAGCAGCCATTATACGCAAAGTACGATGATCGCTGGCAGACTTCTTCCTCCGCTGTATATGGCGCCGAGTATGAAGTCAGTGATTTTAATCCGTTCAAGAAGCCTCTGAACAGTTATGACGCGCCGTGTGTAGTGTGCTACGTTGAGTCACGTGGTTCTCAGTTGATGATCCCAGCTACGTATGACTGCCCTTCTGGGTGGACGCGATAGTACTGGGACTATCTTATGACAAAGAGTTACTTGAGTGAAGGAAACAGATTTTATTTGTGTGGATGAGGATGCAGAATCTGTGCCGTTTACTCATGGAGTTCAAGGCGGTGTCAAGTTAACCCCGGTCCAAGGGGACTGCTATGTTTTACCATGTGGCCCATATGTTGGGGGTCGCGAACTGACATGCGCAGTTTGTACCAAGTAAAGAACATGTCAGTAAGCAATTAGATTATAAGCTAGGCTCGAGATTTCTATCGAGTGTTTCTGTCGAGGAACTATCGGTCTCATAGTTGCCCCTTGGAAATTTGATGTTCTTAAAACTAGCATATTTGCCCTCGAAGCTTTGCCTCTCGGGCAAATATTTGTTTCAAGAACATCAAATTTTCGCGGGGCAACTATCAGCCGATAGTTCCTCGACAGAAACACTCTATTGTTTAATTAGTATAAATCTACTAGCGTCCTATTCACGAATGCCGTTCTCTGATTGGCTTCGCTACTCACTATCTATTATGGGATAGATAGTGAGTAGCGTGGCAGTGTACTCTTGTCGGTCAAATGAAGGCGGTTTCTTGGCGTTTTCGAAGTGCCTGGGAAGAGGATCTAGATAAAGTTTTGAACGACTAGTGGATTTATACTAAAACAATTAGATTATTCGCTCTCGATTTCTATGCCTGATAGAAATCTCGAGCTCATAATTGCCCCCGCAGGATTTTGGCATTAATAGTCCCCCCCGCGTATACGTATAAAGAATGTATGAAATATTTTCACTGCTAAAAATACCGCGAAAAGCAGGCGTGCAGTCCGGCAAGAACATCAACTCTCGTGTGCATCGTGCACATGGGCAATGGACTTTGCACGGGACGCAAATGTAGCTATAAAAGTCACAGAACGCAAGATATCAGACACTTTCTCATCTCGTCGAAGACGAACCCGTACTCACGCGCTGACTACCCTCCCTCCTCCCCTTCGGCGACGTATTCCAAAAGGGATCACCTACCTATTTCGCTCCTGTGTAGCTCGCTCATAGCTCCGGGCTTCTCGAATTTACCCCATAACTTAACCACGCTCAGCTATGAGCGGTTACATAGCAGTGAAAAGAGAATCCTATTGGTGTAGTATGTGAATCAATCCCGATTTGAAGAAACTAGGCGCGCACGGCGGTCTCGAGTAATAGGTCGGGTTTCGCCATCTTCGAGCGGTATTTCAAGGTCAAAAAAGCACACTCCAATTACAATATGGCCTGCATTACGATTTCAACGTGATCAAATAAATTCCCTTTGAAATGGCCGAGATTCTGATCTAAAACAGATTGAAAACGCTTTCGAAGATCCTGAAGATTGATTTTGGGAGAAAAAGAGCTCAGAGGGTGTCGTAGGAAATTCTGAAGAATACTATAGAAATTCGAGGCCAGTGTGGTTCAGTTGCAACCACAAGTAGCCAAAGCTCACTATTTGAGCATATATTAATATCGAAGAGTGCGGCTTAGAAAAGCAATGTTCGACAACTGATATGATTATGTAAGAGATGGACCATCAGGCCTTATCCACCATATGGGAGTTCGGTTGTAAAGTTAATAATTAATCATTATGAGTTGTAAGAGTTTGTATGAGAATATTCCTGTTGCTTATAAATGTATGAAATTCACAATAAAGTTTTCCTTTTAACTCACCGATGTTCTCTCCTTGTCATTTCTTGTGATTTTGTAGCGTTTTAGGCCTCCTAGATGCAGTCCAAGGCTTTTCTTGAGCAGCCGCTTTTTCCACCCCTAAAAGCGAGGCTTTTAGGGGTGGAAAGCTTGACTCTAATTTGCATATATGGCGACTGTAACGCAATAGTTCTGTTTACATCTCGGAAAAAAATATCGACTTCTGTTCTCCTTTCGAGATACGTTTGACATAGTTAATAGAGGGGAATGGTTTTGAAACTCGTCAAAGTTCTTTGTTCTATGTTATTGTTCTGTTTTTTTTGGCCTTGACCCTGCACAAAACACAATAGCTGAAATATGAAATATTCAACATGACACGAGCGTGGGACAAAGAAAAATCTGCCACATATGAACTCAGTAAAATGACCTTCCTCTCCATGAGTTCTCGTAGCTCAGTGGATAGAGCGCCCGCTCAGTTTTCGGGAGGTCATGGATTCGATTCCTGTCGGGGACTCAGACTTAACTAGTAATAGTTATCACTAAAGCTGCCCCCGCTTTCTTTTATTTCTGCTGATTGAAAACAATAATATTAAACGTTATTGTTGAACTAAAATTTTCTATTTTTTTTTGTAAACTATATCACTCATACTGGTTGCAAGATTGCAAAAGGCGAACTCGTGGTTGAAATGCTGCCAGATAATAGCGAAATGCGAACTCGTGGTTGCAAGACCTTAAAACACTGCTAGAAAGAACTCGAAATGCTGCTAGAAGACGACAAAACGCAACCTCCTGCTCGCAAGACCTTGAAGGGCTGCTCGAAGACGTGGTTGCAAAATGACATCTACCCGACAGCACCTTGCGCACTTGCTGAAATCCTACCCGAGACCACCGTGCGCGCCTAGTTTGATCACATCGAGATTTTTTCGCATACTACAATTTACTTACTTACTCACTTACTTACTTACATCTTTACATTTTTGGAATTCTTTATATGTATACACGCGGGGGCTTCTTGGGTGCCTCCTCGGGTTTTGGCCAAAACCCTGCGGGGGCAATTACCGAGCTCAAAATTCACCATCTTCATTTACTTGTCAACACAATAGCTGTTTACTCCGAACTGAGGAACAAAAAATAGAAACGCGTTGGTTACGTACCTTATGCATAGTGTATGAGCGTAAAACAAAAGATTGTGCTGGGTGGTGGACTTTCCAACATAAATTTTGGCATCTTTGTTTGTCCCTTTGATGTTTGCCGGGCTTCCTAACCATTCTCTTAACTATTAACTATGATCAAGACAAATGGTTCAGTGTTTCAGTATCTAACTAGAACAACAGAGGTTTGATTTTTTTTTTTCAGAATGCGCTTCGTCAGAGTATTAAGTAAAGAACTGATCATGTGATAGAATGAGTTAAACAGAGTGTGTTGGTTAAGTTCACTTAGTTGATTCTTTGGATGATATTTATGGTAAGATGCCTAAGTTACTTGAACAGTATGAGTGATATAGTTTACAAAAAATATAAAATTTTAGTTCTTATAATAACGTTCAAAATTATTGTTTTCAATCAGCAGAAATAAAAGAAAGCGGGGGCAGCTTTAGTGATAACTATTACTAGTCTAATTGTTAAATAGATAGTACATGAGTAGCGAGAACGGCATTCGTGATAGAACGCTGATAGATTTATACTAAAACTCGATAGAAACACGGCACATGGATTTTATTTCTTAAACATTGATCCTTTTCATAGCATGCTACAGGTGACCAAAAACCTGATCGGCTATATAAATACCGGTATTTTTGTAAACTTTAAGATATGATTCTTCATGCCACCTTAAAATATTAATATAATTACAGGTTTTCTAGACCTTTGTAACATCTAGAAGATTTCAGCTACGAAACCATTTGGTTTTTTGTTTGTCTTTTAATCCATAAGCATTACAGAAATTAGATATTTACAAATTCTTTATCACTACGAATTCAAGCAGAGGCGGATCTAGGGGGAAGGGAAAAAGGCCAGCAGGGCAAGTAAATCAAGACCGCCCCTCCCCCGCCACTGTCAAGTCTATAAAAAAAAACTTAACAACGCCGTGCAAACTCTCCAATTTGCACTGGGTTAGGTCCATTTAAGATATGATAAATTTGGTTTCTGGGAAAACTATGTCAGTGTCTTTCAATATTAACTACCAAATAAGAGGGTCTGAATGGAGGGGTTGTCAGTTGAAAATTCATTTCTTTGTCGGTTGTCGGTTAAAAATTCGTGCAGGGGACTTGAACCCTCCAAAAAAAAACATGATCCAATGGACGGGTGAAAACATTCGTGCAAGCTGAAAGAGTCCCCCACTCCCCCACCCCTCTCCTCGTCACTTTTCTGATGGTCCGTGCCTGAAAATGAACTCAGCATGACTGTTATTTCTGAATGTCGGTTGTCAATTAGAAAGTTTTTGTCTCTAGGCTGTGCTGATTTTTTCTAAATAAAAGGATATTTTACGATGCCACTCACTAAAAGTACTGATCTTTGAATTGCTTTATTGAGTCACTCTTTTGCAAATTTGCCTGATTTCATTATCAACTTCTATTCCCGGCGGGGATTTGAAGCACGATCATCAATTTGGTCTGACAGCTTAAGTCAATGATTCAGTTTAATCGAAGGTTTTAAGTGGATTAAAAAAGAAATCATGAAACGTTTGATATAACCGCATAGAGCAAACAACATAACTTAAGATTAAACGACTTTCGTCCAGAAGGCGAAAGCCTGAGGAGGAGAATCATACAAGGTTGCTCTTATATAAAAAGGGTGCATTTACAGTCAGAATATACAGTTCATATACCAGAGAATATACCAGATGAAATCTCCATTTCCCTGAAACAGTGCCGCACGGAATCGTTGGGTAATAATGACGTTTCGTCACTGAACACCCGCATGGAATCGTTGGGTAATAATGACGTTTCGTCACTGAACACCCGCATGGAATCGTTGGGTAATAATGACGTTTCGTCACTGAACACCCGCATGGAATCGTTGGGTAATATGATGACGTTTTATCCTTTAATGCCCGCAAGTGTGAAACGAGTAATGATGACTTAAAGGCTAACTGTGTCCTACGTTAATCGTTTCATAAGTTGTCGGGCTTATATAATTGCTCCCGAAGTAAATTGTGGTATATTCGTATCTCATAATCGCAGCAAGATAAGACTCGTGCAATGGAGCAAACTGTTTGAAGCAGCAGGAGTGACCTTTCTAAAGTGAGCAAGGAGTAAAAAACTTGAACAATATTTGCAGTATGCTTAACTTACAGCTAATGTCAATAAAGAATGAAATCAATGCGAAGAGAATACATGAGGAAAACAAGCAAGCTAAAACTTTAATCGCACAGCCGGGGAAGCTGCGTGGTGTCAACTATTTCGTTTTTATAGGATATTTATTTTAGGAACAAATGATCGTTTATAGTGAGTGGTCTGAATAAATGGTTCTTGTATCTACAAACTTTTCCGCAAACATTCCATTGGTCAGAGACTGTTATGCTTTGGCGATCCCAAATTGCGATTTTCTATAAACTGATGTGTTTTAAACTAGTTATAACCATTTCTTCGTTATTTTAACAAAGTATAAATTAAACATGAAAACGCGGGTGGGCCAAATCATTATAACGAAAACCGACTTGATTGAAACACTCCAAACTACAGGTACAGATATCGGCGTGAAAATATAAAATCAGTGGAAATTTCTTGCTTTAATTGTAAAACATATTTCGTAATTATTTAAAAAAAGCATTTTATAGACAAGTTGTAGAACTTCTAAACTAGCAAACTAGTAACGTCAACTGTCTGTTCATTACATGCAAAGCCGGTGGGCTAATATCGTGAGCGGACGTCGTTCGATCCGATTCAATGGAATCCTCAGATATGAGCACAATACACTCTGATAAACACGTTCTAAAAACAAACGGGATATTCTAAAACGCGATTTCTGGAACAAATAAAGG
>CM042751.1:24415565-24457606 GCA_022496165.2 Catalaphyllia jardinei | reverse complement strand
AGATTTAACTTCTTCTTTAGAAATCTTACCAGCCTTTATTCGCATTTTACCTCCTTTGGTAAAAATTTCATTTAAGTGGCTGATTATTGCCAAAAAATTGGCATTTTAGAATATCCCATTTGGTTTTAGAACGTGTTGATATTAATGATCTTCATTAAACAACAGTTTGTAAATTTAAGACCTCTTGGTGGTTGTTTGTTTTTGAAACACAACAATCTTTTAACAGTTATACTGAAGTGAGATGAACTGACATGAACTGAGAAATCGCATATATATATAACAGGAAGCATATATATATATATGTAACAGGAAGCAAAAAAGCAAAAAAAAGGCGATTTGAAGACTTGATTAAAACAAGCGAAATCAACCCTATTACATAACAGTTGCAATAAATTCACCTGTACCGCTGCAAACAAACTCACAACTGATAACGATTGTGAAACGATTGAAACATGCATGTCTTTTTTTACAAAGAAAGTGTTAATTTTTTTTTAAGAAATAACGCTAGCTTTAAGATCGATGAAGCAGGGTGCAAGTTAACAATTTTCTTTCCTCTCAAATCGATCATCGCCAGTCCGCGTGCGACGCATTCTCTCTAAGGACTGGCCGTGGGAGCATCTGATAGTTTTTCAACCTTCTTGCCAACTTTAAAACACGACCAACCTTTTGTTTTATTTTAATCTCTAAGAATACTGTCTTTCCAGGATTTTTTTGATAAGTGCTCGCTATCACGCGACTTGTCACGTGCCATCCATCCATTCTTACTCTGTTGAACACGCGCGGAGATATCGACATTTTCGCAGCTCTTTCCAATCGTTGAGAACACAAACAGCCTCCGCGCCCAAAGTCTCTGCAGTCTTCCCTCTGTTAGGTGGCTTCCACAACCGCTTTTTTTCAATGATTTTCTTTTCTCTCGTTAATCCACCCGACGTAGCACGTATATCTGGAAGACAAATCACCGAATTGCTACGAGACAAGGATGAGAACGTATTTCTTCTCGGCCGAGGTGTTGACTCATTGTCATCTCCTTCGAAATCGGATGAAGAAAACGAAGAAGACGAGAGTCGACTTTTGTTATTTCCATCAATCTTTTTCCTTCTGGGTTTAGGAGAGAGTACTCCGGCCAAATCTTTTTCGCTGTTCCATCTCGTTACTGTATTTCCCACTGGTAAGCTGCAAGAAGAAAGCGGCCTCTGATGACCCATTTCTGAAATGATTCTGGAATGTCTTTGTAGAATATGTTTCTTTTTCTTGAGAAATAATCTTTCTCCTGAGTTTCTCTCTTTCTGCAGTAGTTGAGCCTCTTTCTGTAGCGTCGCTTGATTGATTGCATTTCGCACCAGTAAAGTTTTTGTGTTGTTCCTTGATAAAAGTGCTGGAGGTTCTGTTTTACGGCTCGCTTCCATTGTACTAGCTGTGGATAAAGTTTTAGATTCGAAAACTATCCGCGGAAATACTGAAATTTCAGAGGATTAATCTCAAAAAATCCTTAGATATAGCTACTATCATCAATAACATTAGTGACTGGTTTTACGACCAAGAAGCAATATACCGTGCAAGTTCCGTGCAATATATTAAAGCATCGTCTTTGAAAATACCGGCAACCTTATTGGAAAGCTACTCTCATAACTACATGACGTCAAATTATATTATATTGTCTGTTCAAAGGTCAGTCATTAAACTGAAAATAAAACTGTCTATGAATTGATCGGCAGTAGTTACTACGACAAAATCGCAATATGCGCCAATGATTACACCGAACATGGAGGAGTCAGATTTGTTTACGAGTGTGAATACACACTGCATCCATACCAATCAGTCAATTAAGTAATCATACTGCGAGAAAAAACAAATTCAAAGGATATTATATGAACTTTTTGATGAATAGAAGAACTGTAACGGTTGAGTTAATTTCTAAATCGACAAGAAAAGAAATTCGCTGAAGTGTAACTACCCAATATTAAACTGCGCACGCAAATGACGCATGAACTGTTCAACAATTGCTGGATGTGAAGTATATATGAAATAATTCATATATTTGAACTGCGGTTGTAGATCAAAGTGAAGAATGATCATCGCAGTAAATTTTCCAATTTAAGCCTGAAAAAAACAAGGCTTCAACGGGATTCGAACCCGTGACCTCCGCGATACCGGTGCGATGCTCTACCAACAGAGCTATGAAGCCACACATTGGGAGCGAGGTCAATTTATTGAGTTCATTCTCCCATGAGGAGTGAAATGATGTGAAGTATATATGAAATAATTCATATATTTGAACTGCGGTTGTAGATCAAAGTGAAGAATGATCATCGCAGTAAATTTTCCAATTTAAGCAATTGGAAAGAAGAAGCCTGAAAAAAACAAGGCTTCAACGGGATATCGAAGCATGCCGGATAGACCAGCCGACTTATATGACGGATTTCAAAAGTTATCATTAAGGCATTTATTAGGTTGTAAAAATCATCACAATATCATAAAATAGTCTTGCTCTAAATAACTGAAGCTAATAAGCAACGTCTGTAATAGTTGATTACTAAATGCACTACAAAAAGGGCCTCGATCATGTAGTATGGAGAATCAATGCCGTTTGACGCCGTTTTGTTCACAATAACCCCGACTCAAAAACCACTTGAAATTTTGCAAGAGCACTCGAAAGGTTTCTTTTTTAAGCCTCGTCCACAGCACGCTGGAGAAATTTGAAAACGAAGTTTTATTTTTACGGTTAAGCCTACCGTTCAAACTAATCCGTCACGAAAAACGTCCGTCACGAAAACAGAGCCAAAAACGTTCTTCGAACCGAGGAATGTGATAGCGCTGACGATGACATCATAATGATAAAGTGATTTCCCTGCCCGAGTTTTGCTCAAGCACAAATCCAAAATGACCTTGGTTTTTTCGTTTTCAAGTTTCTCTAGGATTTTCTTCGAGTTATGGTTTAACACACTGCCTAACGTGCAGCCCGCACCGGCCGTGATTTATGTCTTCCCATTCCGGAGCAAAAATGTCGTCAAACGCGACACCAGCCAGTAGAGAGAAAGGCATGCTGTCATGTTGCAAATGCCTTTTTGAGTACATTGAAGCTAATTTGGCTCATATCCATCTTGCTAAAAATCTCCAAAATGTCCAAACAAATGCGTTTTGGCAAAAATAGCTCTGGGAGTCAATGGGTTAAAATCTCTTCGTGCGTTCTTTCAGAATTATGTGTGCGGTTTATTGCGGAAATACGTGAAACACTACTTGAAAATAAATTTCGTTTTGTCGTGTCTTAACAATTTCTCGCACTCTCGCACTTCAGTTCATCACGACAGGTGCAAAATTAATAGAAACCAATAGATGCACGATTACCGCAATGAAACTTCTGAGGTTTGTTAGACGTTTGCCATTCGAATGTTATTAGTCGATTTAGATTGGAGTGAATTTGAAAAACAGAAATCATCCTGTCAATGCATTAGAAATTGTCAAAATACCTAAATTCTTTGAAAAAAACAATATTATCTCTATGTCTAGCTTTCTTAGGAAATGAAACTCATAAAACACACCTTCAACTTAAGCCGCCGTCATACTGGATTTCTATTTAGGATCCATTGACGTAGCTTTCTAGGAAACAACAATAAAAGCTTAGGAAATTGCTTATTTGCCTAAAAATTATAACCAAAAAAGGTTACTTTATTCGATTTCAGCATTTGTACGTGGTAAAAGAATATAATTAAAAGCGGCAAAGTTAGAGGTAAATGCGTTAAAATCTTTCTCTTGGCTATCGAATGTCTGGATCTGTTCACGTGACACAGAGCTGTTTAACGTTTGTGCTAAACGCAAATCTATATAATTTGATGAGTGACGTGAAACTAAATCGTTTTAGGTTGCAGCCGTGAAACTCAAACAGTACAACATTTCTGACATAACAAATAAAGTGGGTGGCTCACAGCTGTTTCGAAGGAGGTACACCACTAAAACCCCATAAAGTATATGATGTATGATAGCAATGAATAACAGGTCTAATACGTAATAAAGAGAAACAGGGAAAAGTCGGGGGCGATTTTGGATGGTGAATCGCGGCAAAGAGAAAGTAGGGTTACATATGAATGTTGTGCCGCGTAGCACCAGGAACACAAATAGTGAAACAGAGAATTAACTCTGAAGTGCAAATTAAAGTGCTACTTAAATCCATGAATAACCCACTGGGCGTTAGCCCTAGTAAAGAGAAACAGGGAACCACACGAGGCAAAGAAAAAATCTTTTGACCTCGGTTGGAATCGAACCCACGACCTCCGGATTAGATCTACCGTTACTCTGCCGACTGAGCTACAAGGTCGCACAGAGAAAGTCGGGGATGATTTTGGATGGTGAATCGCGGCGAAGAGAAAGGGTACATATGAATGTTGTGCCGCGTAGCACTAGGAACACAAATAGTGAAAAAGAGAATTAACTCTGAAATTAAAGTGCTACTTTCTCTGTGCGACCTTGTAGCTCAGTCGTCAGAGTAACGGTAGATCTAATCCGGAGGTCGTGGGTTCGATTCCCACCGAGGTCAAAAGATTTTTTCTTTGCCTCGTGTGGTTCCCTGTTTCTCTTTACTAGGGCTAACGCCCAGTGGGTTATTCATGGATTTAAGTAGCACTTTAATTTACACTTCAGAGTTGATTCTCTGTTTCACTAATACGTAATACACATGAAAAATTTACTCGATTCTGATTGGCTGAGAGCTGTGCAGTTCAAGTGTAACACCAGTGCAAAAAGTGTAACACCAGTGCAAATTATATATCGTAATTCTGGATTATGATTTGCAGAAAGACAATGAGAAATTCTGTAGGCCAATGATCTCATGTAAAGCAATGACAATGGTCTCCATTTTTTTTCAAGAAACATCTTTCTGGCACTTTTTCGGCGAGAATTTTTCGTGTTTGTATTATTAATAAGTAATCATACGGTTTTTCTCGTTCAATTTGAAATTTAAAATTTGCACTTGTGAGTTTTTCAAAAAGCTCACTCGTGCAAATTAATTCCAAATTGAACTCGAAACCGTATGATTGCCTATACAAAACAGTGCTCTGTAAGCATTTAGCAGTACCTTACGCCGCCCTCAGACTATTCGGGCCCATACAACCGGAGCTTACGTTCATCAAGTTAACGACTGGGATTTTTCCAACTCTGGAAACGTTGTTGTGATATTTGGAGCCACTTCCCCTCACCGATGAGATTTTTCAGCATTCCCAAACAGTTCGCCAGTGTCGAGAGGAACGTGAGAGATATTGAGTCAGTTTAGCTCTCTCTTTGCGGTCGATGTGTCTCAGTTATTAATCAATAGGTGGACGTATACACAGAAGTATACAGTGGATAAGGCTAGGACAACAGCGAGTCACCATAGCCGCGTTTGTCGCCAATAAACGATTGAAATCAATTTCCTCAATACAGTTATCAGTTACAGATATTGATTGCACTTAGAAAGAAATTTTTGTTTAAGACTGCTTCAGTTCAGTCAGAGGTACAGCGGTTAGAAATGAGCGCAGATCACATTAGAAAGTGTATAGTACTTTCTGTATGGATGGACAGTAGAAATTACCTGCAAACTCCCCCTTCCCTTCCCTCCGCGGCCCTCCCCCACCAGAAACAGAAACACCCACCCCCTCCCCCTCCCCCTTCCCTCCCTCCATCCCTCACTCCCTCAGAGCCAAAACGTTCTGCAAGGGCCGTGCAAGAGATGCGTAACCTCTGCGATATGCCAGTACGCCAACGAGCTGCTCATTTCCCTCCTTCTGGAGAAATGCACACGCACTACTTAACTGCAAAATCTGTTTCTGCTTGTTAGTAATTCAGTTGAAGAGAATTTAGTATCAGCCACTTGAGTTATAAGCCCGGCCAGGAGCCTATTAACGGTGTGTGCAATGGGCTCCTTCCCCAACTGTTCTTATCTGCAGCTTTCTGGGCTGCGCAAGACGCGAGAGGCTCCCACGAAGAGGACAAGTGATGTCGGCATCAACTGGAGAAGTGCATGAAGGAGATACGGCTATAGAGAAGAGAAGTCGGTCCAGGAACTACATTTACTAGCAATAGCATGAAAATGAAAAATCTATTTAAAATAATTAAAAACTCAAACAAGCTACCTCAGTCTGTGTAACAGATTAAAACTGTTTAATTACTAGGTTAAAAATCTTCTTTCTTATGCGAAAACACTAAACTTATATATATTTCCCGCTCATCATAAAACGCCGCTCTATGCACAGATCGATTAAATGAACACAAAGAATTTAGCACAATTGTTCCAATGTGTTTTTTTGCGTTTTGAGCAAGTCGATCTTGCTCAAACAACTTCTTATGAAATGTTTACCTTGCAAACTCATCTTTCCAATTGAGTAGGCCAACTTGACGTCATTTAAATTAACAGTAGGTTTTTGTGACTTGGGATCAACAAAAGTTAATATTTACGTAGTAAATGCACGAACGTTTATATCACTTGCTGTGAATGGTCCTGCGTTTAACTACAATTTTCGGTTTCTCCAGAGATCCGAAGGCCGTACTAGCTGATTCCAGACGGTCTTTAATTTGCAAGGTGTTCAGTATGAAATTTTCCAAATTAACAAATTAAAAGTTTGTTTAATGTTTCATCTCGTTTCTCCTAGAGATGTTTTCAATCTTTTCAATTTTCTTGCCTTGTTTTCTGGCTTGCGAGTATGCTGTACGTGACGGTTGGATCGCGGGTAGAGTGCAACCAAATGATGTCGCACTTCGCTTCCAAGCCTGTCCTTGAATGGCTGCAGCACACTGGATCGAGCTACTATGGTCAAACAAAACTTTAGATGAATTTAGAGGCTTGTTATTCGAAAACATTCCTCGTTTTCTTCTTCCGTTCTTCATAAAGAGTGCTGTATCAGCCATCACGTCCCATTTCTTGGTCTCCATTTCCTTTCTGCACAAAATATTTTTGCCTACGTTAAATTTTACTTGAGGTGGCGGCGTTTGAATATCTTGAATTTTAGAACGACGTAGTAAGAGCCGGTCTCTTTGTCTTTCAAAGTCTTTCTCTTCTGCTGATTTGGCTTTGTCCAAAAGAAAAGACCTTCTCCTTAACAACTCTTTCTCCCCAGCGTTTCTTGTAATTAGGTATCTCGCAGTATTCCTGGATAAAAGTTGTTCTGGCAACTCGCGATAAACGGCCATCGTTAACAAAGGTGGACGACGGTTATTCTGGAAGATATCTGGCGAACTTTTAGTTCATCTGTCTCAAGGCATCTTTCGACCTTTCGAAATCACACTTATTTTTGGACAGTCGAATATTTTTCGCCCGATTTTAACCAATTAACAGCTGTGTTTTAGAACACGTGACGCCTATCATAAGGCTGCTGCTTGTTCACAAATGGCAGTTTTGATTCACGCTGAGCTTGTATTCTCGCCAAAAATAATAGTGATGGTGATTGGAGATGTCAAATAAATCAAGTTGGCCAAACTTTAAAGCCGCAAACTACGTGAATGGAAAAAACAAGTGCGAATATTGGACCTTGTGTACTCGCCATGCTGAATTGAGATTTGTCATTTAAACGCGAAATGTACATAATTTAGGGTAAGAAAAATAAGTTAAGCTCCCTTTTCTATTGCTATTACGAAATTGCTAATAAATAGCAGCGATACGTGCTGCTGAGTGTTTAGATTTTGAGAGTTTGGTTGATCATGACGTTAAATTCAGGATAGCAACACGTCATCATCTACTTGGTCAAAAGTTGTGAAAAATGTATCAAGAAGCCACTATGGGTGTCATAAAATTGACGAAAATAGATCCTGATTGTTGCACTTACAAAAGCTTTCTTTTCGATCTCAAGTTTAAGACAGGATAAAATCCCTCTGTTAGTGTCATAGTCGTGCTCAAGTGTCTCAAATGAATTCTTGTGGTGAAGGTATAGAGACACCCAACAGACGTAATTTAGGCGACACGTGTCAGAGTAGCTTTAGATCAACGGAAATCATAACTTATGGTCCTTATGGACTTCTGATGCTTAAATTATTCCTGGTGCCTGATTACATATTTTGTGACTCCAGCTGGCACAGTACGTGATTAACACCTGACACGTCTGCATTCATTTCGATAGCACAAGGTCTTCATCCCATACTTCAAGTCACCGCTTTTATTAATAATTTTTCAAACATCTTAAATTTTGTTTTCATACCCACGGCGTCCTTTGTATTTGGACTTTATTTCTAATTCAGCTAAAATTTATTTTCGTGACCAAGTGATTGGAAGTTGATCCTTTTGAACTTTTGGTAAATGTCATTTAATCACTTTTGCGCCAACAAAATCGTTCCCCCTCACAGTCTTGAAATTCACTCTTCCAGCATGTACTTTAAGTTAGGGCCTGTTTACAAAGAGGGAGGGTTACCATAGCAAGCGGGTTACCCTAGAAAGCGGGTTACTCCAGCACTCATACATTTCCTCTTTTTATCTTCATCGTGTTTACAAACAGCTAGGGTAACTCGGGTAGGCGGGTTACCCCGGCAGGCTTTTTCCCTTGTAAACACTCCAGGTAGGGTAACACGCCTACCCGGGTTAACGCTTCAATTGTTTCCAGACCCTTTGAGTGTAACTGTGTATGAAGTTGTCTCGGGTTGTAGGGTTACCCTACCTGTAAAATTTTCCTTGTAAACTTGGGCTTTCTTTTGCCCTCCAGCCAGGATTAACCCACTTGCTAGGGTAACCCTTCCCCCTTGTAAACAGGCCCTTAATCTTCGTGCAAAGGTCTCATGTCTTAACTCTTATTTTCTAAACTTCAAGGTGTTTAGTGCTGATAGAAAAACTGTCTTGAAATATATAGATAAAAACCCACTGCACCCTCCAACAATAGCGAGTTTATTCTGAAAAATTATAAATAGGTCTAAATGAAATAAATTATAATAAGACTATAAATTTGAAACAATATGTGATTTAATTGCTGTTTTTCACATTACGTCACTAAAATTCAAACTTTAGAACTATTGATCCTCCTGGGATTTTACTTTCATCAGGGATGTGTAAGAGCAGCTAAAAACTAATATTCATACACATTTTCACTCCGAATGGGTTATTGTTTTAGCCATAAACTACGCTTGAATTTCTAAGCTTTTGCGTGACGCGGCATTTACATGACGGGCGAGAGAGCTGCGATGTTTGTTTAAAAAGTGACTTTTTTCGGGGAATTCGGCTATCTGAACAGTTCTTGTATTAGAATAAAGTATTATTGTTATGTTATTCATTTCTTCGAGAGATAAATTCACGCTTTTGTAGCAAAACTCAGTGACAGATGTTTCTGCTGGTTTCCGGCCGCCATGTTGGCGCTCATATAGATGGGCACCAGCATGGCGTCTCCATACAAATCTCTATAAATTTTGGGAAAACGTTTCTCCGCATATCTTCCATAAGAAAATTGCTGTGACCTGAATCTTGGCGAGAGTCCTTGCATACCTACCCTATTTCTTTTCCCTGTTTCTGGACTTAATCTATTGAACGGTTTTGATTTTTTTTATTTTGATCTATTTTGAATGGCGTGACACTGAAAACCAGCAATTGATAAAATCAAAACATGGCCGTACTTACGACCTTTTGAATATTTGAATAATACGGAATGATGTCATTAGAGTTTTCCAATGAATGGTATTGAACTGAAATCAGTTTCTAAATGATGGCGTATCGAGCTACATTTCTTTTTTATCAGTACAGGCTAGTCATATAAACACACTCCGGTCGATCCACGAAGTTCTAGCGTTACAAATTTTTCACGTTGCCTTGTTATCATCTAGCTCAGTCCTTAATTTCCATTTGAGTGCACTTTGTTTAATCCTCCACCCCCGAGTTCCCTTGTGGCTACCCCGCTACGCCTTCGCCGCTCGCGAAAATTCCCCCACGCCTAACGCCCCTCACGCTCGCGAAACAACTCACGTTTGAAACCAGCCCGTTACACGGGCTAAGATTCTTTCCTGCGCAGGTATCGACACTTTTCTAACTCTGTCCAGTCGTTAGAGACATTAGTTTCCGTGTCAAAACTAGCTCCAGACGTTTTCTTGTAAGAATGTTTTGACTTTGTGTCAGTGTTTTTCTTTCCTGCTGTTGTCTTGTTCGTGCTCGCATGTATATCTGGAAGAGAACTGACAGTGTGGCTCCAGCTCGGGGATGTAAAAGCTCTTCTCCGAGACTGAGGACTTGGTTGTTGAGCAGTTCCTTCGGAGAGCAAAGGGAAAGAAGAGGACAAAACTGACTGCTTTATGTGGTCACCAAACATGTTTTTTCTTCTAGATTTTGGTGACAGTCCTCCGGCCAAACTTGTTTCACTTTTCCATCCAGTGACAGCGCTCTCCGGTTGCAATGAATTGCAAGAAGATAATGGTCTTTGGCCAATCTCTAAATTTCGTGCTGTTTGCTGTTTTATAAGATGTTCTCTTTTCTTCAGGAATAACATTTCCTCTGAGTGCCTCTCTTTCTCCAGCTGTCGAGCCTCTTTAGTCAACTTCGCTTGATTCATTGCATTTCGTACGAGTAACATTTTTGCACTGTTCCTTGTTAACATAAGCACGTCTTCGTCGAAGTCACTTGGTTTCATTTTCTTTCCCGTTGCCTGAGTATAATCTAGAGCTGGGAAGGTTTGCAGCGCTTCTAATGGACGATTAGCTTAATTTCGCGGACCTTCTATCTGTTGTATAAGGGAATTATCACCCCTGAGTTGTGGTTTATATAAAGAACGCAGCGCCCACTATAAACGATACTGATTACGTCATTTGTACAAGTGCCTTCCTTCCTGATGACTCCCTTTTGAATGGATGTTGTTGGCTGCAAAAAGCATTTGCTTAACTGAATTATACTTTTTTGACAGGGTCTTCATATAATTTGTTCTCGCTTTTCTTCTACGCGACCTGTAATTAACTACCTCTTTTCGTGTCTGAAGTAAAGTTTTAAAAAAATAAACAAACAAAATTAAAACGGAAACTGTAACAAAAAATGTTTCCTTTTAGTGTGTGTTTGTTATGTACATAAAACTCCATTTTTAAAATCAATAATAATTTCTAGTTTACGAAAAACTTATGGAATACAGGAATGTATGTTTTCTGGGATAAATACTCAGGAAAATAACTGTTAAAAGAGATTCTTCTTCCCCATGAAATATTTCTGATTATCTCTTTCTTAACGCCTTGAAATACATAATCATTTATATTATACCAGGAGCCCATCAAAACTTTCACTTGTTTCAAGAAATATCGCGACCGATGTTTATTTTCATGTTGTGTGGGCGAACGTAAGATTCGAGCGCGTATTTCCTGTAGGTTCATTAGTTTCCTGTTTGTTTGTTTTTATCACGTAAAACGTTTTTCATCTTCTGTTTTGTTAACCGTATTATCCTTTCATCGACTAACTACAGTAGATTGCGCCACAACATGACCCGGTTGGTTAATGCAATTTAACGGGGGCACTGTCACGCACGCATGCACGACCATGCACGAGGGTTTGATGTCAAACTGAAAAAAATCGAGTAGAGTTCCAATCTTTGAAAAAAAGCGTTAACTGAGTAATTTAGTTTTCCCTTCTCTCAACCATTTACGTTAAAATCTTAACATCATTGTACATGGTCCTAGCGAGGGTTATGCATCGTGATAGCCAAAACTGCTGCTGAAAATGCAGTCTTTCCCGATGACCATTTTCGACCATTAAAGTGCCCCTGTGATAAAAAAAAAAATCACTTACTTTTTTTCTTGAGATTCTGAAAGTGCGTCTGCTTAACACGTAACTGGCAAAATTCTGACCTTTCATTTTTATCCAAAGGCCGTTTACTTTGAGTGTAAGTTTTGGATTTCACGATCCGCCATCACTCACGTTCAAACCTGACCGATTTGACCTCAGAGGTTGGATCCGGGAAAAGTGATGTCAAAGGCTCACCAGCTTAAAATTTCAGCGTGTGAACGCAGCTTATTATGTATGCAAAGTGCGAGTTTAAAAGTGTGAAAGCCCAAAATTCCCGTGCTGCATATTAATTCTGCAGCGTACACACGCATCGCATTCTTAAACTAGTGAGCCTTTGACGTCATTTTCTCCTCGATCCAGCTCTCTAAAGAACTTAAATTTAGTAATGGCGGATCATTAAATAGGAAAGTTCTAGTTAAAATAAACAGGTGCCTTTTCTAAATCAAGGATTAAAACTTGGGTCACTTAGTGTTTAGTTAACATAGTTTTGAAATTCAAAGGAAAAAAATAATTTATTTTTTGTCACAGGGGCACTTTAATAGTTTTATTGGTATAGAACCACCCGGAGCAACACCCTATACGCCGTAGAAAATATTGAATGAAGGATTTTTTTTTGCTATGGCTGCATCGCTTTGTCTTGCCGGGGACAATCGTTTTATTATTATAGTTTTCATTTTTTTCATGCTGCGACCCTCGAGTTTGACAAATCTGTATAACAATGAGACATTTAACACTTAATGACTGGTCCCGAGGGGAACAGTGAATTTTGTTTCCCGAGAATCTCAGTGTTTCCCACATTGAGATTCGAGGAAGACAAAATTCACTGTTCCCCTCGGGACCAGTCATTAAGTGACTTGTTATATAGCAAAACAAAACAAAAGAAAAGCAAATTTTGAAAAACGCGCCGAGATTCCAGCGACAACATCAGGCAACCTCTGATCACGTGCAACAGCGGTCAACACTTCGCGGGTAACAGTGAACTGTTTCCCGCTTGACTTCATAGTTTTCGCAATGTTGCCCACTCGTGACATTTGGCGAGAAACAGTTTCATTGTTAGATGTCATGTGACCATGAACTAGCCAATGAATGGGTGCGCTGTAGCGGGAAAAATGCCAGCTATATAACAATTATTACTAGCAGTAATCAAAGATTATGAGAGTGCGTTCGACGCCGTATAAACTTTTATACAGATACCTTAAATGATTTCCCTAGCTGACTTTCAACCTCTAAAAACCACCTTTTTTCGTCAACAACCGGAGTTGTAAAGAAAGATATTTCAGTGACAAATTCCGTGCCATTCTGATTGAACAGGTCTCGGTACAAACTACGTTGCGTGACGGCGCCAGGTTCCGACTCACAAGTAGAACTAAAATATTTACATCAGCCTTCAGATTTCGTGCTAAATATTCTCACATATTAACTTGTGATTTGTAAAAGTATATTTTTTTCGAACATTATTCTAAGCAGGAAGCTCAAATATAAGTATACATTTGCAATCGCGTGCTCGTTCATCGTAAACAAACTCCGTGTGACTGATTGGAGTATTTCCGCTGGCCTGATACAAAGTATACAGTATTTACATTTCCGTTCCCTGGCTCAGGTTCACTCTTACGCATCTTATAAAATAAACAAGTTCCTCGTGAGCCTGAACGAACCTTTAAATAACATCATACTATTGAATATAATACTACTCAGCCTCAAAATCCCACGGATCGAGAGCGCATGGAAAGAAAGTCCAAAGTCTACATGGCCTGCTCACGTGCTCACATGTTCGTCACATGTATTATCAAATGTCTCAGTTACGGTACCAGTTTACTGGCCGTGACCATAGTTAGTAACTATGCCGTGACATAGTTAGTAACTATGTCGTGACATGCCCCTGCAAAAATTAAGCGGGGTGGCCATTTTCGTGCCCTTACAGGAATGTGGGTTTTCCAGACAATAACCTTATACAAGACAACCAACTCTGCAGGGTCACAGGCCAAAATTAGGATTACGTTTCACTTCGTCGAACGCAATTAATGCTTCAATGGTGCCTGTTGGTGTCCTAGTACGTGACCAAGTATGAAACATGGTTTTGTTTCCTTTAAGATGATACCCCATTTGTTCTGTTTTAATTCGCGTTTACGTATGCCGGCCGAATCAGTTGTGGAAGTCACGAACGTCTGATAACAACAATTATACTTTTCCTTGGTTCAATCGAGTCACTTCCTCCAACTTATAGTCTCCTTCGCAGCCGTTTTTGGGATGTCACGCAACGCTCCCAAAAAATGGCTGCGAAGGAGACTATCCAACCTATGCCTCGCAAAAATCGTCTAGCCTTGACGAATAAAGCTAGACAGAACTTGAGTCACCGAAATTTCAGTACAGAGAGAAAAGATCGGTTTCAGGAAAACTTCTTCAAAAACTCTTGCTTGATTCCTTATATATTGGAGAACACAAGCCCAGCATTAAGTAGTTTGGACGAAATAGATTCAGCATAACATGCACGTGACAATGGGGAGTAAACTTCAAGTGGAACGGTTAATAATAAGTATTTGTTTTTATATTTGGGTGATCATTTTACATAAATTTACACTCGAGACATAGGATAGCATAAATCTCTTAGCAAACGTGTACAGTGAGTCAGTGAATTTGCTAACAGGCTATGCTAAAAGCTAAATGTATTAGAACCTCGATGTACTGCCGTGAAAATATATGTTGATCGTTGTACACTCCTATAGAACTAATCCTGTAAATATTGTTTGAGCTTAGCCTTAAAGTCAGATAGTGAGCTAGCATTAACTACATCCCATGGAAGCTTGTTCCATTCTCTAATTGTTCTAGGATAAAACGAAAACCTATGGGCATCTTTGTTTGAGTGTTCAATAAAATATTTAAAATTATGAGTTCCGCGAGTACGCTGTTCAGAAGCAAGGTTAATGAACTTCGCTTTGTCCACCTCAATTAAGTTATGTGAGATCTTATACATAGTAGTAAGACGAGTCTGTTGTCGGCGTAGAGCTAGAGAATCCCAGTTAAGATCTTCGATCATGGCAGAGACACCTTAAGTCGCCTAAAGTCGATATTGGTTACACAATGTTATAAGGGTTCCCTTCTTTTCAATTGTACCCATAAGGAGGATATTAAGCTGGAGAATAGGTAAACTCAGCTCCAGTCATAAGGATCATGCAGAGGAGGGGGCATGAGAGCCAAATGATTAAGAAGTCCTATTTTGTCGCCTAGCAGGCATCATCCTTTGTGTTCTTGGGTAAGATACTGTACACTCTTAAATAAGGTGTGTTACTGCAACACACCTTTTTTTGTCCTCAAAACAACACACTTAGAGTTGTGTATTTATACACACCTTTTTATGTGTTACCCGAACACACCTTGGTGTGTTCCCAAGACACACCTTAAGTTGTGTTTCGTGCTTGTCCTAAATTTCACACACTTTCAGGTGTGTTCTGCAAAAAGATGTGTTTTGTTACACTTCTTGATGTGTAGCAAAGCACACCTTTAGTTGTGTTCTCAGAACACACCTTACAATTCACCCCAAACTATAACATTTACATAATTTGCACAAAACATCAGCAGTTGTCCACAAATGGTTTATTTCCCTTTTAAAAACAATTTATATACAACAATTTTCAAATACCCATCCTGTATAACTTCAGAAAGTTTTGACTTGTACCTAAGTTAATGTCTTTGGGCAATCAAAGAAAATTTCTTCAACCATTCTTACATCGTTTTTTTTAAAAGGTCATGCAGTATCTCCATTGTAAAACACCATTAATTACAGCTTGCCTTGCAATCATGCATGTTCACCCAACTGCATGCTTTACACATTCTTTTCCTTCAAAACAGTTCAACTGTTTATACACTTAAACTGGAAGAAAAAATACTATAATATTTTATGCCACTCTCATACTACAGTGTAGGAAGCACTTCATAGATTTTCCCTATGTGCTAAGTCAACATTCGACACACATGCATTCAGGGTGCACATGAGTCTTTAAAATCAGTTCCCTCAAAATGGAATATCATGCATGCTAACATACAAAACTGCTGAAAATTGCATAATTATTAAAGAAATAGCTGAAAGAGCTACAAGCATGTAAGTTGCCTTAACATGTGGAGTTCAAAATCTACTTCAATCTGCACGTGAAACTAAAAAGTTAAAAAAATAAACAACTCAGAAGTATCTCTTTTGGAGAGAAACAATGAACAGACAAAAATCTGTTAAAGATTTTGAAAGATTGCATGTTTTCCAGTATATGTGAACTTAACTTCTCAAGATGGTAATAGTACATGTACAGCTGTAGTTCCTTTACTTTCATTATTAACAGTATTTAAGTTGCTTGTCCTTAAACAGCTTTTCTGTTGGTGTCCTCAGCTGAAAAGAAGAGAGAAGAGATACATTAGCTATCACAATAAAAATGCCTTGAGACATCATTCCAATCATTGCCTACATGATAATTATACCATAGTTTAAAAACAGTGTCTTGAGAAGACAACCACAAGTTGTGACATGCATGCATGGAAACAAAAATAAGCCACTGTCATAATGAATAATATATTTTAACTGATCAAATGTAGATTTGACTTGGCATTTTATTACTATTTAGTTTCGTACTACACAATTTGTGTGCAGCACTCATCAGATAAAATTTTACACACATGTAACCATTGGAAATACGAACACTTTTTTATGAAAGCTGGAAATTATAAATTAATTCTGTTGCTATTGAAATACATGTACAACACCAATATTGATTACTTCTCAATTAAGCCTTAATCCCATGGCTCAGCAGGTAGCAGTGCTAATCAAGGCTGGCAAGGATAACCAGTGAGAGAAAAAGAAAATACACATTAAAAAAAATCACACACCAAAAACTACAGATAAATAAAAATAGGTAAATATGAAAACAGATATGCAAGGTCTACAGAAACAGCCATGTAGTCAATTGAGGTTGGCAACGTTACAAGAAAAGCTGTAAAAGAAGAGAAGCTTTAAAGATAAGACAGTAGAGAAGAAGCAAGAGAAGCTTTACTTGTTTGGATGTCTACAGCTGTACGTGAAGTTTTCAGTTCATTCTGTTTGCTCAGAGGGCTAATTCAGGTTTAGAAATAAAATACTTCTCCCAGAGGTACAGGTTACATCGACTTAAAGCAGGGTTACATGGGACAGCCTCCAAGTGCCTTTTTGCTGTATATATCATTCTGTAAGATTATCTACTATGCTTGAAGATCATTTCACTACTTGTCCTCCTCCTGAGCCATATGCTCTGACATTCAGTGCCTTCTATTCAATTTAGACATGAACAGTCTTTGTCACACAACAGTTTGATTTAAGACAGCAATGAGAATGATGGTGAATTAAACTGTTAAATCTAACTACAATGTAAAATTTACTGATTGATTTATTATATTTTTCCTTAGTACTGCAAGCTTGATTTGATGATGTTTCCCAATATGGATTTAGACATAAACTTAGCTAACCTTTTATGTGTATTGTATTCTATTCATAGGAAAAAGTAAAATTGGTAGTGTTTCATGTCAAATCCCTGGCATACTAACTTGAAGAAAAAAATAGAGAAACTGTGAAGTAGAACCCTGGCTTACAGGATATCCACATGTATGTATTTATGACTATTTAGGGGGCCATGAACCGTCGGGAATGTCGTCTATTTGCTCAAAATGGGGGCCAAATCTTTCGGAGATGGAATTCAGGATATTTTTAAGGACACAGAAAGTAATTTGGGACCATTTTCTGGCTTCTAAGGCTGAAATTATCCAGCAGTAAGCTTTTTATAACTTGAACGTGACGAAGGCCACAAATGGAATAAATTATCGGCTCTTCGCACTGTCTCTCTTTTTTGTTTCGTTTTCTTCTGTAGCCTGCCGTGGTCATTTTTTCATCTAAATCTCTTAAGACAAGTTCGAAAAAAGATGTTCCCGTTCAATTTTCAGCATGGATTTTTTTGACCGAAACGTCGGTTCTTCTTACTTTGTTGAGTCAACAAGATCAAGAGAGGTCACAAATAGAATCCGAATTCTGAATTCCATAGGTAACCCAGGCTCACTGTGTGACACGTGATATAACACAAGTAAATATAGAGAACATATGAGGCGAAATTTAGGTCTGAAAATTTGCTAGAAAAAGGAAATAAAAATCGATGAAACTTACCACGTGGGGAGTTCTTGTCCTTAATACGTACACATAGCTTTGGGGAATAATAGTCTTCATCACCTTTCCTTCATAGTTAAGTGGCAAGGTAGGAGACTGACAGCAAACTCGGGCTCCGATCTACCCAAAACAAACACGATTCTTTTTCGCGAAAATCGAATCCAGTCGCTAAATAAACACGCCAGGCTCGTGGAACATAAATTTCTCTAAATCATGAATCCACCGAAGCTTCTCCAGCTAGAAACGCGAAGCCACCAGGCTCCGTAGAACTTGTAAGTTAACCTACTAAAATGGCGGCCCGAAATCGTTGCCGTCATAACTGACACGGTTCAAAATGGCGCTGAGCTAGGAACGTCTGGTGACGAGTATAATAAGTTCCCGTGCGGGGAAGGGAGATTCAGATTGCGCAAAGACAAAACTCAATGTCCGACTACACCCTCGGGAATATTTTCCCGCCTTCGTTTTCCAACCGCTGATCAAGGGGAACGAAGACTCTGGAAACGAGACTATTGACCCTTATGGGAGAATATATTTGTTTCGTTCATCCGAGCGTGGTTGCACTTATTTTTAGTAGTTAGTCTGATTTCTAGTGTCGTCCCGGGAGTGTCGTTGTTTCACAGCGGTTAAAAACGCTATTTTAGGTAATAGCAGGCCGCGGCAGTAAGTTACATGTAGTCATCGACTGCCTATTTTTAATTTCCGTCATAGATCTAGATTTGCTCTAGCTATTAACAATGAAGGAGTATCTAAACAGCGATTAACCTTAATGTTAACAAGCTGCTATAATCATGATGCCTCATTGCTGCTCTTAGAGTTTTGAACATTTTTTTCGTGAAAAAATAAAAAAATTCGAAATAATTTTTGAGCCAGCCCAAGTATAGAACTTGTGACGTCATTTTGCGAAGGCCACGTATCTGCTGTTATACTGGCATCGATTCACCAAACCGACCAGTCAGGACACTGACAATCTTATGAACCAATCAAAACTCGAAGTAAATACATGCAGCCGACGCAAAGGCGGGAAAACGTGTGCTGTTCGAGTCACGATTTGTTTTGGTTTTACGCACCAAGCACCAAGCACCAATTATTTGAAACGAAGCTTCTCTTACAGCGGGGCCATGTTATGGAATAACTTGCCCAAAAACTTAAAAAATGCTGCATCCGTTGAGCATTTAAGCGAAATATGAAGAAGGTAGCTGATATATCGGATTCCCACACGGCAATCATGTAAAGCAGTTGTAATTAGTTTTAGTTTTTAAGTTAGCTTAACTGATGATTTTCCGTGAATAAATAAAGATTTACATACATACATACATACGCGTGAAAATGTGACGAACTGTTCTATAAGCACGGAGAGTTCTGGGTTCGGATTCCAGACTGTGCATGCATCCTCGGTCAAATGTTTTATTTATTTCTTTTTTAATTATTTAATTGTTTTATGCTAACAATAATAATATAAAGTTTTAGAAAACAGTCCTAAGAAATACGCGCGCTGATTGGTTAAAAATCGTGTTTGTTAACTCGATGGAGACAGAACTAGCGCGCGCAGATGACGTAGTGATGGCGGGAGCAAAGAGAATTTATCATTTTGATAATCAAAGTTAACAATTTGCTTTCCTTTTTTTCGTCGTGGTGTTTTCTAAAAGAAATAAAAAACATGTACTCCGTGTTTGTATCGAGTTATAGAAACACTCGTGAAAGTTTGGGAGAACTCGAAAGAGCTTGCGGCTTGTGTTCCAAAGCATTTCTCGTTCTCCCAAACTTCCACTCGTGTTTCTATTTAACAATTAGATTATGAGCTTGAGATTTGTATCATGTGATAGTTGACGAGGGCGCACTATCATGCACCCAGTGGGGAGTACAAATACTCCCAGGCGTTCATGCTACAGAAACCGGGATAAGCTCCGGCCTAATGGGCTCCAATGCAGACTTTTAGTATAAATCTACTAATCGTTCAAAACTTTATCTAAATCCTCTTCACGGTCTTCGACACTATATCAAGCTGATTTGAGAATCGCCAACCACAGAAGACAAAACTTACCACCGTCATTTACGCTTCTTTCATTCAAAACTCGAATCAAATGGCCTCTAGGTTGACCGCAACCACAAGTTTTCCGAGGGTATTTTTTTCAACTCCTGTAATTTTCAAGGCAACGTCCATGCTTTTCGGCTCACAGGGCTTCTCCGAAGACAAAAACTGACTTGATTTTTCCAGCGTTTTCTTCAAAATTTGTAGATTTTGAAGTTCAATTCTGCTTTCGCTGCTTTCGCTTGTTAATTCAACGAGGAGCGACGCTCGAGTCAGGTTTAACAGTGGCGTGATTTTTCTCGACCAATCACAATTCTTTGCTACGCATAGCAACCAATGAAATTGCTTCAATTTGTATAGATCATAGATCGCGTCAAATGGCTTTTTTTCGTGCAAAGGAGGGGCAAAGGCGGGGCAAAGGCGGGGCAAAGGCGGGGCAAAAGCAGGGCAAAGACGGGGCAAAGGCGGGGCAAAGGCGAGACAAAAGGCCTGCTTTCGCATTATGTCAGTGACACACTCGGCTACGCCTCGTGTGCCACTTCTTTATTCTTACTACATTTTGACGTCATCTGTGATCTATTACTGAACAGACGCACGGCAACATGGAATCTATTTGTTAAATAGATAGTGAGTAGCGTAGCAAAACAGAGAACGGCATTCGTGATAGAACGCTGGTAGATTTATACTAAAACTCGATAGAAACACGTTACATGTTTTGTATTTCTTTAATAATAGTGCCATTGCTAACAAAAACGTAACATTATTTATTTGCAATTCTAATAAACAAATAAAGAAAGAAACCTCGACTGTGCTCTGTTCTGTTGTAAAACAAGCAGGAAACGGTAGAGCACTCAAGAAGTAGGGGAAAAACACTCGACTGCGTCTCCTGTTTTCCCCTACACTTCTTTCGTACACTACCCCTTCCTGCGTGCTTTACAACAGAACAGAGCACAGTCGAGGCTTCTTTATTTGTTTATTAATAATTAATTCTATCACGTAAAACTGATATTACGACATAACAATTACAACTAACCTAACCCTACTGTAGGAGACTGAACTGGCACTCGGTAAACAAGACAAACCGAGACTATGGACTGGAAACTTTTCGCAGTTTCATCTTGTAGACCTCTACAGCGTTACAACGTTAACAGCTACTGCTACTGGTACTACTACTGGAACTACTATCTATTCAATCTTTACAATGCACCCACTTTTATATTAGCTCTAGCTACGCCCGGAGCTAACGCCAGGAGTAAACCAGTTGGTACTAAACGAAGTCCTCGGATATAAATCCTTAATGAAAGCAGCTGACTCGATAAGCCAAGCAGAGATTAACCAATTAAAAGCTAGGAAAATAGCGTAATCTTTAGCAACAGTTAACCTTGGATCTATCTAAAGGAGGTAGAAGCCAAGTACGCAAGAACGACGCAAACAAATTTGACGCTGGTGAACGACAAAACAAAAGGTTCAAGAATAAAACGTTTTCACGGGAAACGGAAAAGGCGTTCGAGAACCGAGTGTTCCACATATGTGCGTTCACCTTGGCTTGTCAAAACCAAGCTTACCCAAAAAAAACATAATTTTTGGCTCCACAAGACTACTATACAATTCAGTACAATATTACTCAAAAGTATCAACTAGACAATACTGCATTATCACTACAGTACATAACCAACTGAGCAAGATAAAACTAGGTTACACAACACATAAAGGTATGCATGAAAACGACCTATATTGTAAATAAAATAAATGAAAAAGGGTTCTCAAGTCGAATCAATCAGAAAACAAATTTCTGAGTTTGACACTCCAGAAATACCGGTTGGCCGCTCTAACCACTGAGCTATGGAGGGCTAATTGCGAGCCAGCTTGTGCCACTGCAAGGCTCAAACATGTCGAAATAACAAATGTAGATAAATGGTAAGTGAAATGGTGACTTGCCAGGCATAACAACCTAGTTTACGACCTTGCTTCAAACAGTCACTTTTTATTAAAGACGGGAAGGTATATAGGCACCCTTCGGGTGTCAAAATTACACTTAAGAATAAATTTTCCATCTATTTGAAAGAGAAAGTAATTCAATGTTAATCCAAGAACCTTTGATTTCGTAATCCGAAAATTTTTTTCATGCAATCACCCTTTATTAATTGAATGTCTATCACTTGAGTCCGCTATCCTCGATCTCGTTGATAAGTGCAGCAAGTCTGTTTTCACAATTTGTCATCACCAATAACAAACAAAGAAAAGTCAGGAATACTGAGCAGGCAAAACCTTAAAACACCCACCTACTGAAAAAAGCTGAATTACTCGAGTGCTTATAATTTACAACTTTTTTAGTTGTCTTTTTTATTGTCTTCTTCTTGTCCGCCCCCTTTCCTCTGAGGGGAGGAGATAGGTGCACATGTACACAAGCTAAGCTAATAAGCGAGCAGCTGAAAGTCCAAACAGAACATTTTAAATCTTGAAACAAATCTACGTACAGTTTTAAAACAAAGAACATGGTCAGTGTATAAAACCTCTAACGAACGTAAATTTTCCAGAAATCACCAGCTGACACTTTACCCCTGTAGTCATCACAATCCACTCTATTGTCTTCTGGAGTAATCACCCAGTGATAGGCCTTCCAAACAAAAACGACATAGTAGTATAATCTTTCTTTATTTTTCCCAGACCCAGACCATTTACCAACATTTATGGCGTTGTCTTCTACTCCCCAATTTTCACAAACATTCGCTGCTTTCGAGTTATCATCGTTCATTGTAACAAATGAATTACACGAGGGCGGCAGGACGTCAGTCTGACCGCTGAAGTACTGGACTACAGCTTCACCAGTGCTGTTAGCGACCGTGGTCACGTGGAACGTACGTCCCTGTTGTTTACTGCAGTGGAATCTTATTTGAGTGAAAGACAGGTGTGTTCTGAGCTCATTCATGGCACTCTTGGTGAGAACTGTCTTGTTGTTATGGTAACTGCCGATTCCACGGTATGACGTATTAACTGACAGCTGAAGGGACAGTGGTGAATTATCCAGCACGACGTTAGAAACAAGAAGCCAACCTCCTGAAAGCAAAGAATCATTTGGTTCATCAAATTGAAGTCATGACAGATGACTGACAATAACTACCCGAATACGCAAAGAACAAATAAATAAATAAAATCTACTTGGAGTTTTGAAAACCGGGTTGGCAAACCTTAAAGTGCACCTAACGCCAAATACTCTCAAAAATGCAACCTTGAAGCTGTTCCCAAAGCAACTTAACTTTTTTTCGCAACATCTGAATTTTTTTCGAGCAACAGCACAACCTAAAATTTGATATGCTTTGTCTCATGACCGAGCTGGTGAGGGGCATGGGTCTATTCCTGGTTTGACGTCAAAAACTGTTTTGCATGCATGTTCACAAAGAGTTAATGCCATGTAAATGAGTCTGTGACGTCAAATCAGGAATAGAGCCAGACCCCTACTAGCTCGGTCGTGAACCAATTGATAACAAATTTCAGCTACTTTCTGTCAATTTTTAAAACCCTTAAAAATACCAGATACTGATAATATTATCAAATTCTTTATGTGAATGTTGCAAAGTTTCATGTGGGCGGAAAAAAATTTGGGGTTAGGTGCACTTTAATCTTTTTATAACCTTTCGCAACTTTTCCTGTCTAATGTTAGCTTCTTTACTGCCGTGTGTTTTGCTTGTTTTCTGGTTAGGGATTTGTGTACAAGTGGATGCAGACATAATTACCAACTCTCTCCCCCCCCCCCCCACCTTGTCCCTATTTTTTCTCCCTACCCACAATCCTCTATTTAATACAAGTGACAGTTATTTGAAATCAGAGCGCGCCTAAAGCTGGTTTCGGTGTCATTTACTGAGCAATTTATTTTTAGGTATTGGTCACCTTGGGAAAAGTTTCCTGGAAACTGAGCATCATGTAAAGCTCTGAGATGTGACAAAGTTATTACGATTGCATCGTCCAATATCGTAAAAATGTTCCTGCTGGAGTTCCACAAGGCACGCGTTTAGGCCCCTGGCTGTTTTTGGTAATGATTATCGACCTAATTATAAGTTACCAGGAGAGTCGTTCTCCATTTGGAAGTTCGCAGACGACACAACTGTTTCGGAGGTGGTGCCAGTTTCTGGGGAAAGCTCTTTACAGGAAGCTGTCAATCACATTTCCAGCTGGTCTCACAATAATCTCTTGCAACTAAGCCCGACCAAATGCAAAGAGTTAGTTGTTTGTTTTAAGAAAACCCCACCATCTCATGGCCCGATTAAGATAGACGGCGTGTAGTTTGAGAGGGTAATATATCTTCTGTCCTAGGGGTTACTATCAGTACCGAATTGAAATGGAACGATCACGTGAATACTATCACCTCCAAACCCGCACGTCGATTGTATCTTTTGAGTCAGCTAAAGAGAGCCGGCATAAGTCCTGATGACCTGTTAGATTTTTATTGTAGTGTCATTAGATCTGTGCTAGAATTCTCTTGACAGCTATTCCACCGTAGTCTTCCGAAATTTTTTACTGATGACATCGAACGTATTCAGAAGCGCGCCATGCGAATAATCTTACCTAGTTTATCGTACTGTGAGGCGATAGACAAGGCCGGAATTCCGACACTGTCAGAGAGATGTGAACCATTATCTATTAAATTATTTAAAGATATTGTAAGTAATGAACACCACTGAACTGGATAATCTGTCTTCTATGGCCAGTTCCCACGATCGGCGTCTGAGAAATAAGGGGCGTTTTAATACACCAGTTTGTCGCACCGATCGTTTCATGAACTCTTTTATTATAAGCCACGCGAGTTAATAACCTTTGAACACGATTGTAATTAATCACTTTTATTTTAATTTTTCTACTACTAGTGTTTTGCTGACTATTTAAGTTGCTATGTAAGCCTTAACCAGGCCGTCTTTCGCTGCATATCACTCAACTTAAAAATGTCTAGACCGAAATGACACCGCTTTGAAACTTCACCGGAAGTCACGTTACTGAATAAATAATACACATGAAAAAATTACTCGATTCTGATTGGCTGAGAGCAGTGCAGTTCAAGTGTAACACCAGTGCAAAAAGTGTAACACGAGTGCAAATTACACATCGTAATTCTGAATTACTGTATGATTTGCGGAAAGACAATGAGAAAATTTTTAGCCGATGATATCATGTAGAGCAACGACAAAAATTGTGTGAGGAAACTTTGAAAACATCTTGAACATCTTCCGGCACTGTTTCCGCGCAAATGTTTTCATGTTTGTATTATCAATAAGTAAACATGCGGTTTTTCTCGTTCAATTTGAAATTAATTCGCACTTGTGAGTTTTTCAAAAAGCTGAAATTGCACTCTTTTTGAAAAACTCACTCGAAACCATATGATTACTTATACAAATGTTCTAAATTTTTGCGTCATTGCGTCATTTTGCTTCTAGGGATCATTAACTTACTACCCGGCATCAGCTAAAAACTTTTAATTGGGCTTTGGACGAATTTTATTGTTTTTAATTGCCACGTAGTAAAATGAGTCGTTATCTTTTCTAACCCGATTTTCAAAAACCCAGGTATAAATAAACGATGAATAAATAAATAAATAAACAAACAAACAAATAAACAATTAAATAAATAAATAAATAAATGTCTTAATTGGCCGCCCCCCGATGGCGCTTTTCGGCGTTTCATCTGCATCTCACCTCCGCCAGTTGTCATGTCACAGTATACTTTCAATGGGTTTCCATTGTTCTCGGGGTCGATCCAGTACTCCCCGTCTCCTTTAGAACCCCCAGAGTCCTGGATTTCCTTACAGGAATGAGCAGCATTATGAGAGTACCAACCTTTTCCTTTAATTAAAAACAAAAAGAGATATCTATTTTAAGCTCGAGAAGGAGAATTTGAAATGTAATGGAAACTAAGACTTTTGAAAGTAGGTAGTACCGTTTCTTACCGAGTTTTGTTTCGCATTTTTCTCCAGTCCAATCTTTTGTACACAAACATATATATTTATTATTTTTTTCGTCATTCACACAAGATCCACCATTAAGGCATCCAGTCTGGAGACATCCCTGAAAAGAATAAGGCAGGAAACACATTTGTGAGAGTGGAAAGCTTGGAGTTATACCTCCGTTCCGAGGGTTTTCCCCCACATTTCATGCTGGAAGGTGGTGCATGTCTTTAAGCTGAGTTTAAGCTGCGTTTCAACATGTATACGAAACCATTGTCTTGGTTATGCAACAATAGACGGTTGTATTAAAATGAAACAACTTTCAGGAAACAAGGTAAAGAAAACATGTAGGAAAAATAATTCAAAGAAAGGGAGACAAGTTTGCATGGTGTAATGCAGCAGTCATTTGAACACCCCACCCTCCTGCATTGCGGATACCCGGGGCAAACCGGGGTTTTCACCTCATATTCACTCGATTTAGGTTCCCCGGTAGTCGATGACTGCACCATTTTTTCATGGCTTCGCTATTCTTGGGTTGTACCACACGCAATTAAAAACTAATTCGAAAACCATTCAGTGAATAAACTCAAGACGTTATATTGAATTGTTATAGGAGATAAATAGATAAATAGATAAGACACTTCTCCAAGTTTTAGGTCCCTACGTTTTCCCGATCTTCAAATATTTGCCGAAATATTTTGCATAAATGTACAGAGCGTAGCATGGAGCCGCCATGTTGGTGTACCTCTGAGAGACACCAACATGACGTTACTTGTTTCCTGAAAGTTCACGGCCGGAAAATAGTGTGAGCATCTGGAACTTACTTTGGCTATCAAGACCATTGATTATCTGAGCTGATCAAGCAAACATTGAGATACGCACTTTTCCTAATACTTTAACCTCTAAAAAGGCTAAAATTCCGAGATAAGTATATATTTTTCGGCAACACGTTCATAGCTTTATGTCACGCACTGTCTCATGATTTTGGACTGGAAATACAACCACCATAATTCCTTGCAGTCGCGTCTTAGAGAGAATTGGCCGCGAAGGTACAGCTTATTTTTGTGCTCATAAAACAACAGCATTTAAAGTTTAGGCATGTAACAGCTAAAAGGAAAAATTTCTTTGTAATATTGAAAAGAAAACTTTTCCGTCACTCGCACTTCGCACCTGCCTCATCAGTTGCATGTGTTGTGGCACTGACGTTTTTCTGTCATAAAAATGTCAACATGACATTTTATTAAAATTAGGAACCAGTTCGTATCATACATAATGCAGTGAATCCCATCTGGTTTCGAAACTATCATTGCCTATCTCTTAATTTGGTTAAAAAGTATTTTTGGCAAATGGAGAAAGAAAAGTCCTGTTTCAAGGACATTCTGGCTGAGGCAAACTTGTTGAGTCTTCTCATTAAGACCAAATATCGATCGAAACGCAACCTTTTGCCGGCTAGTGCGCGCATTGTATGGTTGAGTATTAAATGAAGAAAAAATATTACTGAAATGTTACTCTATTCACTAAAACAACTAAGTAGTTTTAAGGCTTGTTTCGTAATATCCGACGTCCGAACAACTTACTGTGCCTGTTTAATTATATTGAATTTACCTTCTGAAGCGTGGTGGCCTCATGGTTAGTGCGCTCGACTCCGGAGCGAGCGGTCCGGGTTCGAGCCCTGGCTGGGGACACTGTGTTGTGTTCTTGGGCGAGACACTTTATTCTCACGGTGCCTCTCTCCACCCAGGTGTATAAATGGGTACCGGCGAATTTAATGCTGGGGGTAACCCTGCTATGGACTAGCATCCCATCCAGGGGGGAGTAGAAATACTCCTAGTCGCTTCATGCTACAGAAACCGGGATAAGCTCCGGCCTGATGGGCCACATTTGGCCCGAATGCAGACTTTACCTTTTTTTTTACCTACCTTCTGAAGCATTGAAAAGGTGACTCCTTGTTGCTCGTAGAACTCGCTGTCAGTGTTGATGGCTTCGTGCTTGTTCAATTCACAAGTTCCTCTACCATTCTCGCTGGAGGGAGTCTCGAAGTTTGTGGAAGTACACCAGGAGTTTCTCAAGCACAAATGGCTACACGACATCAAACTGGCTGACTCCAATCGTTTGACAACATGGCCTTTGAGTCGCTTGTTTTCTCGCGTCATGAAATAAGCCGAACGAGAAGATGTGGAGTTTTCTTCGACGGCGAAAACAAAACAATTTACCAATCCTTGAAACAGGATAAGAAAGAAAAGGAGTACGGAGTCCATTGTCGATCACGGACGTAGATCTGAACAGGTGGACTAGAAATCAGCACTGCAAAAAACATCCAATACTAGCGAACCAATCGTTTACATAATTGCTCTCTTTAAGTGCCATGTGGCCCTGCGTCTGTGCGGCAAGAGATTACGGATGACAACAATAAATGGTAAGAACAAAAAGGTGGCACATAAGCCGTTAGAATTATAAAAAATTCATTTAAAAATAAGTATAAACTAAACTAACAAAGATCGTTATACCTCTCAACTCAAATGCGTTAAAACTCAATAGCTCCTTAGGGCGAATAAAACTCATTAATTAACTCCCTAGGGAAACAACAACTTGAACTTTGGACTCGCACGTGATCAGGTTGTGCACCTTGAAACCGCGGGAAATTTGTGTACCAGTCGGCCTGATGTTAAAAGCCATTGAAGTAGGACAACGTTTCTCATTACAGACGGTATTCATTATTCAATTTATACTCGCAAAAGTATATCATGCAGACTAACTAAAGGGAAAATATGAACGTTTAGTATCTCCAAGCTTTCGGTTTGGCGCCAAAAATGGGTCGCCCACGTTCGTCAACTCGCTCTTCGATCGCGGTCGCCAGGTAGGAAAGTATTTGTGAACTTACAACAAAATATGCTGTTCCTGATCAAATCAAACTCAAAATGCTTGAGTCAAGCATTAGAAGAGGCCAAAGCAACTTTAGTAATGTCTATATTTTTTGTTAGCTTCCAAGAAAAAGACTGTTATCGTGATTTTTCGATAGGACAGGTTGGTTTTGGCAGCCGCTCAATTTTGCGAGCGCAGCCAGTGTATGCAAGCAAATCATTTTTTTTCGGCGTTTTTTTTCCATATTTGAGTCGGAAGGTATACTGAACAAATCACTTAAAGACTGGTCCCTCGGGAAATAGTGAGTTTTGTTTCCCCTCGACCTCAATGTTGAGGGTTGAGGGTTGAGGGGAAACAAAACTCACTGTTCCCCTTGTGGTCAGTCATTAAGTGCTTATTATTTAACCACTATAAAATATTTAGCTAAAAATGTATCAGACTATATTAATCGTATATATAATTTGTACAGACAAATACTCTGCACAAGTAAGATATGAAAAGGAAAAATTGTTAATACTAGTTTACATATGGCAGCTGAGGTCTACGTCACTTAAGGCGGGGGTACACTTGAAGGCTGTTTTGACGTCGCTTAACACGGTCTTTCTGCTAATATGTCACGTTTCAAGCAACGCTCAATTATTTGCTTATAACCATAACCACTGTTTGGCGGTTTGTGTGAATTTTTGGAAGATTTTTGACCATTTTGGGAAAGAGATAATTTTTCTCAAAGGCCAAGTTAAATTGAGGAAAACATGAAATGAAGATTTGATGGATGTGATAAAAATTGAAATTTGAAGTGAAGAATTAGTAGATAGACACGAAACTGTCCCCTGCCAACCCGAGGCTCTCTTTTGGAGAGGGGAGGGGGGGGGGGGGAGTTGAAGGGCGGGTTCAACTTTCTGGTAGTGTTTCCAACCCATTTTAATCCTGACAATTCCCTTTTAATATCACTTCAAATTTCACTCCTATTTAGGTGAACCCTCACCTTAATGCCGTTCTAAACGCTTTATAGCTGACCGAGGATCTGCTCAAGTCCGGGAGGATGTTGCGTAATTTATTGGATCCAAAGTGTAACACCAGTGCAAATTAAAAATCATAATTTTTTATTGTGATTGGCTGAAAGAAAATAGGACATTTTGTAGCCGGTGATATCACGTAAAATGATGACACAAATTTTGTGCGGAAACTGAAAAACATTTTCCTGAAAGAGAAAAAATGTCTTGAAGAAAGATCTTCCAGCACTTCCTCAAGGCGAATTTTTTCATGTTTATATTATTAATAAGTAATCATACAGTTTTTCTCGTTCAATTTGGAATTTGTACTTGTCAGTGAAAAAGCTGAAATTTGCCGAAGCGGATCGTGCGTCAGCTTGCGCGAGGAAAATAGAAACAACTCAATAACTCGCAAATTCAGTTAAATTTTAGATGTTTTTCCCTTGTGTTTCACAAGATAAAAAATAAAAAAAAAACACAAAAATTCTCCGAGTGGCTCTGTTTGATCTTACCAATTGCGCGCGCGCTGATAGGGTAACTTCCGATGTATATCGGACGCACTTCCGGTTTTTTAAATGCTAAAGGAAATACGGTTTTTCATTAAATCGAGCCTCGTTCGACGAGTTTCGATGCAACTCAACGTTGGAATATATAGCTCATCACTCCTTTTTCAAAATCATGCTTTTTTCAAATTTTTTAAATTCTCTCAAAATCTGACGTATGAGAAATAAAACAAAATCTATGCATATAGCATAATGAGGATTAAAATATTAAATCAATAAAAGAATCTCGATAAAGTAATCTGGCTGGGAGCCTTTCCATTTTTTCAGTAATAGTCACATGATCAAGGGCGTTGGCTGATAACGTCATGAGTAGTGTCACTGGTTATGGAAGCACATGAAATAACTCTGCACTAACTGAACACGATGAGGTTAGATGAGAACAGCCTTAGCAATGGCTCGAAAAGTTCAGTTAATGGGTCTTTAAATCCCGCAAGCAGGCGGAGCTAGGACCGTTGATTGATCTAGAAATCGAGGCAGCAATGCTGTGCACTCGCTCCCCAGTTAATGTTGGTTTATTTCGAGCTTTTAGCAAATCCCTGAAGGATAACCATTTGTCCATCAAACAGTCATGTTTTGTTTTATTTTAATTCTAAGGTACACATCATTTATTGGATTTTCAATCGGACTTCCATTTAGTTTATTTTCGATTTCCTAACGATGGTGTTATTTCTCTTGTTCATAGACGTTTTATGGAAGCTGATAACTGTCTAAAAGCTCCTTAAACACAAAACAAAATTTCCGATCGCAAAACTTTATTTAACTTAAATTTGTTATTTTTGTATGTATTGAAGGTTAGATAAATACGTTTGTCTAGTTATAAGTAATCGGTGGACCAGGATCTTAACGAACAAAGACTTTCCAAAAATCACCAGAAGACACTCCATAGAGATAGTCATCACACTCCCATCTTGAGTCATCTTGAGCCAGCACCCAGTGATATAAACCTTTTGCAAAAGCCGGATGGTTATACAATCTATCTTGATCTAAATGAGGTTGACCATACCCCCATTTGCTAACGTTAAAGTTCGTACCATTATTTTTCCACTGGCGGCAAACTCCTGCCAATCTCGAGTTGTCATTTTCCATTCTGATAAACGAGCCACAAGCATCAGGCTGGACATCCGTCTGACTGCTGAAGTACTGGACTACAGCTTCACCAGTGCTGTTAGCGACCGTGGTGACGTGGAACGTCCGTCCCTGTTGTTTACTGCAGTGGAATCTCAGTTGAGTGAAGGACAGGTGTGTTGTGAGTTCATTCATGGCACTCTTGGTGAGAACTGTCTTGTTGTTATGGTAACTGCCGATTCCACGGTATGACGTGTTAACTGACAGCTGAAGGGACAGTGTTGAATTATCCATCACGACGTTAGAAACAAGAAGCCAACCTCCTGAAAGCAAAGAAATATTTGGCACTTCAAAGCGAAGTCATAACGGACAAATGGCACTGACTATAGCTTTGAAATTTACGAAATGCTTCAAAGAAAATACAAATAAACAAATATATATACAGTCTTAATTGATCGCTCAACCAATGGGCCTTTACAGGGCAAATAAAACCAAATGATGTGACAAATAATGCAAATTAACATAAAACCAAATAGAAGGCTGACTGGAGGCTGAAAAGGGAAAATGCCCAATATTTCGTCTAGACAGAGCTAAAATTGCAAAATTTTAGCTGAATATAACTGAAAGGTGGCAGACCAGTTGGCTATCTACAAGCGTGGCCGAGGAGTTGACCTACGGTTATTCACAAGTGTCTCCACTGAATAAATCAGTCTTTTTAGGTCATCTATTTCGCTGAGAATTGCACACAAATTTGCAATAATTTTGAACCATTGATGTCTAAGTGCGAGCATGGTTGTTTTATTGTCAACAGAATTTCCTTGCTGGGTGGAAAAGTTTGTCATATGCGGCACAAAAACGTTATAAACTGATTAAGTTCCTTTCTCGTTACTTGTTTCATCTGCCTCTCACCTCCGTCAGTTGTCATGCCACAGAATACTTTCAATGGGTTTCCACTGTTCTCGGGGTCGATCAAGTAAATTGGGGCTATAAGCGCATTTTCAAAATTTGTCTTTGTCGACTGTTTCACTTTTGTATATTTTCTCAAAAATCAAAATAAATTGAAATTTATTAAGCGACTTATTCACTTTTTATATATTTTTCTATTTTTGATTTTATAGGCGCATTTTCAAATGATGAACTCCAGCGCATTTTTCTATATTATATTTCTAAACTATTTTTCCAGCAGTTGATTAATTGTTGGAAAAACTGAATAAAAAAAACTAAAGAAATAAATATTGGAATCCAATGTGGAGCCAGACCAAAACAATTTATTCATGCTATAACTTTACAACTGATTTCATAAAAGGATAGACAATTTAAAATAAAACATTTAAACGCAGATTTAATTAAATAAAAATATATAGTATTAATATAGGATGGTTGAACCTGATATGAATGAAGTAAAATGTTTTTATATAGAAACAGATTTAATATTGACTTCTAAAAATAAGATAGAAGAAGCAGTTTTAAAACAATTATCTTTTAATAATATTAATTATAATCAAATAAATTACTGGCATGATACAGTTTTAATATGGGCTTGTAGTAATAATATGAAAAAATTAACATTAAAATTATTAGACTTTAAAGATATAAATTATAATAAAATAAATGAAGATGGAAATACAGCTTTGCTATGGGCTTGTTATAATAATATGAAAGAAGTAGCATTAAAATTATTAGAAAAAGAAGATATTAATTATAATCAAGTAAATGAAGATGGATATACAGCTTTAATAATAGCATGTTACAATAATATGAAAAAAGTTGCTTTAAAATTATTATCTTTTGATAATATTAATTATAATAAAATAAATGAAGATGGAAATACAGCTTTGCTATGGGCTTGTTATAATAATATGAAAGAAGTAGCTTTAGAATTATTAAAAAGAGAAGATATTAATTATAATCAAGTAAATGAAGATGGATATACAGTTTTAATATATGCTTGTGAAAAATAATTTAACAACTGATTTCAAAAATTATATCAACTCTGAAATCAAAACTGAGATCCGCTATTGATACACATTTTTGATTTCAGAGTTGATATAATTTGTTAATGGATGTCTTTTTGGATTAGAGTTAGAAAAAAATAAAGAATATAAATATGAAGCTGAATATAGATAGTGTTGTTTCTAAAAATATTTTTATAGTTTTTTTTGTTTCTGATCTCATGTTTATATTAGTTATTTAGAAAATAATATATTTTATTTTTATATATTAAATGACTTGCAACACTGTTATCCATGATGAATTTATTAATGATGGTGAAATGATGTGTCCATTTTGTTATATTCAGTAAAGAAGTTGAAAAATGTTGTAATAAAGAGGATATAGAAACTGTAAATGGTATGAATACCTGTTTGAATTGTGGTTTAGTTCAGGGTTATGATTTTGTAACAGAGAACATCAACTTTTATGATAAAATGTATTTGATAAGAAAAAAACCAATATATCAAAGGAAATACCATATTGAGAATGTGATAAATAGTATATATTTTAAGACTAATATTCAATTGACTTTTCAACAAAGAGAGAAGATCCAGAAAGTATTTATTGTGATTGAAAGTGTTAATCATAATGTTAATGATAAGCGTAAACGAATGATTAGTATTAAATTTATTATAAAGCAATTATTAAAGATGCTCAGTCTTCCTTTCAAAGATATCCAAGTAGCGAAGTCGAAGAGAACAATCAGATATTATAAACAATTTTGGGAAAAGGTTCAATCATTGGTTGGTGATAGAATTAAAGATATTATTGATCAGTAAATTTTTCATTGTATTTACTAAGATACTTATCAATAATAGGACTGTTGTCTGTCACATAATCATCAATGTTCTTCATTGTATTATAAATTTGAGATGAATTGTAATTTCCACTTCTCATCATATCCCTTATTTCATTCAGAAGATGTTGATAGCTTTGGTAAGCGTAAGTACAATTTTGGATCTTAAGATCAAGGTTTTTATGTGACATCCAACCCTGAATCAAAAGTGCTGCTGTACTGATTGCAATCAAACTGATGCCGCCAGTTGCTATGCTGCTTGCTAAACCTCCAGATGCAAATATGATGGACAATGAGTTGCCCAATAATTTCCATTCTTTGAAACGTTTCAATGCTTGTTTGTAAGCCCAACACTTTTTATGATATGTTTGGTAGTAAGATTTCAATTCATTTACCTGTTCTTCTGTTAATTCATCTGAAATATGACTCCAGTTGAATATTTTTTTCAATGGTCCTTTATTATGAATACTTCTTCGTGACTCTTTCATATATATTAGTTTATATATTTATATTCATGGATGTAAATATTGGATGTAAAATGTGCTATGTCCTACTCCACGAAGACGAGTTGAATTTGATCTAAAAGAAAATTGAATATAATCACCAATTTCGAATTCAAGGACAATGTTTATAATGAATGATGTCCAATTTGATTGAGAGTCGAAAGATGAAATAAATACTGGCGTGGTTTGTTTATGGATTCTGAATGTGTCACCATTTCCTTTATAATAATCAGTGTATATAATGTGATAATAACCACTAAGTTTTATTTCTATTGCTTCATTTATTGTTGATACTATAGGGTATTTATTGAAAAGATTGAATTTAACATTTTTTGTGTTGTTGTGATTCAAATTATATGTGTAATAATAATATGTTTTTTCTATAATGAATCTATCAAATTGTGATTTTGTAATAACATCACTGTCTTCAGTACCATCAGCGACTCCTGTTATTTTATTATTCTTCATATCGATTGATGCTTCATATTTGATGGAATCATTGTTATAATAATAAAGACGATCCCAAAGAATGACTTGAACATCATTAACTGTACCAGCAACACCGTAAACAACAACATAAATAGTAGTCTGAGGATTGGTCTTACCTTTCAATCTTATGTCAATATCTAAATCATCAAAACTGGGAAAGATTATATATTTAGAAAAATGTATTATACTTCTTGTATTTGTTCTATCTATTTTAGAATTAATCTTTCCCAGAGAGAGAGTTCCACTTGATGCATTTATCTCATCAATTGTAATACCATCTTCAACATACATTTCATAAACCATTGTGTAAGAACCTTTTGGTAGATATACCAAATCAATTGATAGTCTGGCACTGTAATAACCAATATCTGAATCAAAATCAATCTTGAATTCATAAGTCTTTTTATTAACTGAATGAAAATCTTTATTTTGAACTCCAATTTTATGAATGTCATCATCATCTTCTTTGAACTCATCATTGTCCATCACTCTTTTAAATACATTTTCTTTTTCAATTGACTCAATTGAATTCTCTTCTGATTCTTTAATTTTCTTATCAATTATACCATTTATAACTGTATTATTATCAACAATTGCATTAGCGACAAATTTTACATTAGCAGCATGTGTGGCTTGGTGATCTTCTGCTTCTTTCAAATTAATTATATTTTGATTTCCCTTATCTAAATTTCCAGTCATTGCTTCACTTCCATCTTTTAATAAATAATCTATCTCAGAAATGAAACGGACTAAATAGTCTCGTGTACTTTTTAAAAGTTCAAAATTAACAGCTTTATGTTTTATTTGTTCATAATTTGGATTTTCTCCATCGTCTTCAACAATTGTTTTAACATTATCAATGAAATGTCCACCAGCATTAAAATCTGCATTCATTGCTACTGTGCCATCAACATTAATAAATTTGTCTGTATTTACAGCATGTGGTATTTTAGCAATTTGGGAATCAACAAATGCTTTGCTGACTAAGCTGTTATCATCAAAAATACCATCATAATAGGGTTCACAATTTTTTATTATATTTTGATTAAGATCAAAGTATTGTTTTCCATCTTTATCTTTTAATTTTATAAAATTTAAGTTTAAATATCCTTTATTAACAACACTTTTCAAATCTTTTATTATAACACTATATTCATCATCTGATTGATGATCAGAGACATTGTTAACATTGAGAATATAATTGTTTTCCATATTTAGATCTCCAAACATTGGTCTGCTTCCATCTCTGGGAAGTAATGGTGTAGTATCTATATGGACTTTTGCTATTTCAGTGTCAACGTACTTCTTATTAGCAGCATTATCGTATGCTACAGGATCACCTAAACCATCAATAAGATTGCCATTGAGATTTAAATTCTCAAAATAGAGAATTATATGATTATTAACAACATCACGGACATTAAAAATAGTATGGTCGAAAGTTGTTGAGTATTTACCCTTCACCACTCTTGAATAAAACAGAAATTTAATGTTTTTATTGTATTGAGAACCATAATATCTGATTTGAAATCTTATCCCATCATCTACTCCAGCTCTTCCATCAGTTGTGATTTAGTGTATTTACCATCAATTTTATCACTGTCAAATGTTTTCATGACGAAATGACTGTCAACATGGACATTGAAAATTATTGTATCATCAAAAAGAAAACCACCAGCATCACCAATAACAAATATTTCAAAAACAGAGGTATAAGTACCACTCTCTAATTGATTACCATTCATTTTTATACTAGACCATGCTTCTCCACCAAAACCAGTATCATCACCTTCTTTCTCAATTATATAAGCATCATTATGCGCTTTATGATTTTGAAAAAAATGGTCTTGTGATGTATTCGGTGGTTGTTTTACAGTTAATTGACTCTTGTCACCAAAGTCTTTATAAAATCGGAAACTTTGTTGTAAATGATAATTATTTTGACTGACTTTAGTATGTTCTTTTAACACTTTTAAACTGACTGCATCATTATCATCAGTAGACTCACCAATATTAGTTAATCGCTTCCCTTCAATATCATAATTACCATCATCTGTTAAATTGAATCCAACACCTGGTAACCCAGGTAGTCCACGTTTACCAATGGCTGATGATGATGAAGGTAAAAGTCCGTTTGAATAACTCATTTATATTAATATATTATATTTTTTCATTGAAATTTTTGGTGGTGAATTTTCGTGGCTTATCGATATATACAAAGAAATATGGTTCTTCTGTTGCTTTTTCATATGATTCTTTTGAAATACTGTTTTCACGGCAAATTAAACTCTTCTCATTAGCACTTGGAAACTCATAAATGGAGAAGTGAGAACAATTCAGTCTGATGTCTTTTGGCGTCTTATAATAACTTTGACTCAGATAAATCACACTACAATTTTTATGCCGTCCTCGTATAAAGTAGTCGATTAATGGTTTTTGGTTTTTATCACATACATAATCATCAAAAATGACGATTTTTTGTGAGTCAGAGTCAAGATCTTGAACTGGAATAATTTCATCATTTCTTGCTTCAATAACATCATAACCAACATCATCGCTTATTGGTTGAAAGACATCCATGAGATTCTGATACTTAGACTGTTCTAAATTTTTAGCATATAGATAAACTTTATCAAAATAAAGCAGATTGTAGATCATATGCATTAATGTGTTTGTTTTCCCTGAACCACTTGGACCGCAAATCAGCATTCGAAAACATTGATGAGGCATGAAATCATATAGTTGTCTAAAGTTTGAGACCACATCGTCTTTAAGATCATAATTCGGTATTCTCATTATATTATATTGGTATATTAATTCAACATGGTGTTCAACATGGTGTTCAACATGGTGTTCAACATGGTGTTCAACATAGTGTTCAACATGGTGTTAAACGTTGTTTTTTGTATATGATTTGTCATTTTTATATAATGTAATAATATAACAAAAATGAGTTTGCTTAAATGGAAAGAACTTGCAAAAAGTAAAACAAAATTAGGGAATAAAATCAATTATGTCCATGATCTAATCACACAACATAAAATCGGACAGGAGACAAGCCAATCATCATTCGAAAAGGTATTCAAACCAGTGACAAGTAAATTAGATGATGTAATTGACAGTAATTTGAATTTAAGGATGCCTAAAAGGAGAAAAAGACCACCAAAGAAAGATGAGTCTGGTATTGACTATATGCCAGAAGTTGATCCATATGAAGACATGGATGTAGAAGGTCTGATTAATTTTGGTGATTATGTACCACCACAGCAAGAAAAACAATTAGTACCAAAACCACCAACATATGAACAATCGTTGGAGGACCTCATTGAAGGGAAGAAGGAGATATTTGTCGATCCCCAATATTTTCCAAAGCAGTCAACCGAACTGGATCAACCACCTGAATACGATGATGATGAAGAAGTTGATTATGCAATAGATGATGAAGATGAAAATAGAGAAACGTTGGAGAAATTAAATCTAACGAACTATGAGAGTGTTGATAAGGTTCTCAATCAGCCGGAAATGACACCCCAAAAAAGTAAAACATATCTAAGTAAAATATTAAAGGATGCGGAATTTAAGAGGAGACAACTTTCAGGTTATAAGGCAACTGTTACAAAAAAATACAATAAGGGGGAAATATCGGAAGCTGAGAGGCAGTTGTTAAACAAACGGATATATAATACAAAAGGTGTATTGAATGAATACATTACTCATCATAAGAATAAACTGCAAACAATAAAAGGTTCTGGGATTAGAGGCCGAAGAAGAAAACAGAGAGGTGGGAATGTTATGTTTTTCAACAATCCAAAACAACTTCTCAAAAAATTAGAATTGATCATTGGTGAAACCGTTGCGGGTAACACATCAATTAAGATGAGAAATACAGGAGTTAGTATATTGGACACATTATTGAGAATGTCAACAATTAATAGACAACAATTTAATAAATTGTATAATCAGTATTTTAAAGTATAATTGTGTAAAGTTATTATATACATGGATCGCGAGATTGTTTTATCATCATACACCGTCAAAGATCAAGGAAACAACACTCCTCAGAATTTTATAACTGAATTCAAAAGGCCCATAATATTGGATGGCAATTCTCAATATGTAGTACCAACATCACTTTCCCAGAAGGAGTCTGGAACTATACTGACTTTAATACATACATTAAGGACATAACGAAGATTGTCAAAGATGGTGCTAATAATAATGAGTATCCTATCACTCTCGAATTTGATAATACAACATTTAGGGTTACAGTCATATTAGCCAAGAATTATCAACTTGATTTAACTGCAAGCAATTTCAACGAATTAATTGGGTTTAATAAAGAAAAGAGTGAACAGAATATAGGACCAAAAGTGCCTAATCTCAGTCAAGATACAGACATTCTTAATATTCATTGCGACCTAATCAATGATTCACTTGTAGACGGTCAAGATTCAGACATCATTTATTCCTTCTCAACCAGTGTGCTTTAACCTAGTTACTCTTTTACAATTGAACCAAGAAGAGTTACATTTAATCCCATCAACAAGAATACTATAAACAGTATCAGGATACACATTACAAATGGAAAAAGGAGATTAATTTACCTGAATGGAGCTGATACATCTTTTTCATTAATTCTAAAAAGGATAGAATAATATAACATAATATTATAATGAAACCATTTGAATTTACTAGGGTTTATCATCCAAAACTCGGTATTTTTGTGGATAAACATGTAGGATCAGGGATTATCGTTGATAATATTTTCAAACCAATGAAGAGTGCCGCGTCATCTGTTGTAAAAAAGTTCGCCAAGAAAACAGGTGAGAAAGCATTAAAATCAGTAGGTAAAAAGACATCTGAGAAGTCAGGAGACTTGATAATGAAAAAGCTTAGAAATATGAGAATTGATGATGTAGGACAAATAGTTCCATCACAGCGAGAAGAAAGTACAGATATGATAATTGATAGACTGATATCAGGATCAGGTTTGAAAAGAAGGAGGTAAAATTATATAATATATTAATATAATGGCTTTCAGAACAAGTGAATATTTACAAAGATATGAGTTGGTTCAATTTCAGTTGAATGATGTTATTAATGCACCAGCTGGTGGTCAACACCAACAAAAAAATGGGTATAAATTCACAATCAATGATAGGTCTGCGTTCTATGATTGGTATAATGCTTATTTGGAGGTGCAGTTTCAGTTACAGGTATTGGCTGATGGTACAGGTCTTCCAAATGCAACCCGGGCAACAGTTATTAATGGAACTCATTCATTAATTAAACATTTGACAATAAAGAGTGCGGGTAAGATTGTATATGAAACTGATAATCTTCATAAAGTGACTTTTGTCAAGAACCTCTTGGAATACAGTGATGATTTCAGTCGCTCGGTGGCTAAAGATAGTTTTTGGTATCTGGATGTAGCAAATTTGGCTGATATGACTGCTGCTGGAAATACAGGATTTGAGGCTAGACGAAATTTAACGAAAAGAATTGGTGAAGGTGGTGGAGGTGAGGATGTCGCCAAAGATGTTAATGTAATTATACCTCTTAATCGATACGGTTTCTTTGAAGAGTTACATGATAAAATGTTGGTCCCAATGCAACTTCAGTTAGATATACAGTTACAGAATGATGAAGAATTAATATATAAAGCAGGTGGAGCAGCTGCTGGTCGAGTGGTTGTTAATAGATTCTTACTTTGGGTTCCAAGACTAATACCAAAGGACACTTTATACGATACGTTTATCCAATCCTTTTTGTCAAAAGGTTCTTGGAAGTATAAAAGAGAATTGTATACAGCTTCTAATCCAACACAGAGTAGTGGATTCTTCCAGATATCACCAAGTATTGACAATGTTGTTTCTGTCTTTGTTTACCTCCAACGAAATAAAACAAACAATGAAGATGCAAATCCTTACCACTTTGATACTTTCAAACTGAATGCGGCTAATAATAATAGCAGTCTCTCGTCATGTAGATTGGAATATGGAAATGGAGTATTTTATCCAGAAACTGAATACGATACAGAATCAAAAGTAAGGATCTTCAACGATGTGATGTCATATGGAATGAGAAAGAATAATTACAATAGTGGCACCCAACTCAATATGTCTAATTACAACTCTCTCTATTCTATCATATATTTTGATTTGTCTTATCAAGCAGAAAAAGTAACTAGAGACCCAAAGCAATTGATATTCAGGTATAAACTGAGCGCAAATAGTGCTGTAAATTTCCGTGTCCACGCCGTCGTCTTATATGATGAGACTATCATCATCGACAAGGTGGGAAATGAATTGGTTATAGTGTAAAAGCAAGAATGAGACATTCTTAATTTAGATATGTTTTGTAATAGAAAATTATATAACATATATTATATACAAGAAATGACTCAACTTTTTGCAATAAATGTTAAACTATCAAAAAATCAGAAGAAGAATATTGGTGATGCTTATAGTAAAAGAGAAACAGTCATCATAAGGCTAACTAATGACTCTCTTAATGGAAATGACACTCTACATGTCCCAGCTACAGTGAAGAATAGATTGGAGAAGAATCGGAAATTGAATAAAGGTGTGGACATCAAACTTTCCAAGACTAATATCAGAAAGCAAGTTGGTGGCAGTTTACTAACCTCAGCTCTAGCTCTTGCGCGTGCATTTGGACCAACCATTGCGAAAACTATTGGATTGGCAGCTTTAGCAGGGGCCTCCAGTGCAGGAGCACAACAAATTGTTAAAAAGATATCCGGAAAAGGACAAACTGGAGGTTTCCTCATTCCACAAAATAAGATTGATAAGCTTATTACAAACAAACACCTACTAACTGTAAAACAGAAGAAAGATATATTAGATGCCCTTCAATCAGGTTCAGGTGTTCACATAAGACCAACAAAAAAACAATCAGGCGGTTTCCTTGGTACTCTACTTGCCAGTATTGGGATTCCAA
>CM042751.1:24387370-24400540 GCA_022496165.2 Catalaphyllia jardinei | reverse complement strand
TACATTTGTGACAGTCCGCTCCGGGTGTTTCTCCCCGAAATTTCATGCTGAAAGGTGGTGCACGTCTTTAAGCTGAGTTTGAGCTGCGTTTTGACATGTATACCTTGCAAACCAATTAATTTTTTGTTAATTTTTATACGGATATGCTACAATATATGGTCGTATTAAAGTGAAAAAACTTTCAGAAAACAGGTCAAAGAAAACATGTAGGAAAAATAATTCAAAAGAAGAAAGACAAGTTTGCATGGTGTAATGCACCAGTCATTTAAACACCCCAACCCCCTCCTGGGGGTTTTTACCCCATATTCACTCGATTTACGTTCCCCAGTATTCGATGACTGTCCCTTTTTTTCACGGCTTTGCTATACCATGCAGGGACTGAGCGAGGGTCTGGCTGGGAGTTTACTCGTGGACTGGAAATACAACCACCATAATTCCTTGCAGTCGCGTCTTAGAGAGAATTGGCCGCGAAGGTACAGCTTATTTTTGTGCTCATAAAACAACAGCATTTAAAGTTTAGGCACGTAACTGTTACAGCGAAAAGGAAAAATTTCTTTGTAATATTGAAAAGAAAACTTTTCCGTCACTCGCACTTCGCACCTGCCTCATCAGTTGCATGTGTTGTGCCGTTTTTCTGTCATAAAAATGTCAACATGACATTTATTAAAATTAGGAACCAGTTCCTATCATACATAATGCAGTGAATCCCATCTGGTTTCGAAACTATCATTACCTATCTCTAAATTTGGTTAAAAGTGTTTTTGGCAAATGGAGAAAGAAAAGTCCTGTTTCAAGGACATTCTGGCTGAGGCAAACTTGTTGAGTCTTCTCATTAAGACCAAAGATCGATCGAAACGCAACCTTTTGCCGGCTAGTGCGCGCATTGCATGGTTGAGTATTAAATGAAGAAAAAATATTACTGAAATGTTACTCTATTCACTAAAACAACTAAGTACTTTTAAGGCTTGTTTCGTAATATCCGACGTCCGAACAACTTACTGTATCTGTTTAATTATATTGAATTTACCTTCTGAAGCATCGAAAAGGTGACTCCTTGTTGCTCGTAGAACTCGCTGTCAGTGTTGATGGCTTCGTGCTTGTTTAATTCACAAGTTCCTCTACCATTCTCGCTGAAGGGAGCCTCAAAGTTTGTGGAAGTACACCAGGAGTTTCTCAAGCACAAATGGCTACACGACATCAAACTGGCTGACTCCAACCGTTTGACAACATGGCCTTTGAGTCGCTTGTTTTCTCGCGTCATGAAATAAGCCGAACGAGAAGATGTGGAGTTTTCTTCGACGGCGAAAACAAAACAATTTACCAATCCTTGAAACAGGATAAGAAAGAAAAGGAGTACGGAGTCCATTGTCAATCACGGACGTAGATCTGAACAGGTGGACTAGAAATCAGCACTGCAAAAAACATCCAATACTAGCGAACCAATCGTTTACATAATTGCTCTCTTTAAGTGCCATGTGGCCCTGCGTCTGTGCGGCAAGAGATTACGGATGACAACAATAAATGGTAAGAACAAAAAGGTGGCACATAAGCCGTTAGAATTATAAAAAATTCTTTTAAAAGTAAGTATAAACTAAACTAACAAAGATCGTTATACGACCCAACTCAAATACATTAAAACTCAGTAGCTCCTTAGGGCGAATAAAACTCATTAACTCCCAGGGAAACAACAACTTGAACTTTGGACTCGCACGTGATCAGGTTGTGCACCTTGAAACCGCGGGAAATTTATGTACCAGTCGGCCTGATGTTAAAAGCCATTGAAGTAGGACAACGTTTCTCATTACAGACGGTATTCATTATTCAAGAAAAAGGATTTATACTAGCAAAAGTATATCATGCAGATTAACTAAAGGGAAAATATGAACGTTTAGTATCTCCAAGCTTTCGGTTTGGCGCCAAAAATGGGTCGCCCACGTTCGTCAACTCGCTCTTCGATCGCGGTCGCCAGGTAGGAAAGTATTTGTGAACTTACAACAAAATATGCTGTTCCTGATCAAATCAAACTCAAAATACTTGAGTCAAGCATTAGAAGAGGCCAAAGCAACTTTAGTACTGTCTATATTTTTTGTTAGCTGCCAAGAAAAAGACTGTTATCGTAATTTTTCGATAGGACAGGTTGGTTTTGGCAGCCGCTCAATTTTGCGAGCGCAGCCAGTGTGTGCAAGCAAATCATTTTTTTTCGGCGTTTTTTTTCCATATTTGAGTCGGAAGGTATACTGAACAAATCACTTAAAGACTGGTCCCTCGGGAAATAGTGAGTTTTGCTTCCCCTCGACCTCAATGTTGAGGGTTGAGGGTCGAGGAGAAACAAAACTCACTGTTCCCCTTGTGGTCAGTCATTAAGTTCTTATTATTTAGCCACTATAAAATATCTAACTTAAAAAAACAAACTGTTCCCCTTGTGGTCAGCCATTAAGCGCTTATTATTTAGCCACTATAAAATATCTAGCTAAAAATGTATCAGAATATATAAATCGTATATATAATTTGTACAGTCAAATACTCTGCACAAGTAAGATATGAAAAGGAAAAATTATTAATACTAGTTTACATATGGCAGCCGAGGTCTACGTCGCTTAAGGCGGGGGTACACGTGAAGGCTGTTTTGACGTCGCTTAACACGGTCTTTCTGCTAATATGTCACATTTTAAGCAACGCTAAATTATTTGCTTATAACCATAACCACTGTTTGGCGGTTTGTGGGAATGTTTGGAAGATTTTTGACCATTTTGGGAAAGAGATAATTTTCTCAAAGGCAAAGTTAAATTGAGGAAAACATGAAATGAAGATTTGATGGATGTGATAAAAATTGAAATTTGAAGTGAAGAAGTAGTAGATAGACACGAAACTGTCCCCTGCCAACCCGAGGCTCTCTTTTGGAGAGGGGAGGGGGGGGGGGGGGAGTTGAAGGGCGGGTTCAACTTTCTGGTAGTGTTTCCAACCCATTTTAATCCTGACAATTCCCTTTTAATATCACTTCAAATTTCACTCCTATTTAGGTGAACCCTCACCTTAATGCCGTTCTAAACGCTTTATAGCTGACCGAGGATCTGCTCAAGTCCGGGAGGATGTTGCATAATTTATTGGATCCAAAGTGTAACACCAGTGCAAATTACAAATCATAATTTTTTATTGTGATTGGCTGAAAGAAAATAGGACGTCATTTTGTAGCCAATGATATCACGTAAAACGATGACACAAATTTTGTGCGGAAACTGAAAAACATTTTCCTGAAAGAGAAAAAATGTCTTAAAGAAAGATCTTCCAGCACTTCCTCAAGGCGAATTTTTTCATGTTTATATTATTAATAAGTAATCATACAGTTTTTCTCGTTCAATTTGGAATTAATTTGTACTTGTCAGTGAAAAAGCTGAAATTTGCCGAAGCGGATCGTGCGTCAGCTTGCGCGAGGAAAATAGAAACAACTCAATAACTCGCAAATTCAGTTAAATTTTAGATGTTTTTCCCTTGTGTTTCGCAAGATGAAAAATAAAAAAAACACAAATGAAGACATAATAAGAGAAAAACAGAAAAACAAGAGTAAAAGAAAGAAAAAATTCTCCGAGTGGCTTTGTTTGATCTTACCAATTGCGCGCGCGCTGATAGAGTAACTTCCGATGTATATCGGACGCACTTCCGGTTTTTTAAATGCTAAAGGAAATACAGTTTTTCATTAAATCGAGCCTCTTTCGACGAGTTTCGATGGAACTCAACGTTGGAATATATAGCTCAGCACTCCTTTTTCAAAATCATGCTTTTTTCAAATGTTTTAAATTCTCTCAAAATCTGACGTATGAGAAATAAAACAAAATTTATGCATATAGCATAATGAGGATTAAAATATTAAATCAATAAAAGAATCTCGATAAAGTAATCCGGCTGGGAGCCTTTCCATTTTTTCAGTAATAGTCACATGACCAAGGGCGTTGGCTGATGACGTCATGAGTAGTGTCACTGGTCATGGAAGTATATGAAATAACTCTGCACTAACTGAAAATGATGAGGTTAGATGAGAACAGCCTTAGCAATGGCTCGAAAAGTTCAGTTAATGGGTCTTTAAATCACGCAAGCAGGCGGAGCTAGGACCGTTGATTGATCTAGAAATCGAGGCAGTAATGCTATGCGCTCGCTCCTCAGTTAATGTTGGTTTATTTCGAGATTTTAGCAAATTCCTGCAGGATAACCATCTGTCCATCAAACAGTCATGTTTTGTTTTATTTTAATTCTAAGGTACACATCATTTATTGGATTTTCAATCGGACTTCCATTTAGTTTATTTTCGATTTCCTAACGATGGTGTTATTTCTCTTGTTCATAGACGTTTTATGGAAGCTGATAACTGTCTAAAAGTTCCTTAAACATACAAAAAAAATTTCCGATCGCAAAACTTTATTTAACTTAAATTTGTTATTTTTGTATGTATTGAAGGTTAGATAAATACGTTTGTCTAGTTATAATATAATCGGTGGACCAGGATCTTAACGAACAAAGACTTTCCAAAAATCACCAGAAGACACTCCAACGAGGTATTCATCACATTCCCATCTTGAGTCATCTTGAGCCGGCACCCAGTGATATAAACCTGCTGCAAAAGCCGGATGGTTATACAATCTATCTTGATCTAAATTAGGTAGACCATACCCCCATTTTCCAACGTAAAAGCTCGTACCATTATTTCCCCACTGGCGGCAAACTCCTGCCAATCCCGAGTTGTCATTTTCCATTCTGATAAACGAGCCACAAGCATCAGGCTGAACATCCGTCTGACTGCTGAAGTACTGGACTAAAGCTTCACCAGTGCTGTTAGCGACCGTGGTCACGTGGAACGTACGTCTATGTTGTTTACTGCAGTGGTATCTCAGTTGAGTGAAAGACAGGTGTTTTCTGAGGTCATTCATGGCATCCTTGGTGAGAACTGTCTTGTTGTTATGGTAACTGCCGATTCCACGGTATGACGTGTTAACTGACAGCTGAAGGGACAGTGATAAATTGTTCATCACGACGTTAGAAACAAGTAGCCAACCTCCTGAAAGCAAAGAAATATTTGGCAGATCAAAGCGAAGTCATAACGGACAAATGGCACTGACTATAGCTTTCGAATTTACGAAATGCTTCAAAGAACATACAAATAAACAAAGAAATAGTCTTAATTGATCGCTCCCCCAATGTGGCCTTTACAGGGCCAATAAATCCAAATGATGTGACAAATAATGCAAATAAACATAAAATCAAATGGAAGGCTGACTGGACGGCTTGCAAGGGAAACTGCCCAATATTTCGTTTAGACGGGGCGTTACGAGTTCGAATATTGAAAGTGGCAGGTAGTTTGCAGTCTAAACAGAACGCAGGGATGTCGGAACAACAACATGGATACATATTCCAGATGAATGTAGTAATTCCTCACAAGACTTCACAACAAGCACACGCTAGGTATGTCAGTTAAACTTAGACCTCCGTCACCCTTGTATAAACACGGCCTCTTACCAGATATCCACATAACCTCTCTGTTGCACTTCAACAAACACGACCTCTGTCGAAACTTTACACACGACCTTCGTCACCCTTCAGTTAACACTATTGACTCACGAGATAATTCTCTCTAAACACTCCTGGGAAAAAACCACCTAAGAACTACACCGATCCGTTTATATACTTTACAGCATATGATTCTAGAACTTTCCAGCACTACTAAATAATGTAGCATTACAATATTAGACTATTTACAGCAACATACGTAAACAACTAAAATAAATTGCTTAGACACGGTGATGTGATAGTAATTAAATATGCGAGGACATTCGAGACGAAATTAGCGTATTCGCGAACCTTCCAAGTCACGCAACAATTTTTCGTAACACAGGGCTAACCTTCCTCAGGTGCTACAATGGAGCTAAGTAAAATATGGACAAAATTACAAAATTTTAACTGAATATGACATGGCTAAAACTTCCAACTGAAAGGTGGCAGACCAGTTGGTTATGTACAAACGTGGCCGACGAGTTGACCTACGGTCATTCAGAAGTGTCTCCACTGAATAAATCAGTCTTTTTAGGTCATTTATTTCGCTCAGAATTGCATGCAAATTTGCAATAATTTTGAACCATTGATGTCCAAGTGCGAGCTTTCATGGTTGTTTTATTGTCAACAGAATTTCCTTGCTGGGTGGAAAAGTTTGTCATATGCGGCACACAAACGTTAAAAACTGATTAAGTTTCTTTCTGATTACTTGTTTCATCTGCATCACACCTCCGTCAGTAGTCATGTCACAGTATACTTTCCAGTGTTTTCGGGGTCGATCCAGTACTCCTCGTCTCCTTTAGAACTCCTAGAGTCCTGGATTTCCTTACAGGAATGAGAAGCATTATGAGAGTACCAACCTTTTCCTTTAATTGAAAACATAAAGAGATATCTATTTTTAGCTCGAGACAGAGACATAAAACATCGTTAAAATTTCAAATGTAATAGAAGATGAGACTTTTACAAGTTGGTAGTGCCGTTTCTTACCGATTTGGTTTTTTTGCATTTTTCCCCAGTCCAAGCTTTCGTACACAAACATAGATATTTTTGTTTCCTTTCGTCATTCACACAAGATGCGCTATTGAGGCCTCCAGGCGTAAGACATCCCTGAAAAAAATAAGGCAGGAAACACATTTGGGAGAGTGGGTTTGTCCGCGAAATTTCATGCTGGAAGGTGGCCTACCTCTTTAAGCTGAGTTTGGGCTGCGGTTTAACATGTATACCCTGCAAACCGATTCCTTTTTTGTTAATTTTTATACGGATATGCAACAATAGGTGGTCGCATTAAAACGGAACAACTTTTAGAAAACAGGTCAAAGAAAACATGCAGGAAAAAAAATTCAAAGAAAGGAAGACAACTTTGCATGGTGTAATGCACCATTTCAACACCCCACCCCCCTCCATTGGGGGATACTCGGGGAAAACTGGGGTTTTCACCTCGTATTCATACGATTTAAGTTTCCCTGCAGTAGATGAGTACACCTTTTTTCACGCCTTCAATATACCATGCAGGGGCTGAGCGAGGGTTTGGCTGGGAGTTTGCTTGTGGTTCGCCACCTCTTTCACAAGACTGGGTTTGATGAAGAAGATATGAGTTCAATCGCTTAACATCATGCTTTGGAAAGTCCATCTGTGTAACCTGCGTCCTAGCATAATAATTCCGTACCGTGTGACAGGATGGTTCAGAGCCCATAATTCCCTACTTTCTCTTTGGGATGCACCTGCAGGGAATCGTGGTAGTTGTATACATTATTTTGGACTACAAATACAACTACCATGATTCGCTGCAGGCGCCTCTTAGAGAGAATTTGCTGCGAAACTATGGCTTAATTTTGTGCTCATAAAACAACAGCGTTTAAAGTTAAGTTATGTAACAGCTAAAAGGAAAAATTTCTTTCTAAAATTGAAAAGAGAATTTTGCCGTCACTTTCACTTCGCACCTGCCACATCAGTTGCATGTGTTGTTCCTTTTTTCTGTCATGAAAATGTCAACATGTCATTTTTTAAATAATTTTCCTTTTCGAACCAGTTCGTATCATACATAATGCAGTGAATCCCATCTATAGGTCGTTTAATTGGTTTTGGAATTATCATCGCCTATCCCTTGATTTGGTTGCAAAATATTTTTATTTGCAAATGGAGAAAGAAAAGTCTGTTTCAGGGACATTTTGGCTGAGGAAAACTTGTTAAGTCTTTTTATTTAGACCAAAGATCGATCGAAAGGTACGCAATTTTTCGTATGCTAGCGCGCGCATTGTACGGTTGATTATGAAATGAATCAGTTCACTACAAGAAGAAATATATCGTTTTTCAAAAAAACTTTTCTTGTTTGAACCAGTCTCTATATCCCAATCACCTTTTCGCAAGAGGGAGCCTTTAATTACGCGAGAGTCGCGTTTGACAAAAACATTAAATGTACCAAACACCGCAAATTTCAAACAGCTAAACTTAAAAAGATCATTATATGACAGCTTTGGCCCAGTGCGATCAAATTGTTTCAATAGAGAACTATCGTCCGCAACTTAGTCTTCAGTAGAAATGCAATGAAGTCAGAGATCAACTTTAGATCATTCCCCAGTATTGTATTGCGCATTTCTACTGTGCATAATTTTACGCGAGATCAGCGTGCGCGCATAAAAAATGGGCGGAAAACATTGTACCAAAACAAGACTAGAAGAGCAGGCGCAGACAGAGAAGAATGAAGACCGTCAGCAGAGGCCTTTCTTGACGTATTGGTGACCACGTGTTACCGCTGCTTATCAGACGTCGTATTCAAGACACGGCTCGATTTATATTTAATACTCAGGCAAATCCTAAGGATCTTTAGTACAACTTATATTCACGAAAAAGATAGGAACAGGTTAGAAGAAAAGGGAGGGGTTAAAGAGAAGATGTTATGCCACCATGAATAGTTGCCTTGTGTTCCCAGTGATGGCTTATTTTACGCGTTTGGTCCAATCAAAGACGGAGTATGCCCAATAGAGAGGCAATTATACTTATTTTGAATTAGGGTTTTTAAAGCCATTCTGTAACTGACTGGGGTTACCCAGCTATGCGATAAAAACAAAACCAACGTAAAAAATGGCAACAGAGAACTCCAGCTGCAATTGCCATTTATGAGCCAATAAGTTTTAAGTACGACATTTTTCAATTTTTACTAAGTTGAAATTTGCTAATATGTTTGGGAATGCACTGGACAATATGCAAGCGCGGAGGTCGCAATGGGAGAAAGGATATCGGCCCGAGCGAGGTCTTAATTGACAGCTGGAAGGACCAAATGCTGCGTCGCACAACAAAGATCAAGAGCCGATAATTTTTTTCAGAACTAATCAAAACTATAACAAAATTCTCGAATCTGATTGGTCATCAGCAGCCCTGATTAGAGCATTAATTGGACAGTTGCACACACCATGAATGTAATTGGACAGCACGTCATTTTGCGCGCGCTGTTGCGGTGCACTTTGTTGAGTAAACTGCTGGGTTTTTTAGCATTCATAACAGCGTTTCAAAATCGTTCAGCGCTCAATCGATGGTTTGTTCGTTTCTCAAATTTTGTCATAGTTTTGATTAATTGGTAACAGGGCATCGTGTCGTCCAATTCAGTCTGTAATCATACTCTGAATTAACAAATCGGACAACCGCCTCGCGGTCGTCCGATTTTGTTAATCACTCGAATGATTACAGACCGAATTGGACTCCACTCAGTCCTATTACCATTATTAATTCTACTAATTTTGAGCGAAATGCGACTGAGCGTTTACTAACGTCTGATTTTTCTGTGGACGACAAAGAATCTCTTGCATGCAAATTAATTCGTTTACAAAAGTAAACCATAAAATTACAAGTAAAATTAACCTGTGGGATCATTATATTCTATCGGGACAGTAGTCAGTCCAATACTTGGAAATAGATTGGCAACAGAGCAATCATTCAGTATCTGATTGGTTCATTTTCGTAATTAAACTCTGGATTAACTAAGTTAACGTGTAGTTGTGATTTTAATCATCTGAAAGTCACACGGAAATTTAATTTCTAAAACAGAAGCAAAAAAATGACTGGATAACGTTTTTATTGATATAAATGGACGCACACATAGTTTCCAGTACTAGTTATGATAATGTTCGGTCCCGTTTACACCATCTAAATTATGAGTAGCTGAACTACATTTTAAAATTTAAAATCAATGAGACAACTGTAAGCCTTAATTATACTTAACATAAGTTCCACTTTGAAATCTAAACATGCTAAAAATCCACACTGCGCTGGAGGAATTTGAAAAAGCATCTTTATTTTCACACAACTCCACACTAAGAAACTAGAAAAAGCTCTTTAATCCGAAGGAATTTGAACGATGGACGAAAAACAATCTCAAAACGGAGCTTTACGAAAACGATTACGTCACGATAATCACGTGATTTCCTTGACTGAGTTTTCTTCAAAATGTTCGGTAATTGATGTGTTTTTTTCCCCTCCGGCGTTGTTTGGACAGAAATCACTTGATGAGTTTTCAGTGTGAACCGATCCGTTTCCAAATTCCACCGGTCTAGCGTGGTAGGGACCTCATGAATATATGATATAGCAGTGGCGGATCCAGACCTTGAGCTAATGGGCGGGAGGGGGGGGGGGGGCGGCGGTCTTGATTTACTTGCCCTGTTGTCGTCTGTGATTTCTTCTTTTTTCCCCAAAATAGGGGGGGCGGGCCCCTCCCCTAGATTCGCCACTATTAAATAGAATATTCAAACTAAAATAACACCGAGATACTGCCCGGCCTCTCCATGAAACCAGGACCCGTTTGTTCAAACAAAGAATAAGCTTGAATTTTGCCTCTTTTACTTAGAATTTTTGTGATTATCCGCTTGTCCCATTCACTCAGCCTTGAATTAGTTGACATAAGCAGTGAACTAAATTTCATTTACACCCGAGAATATGAAAATCCTGAACTTTTGAATAAAGAGGTCTGTGACGTTGTTGACATGGCTAGTCGAAAAGAAGCCAAACTAATTTCATGCTGGTGAAGGACAAGAGCAGTTACTTGTTCCTTTTTGAAAAGTTTGAAAAACCAACAAAAAGTGAAAAAATGTAAAAAATGACTAACTAGAAGTGTCCAGTGCCAACTCACACTACAATGTAGTTAATTTAGTAATATATACAAGCTGGATCTAAAGTTAAACGTAATGGTTTTCATATAATTCACTTTAAAAGTCCTCTGGAATCAATGCGAATCAGATGAAAAATGTCTATAGCAAAGATATCGATGACGTCACCTATTGTTATCTTTGGGCAGTTAACAGTTGGTCAACATGCTTTTACGAGAGATTAGAAGAGTCTTGGTGGCTCCAACGGCTTATAATTCAGTTCCTTGTACAAATTCTACTTATTCTACTGCTGTCAGTGTGACTGGTTAACCTAATGAATAATCAAGCCCCAAGCTTTCCAGGTATTGGAATCTGGCCATTTACCGTCTTGCCTAAAAACATGCAGTCGCACTAATTTCTCCAATCTAATTTATATCATGAAGTCTTCGGGAACTACTGAGCTATTTTAAACCTTAGGGCGAAGAATTATCGAGAAGGTCGTCGCAGTACGTCGTCAAGATTATCTGGAATGAGCCGCTACAATCCGCCCATAAACCACTCCATAGCTGTGAGACTGCCCTCAGCTCGTACGTGTTCATAACGCTTGCTACTGATAAACATCACTGTATTATGCTTCTCCGCTACTGGAACTGTCCGCTGCATTCGACACTGTGGACCATAATATCCTAATTAAAATATTGAGCACTAAATATTACATTCTGTTACTGCACTTCAATGGTTTCGTTGTTGTCTTACTGATCTCACGCAAACTGCCATAATCGACGGGAAAAGATCAAAACCTCATAAGCTCAAGTGTGGTGTACCTCAAGGTTCTGTTCTGGGTGCCACCCTTTACTTACCTTACACTACACCAATGGCTGACATTCTATGATATGCAATTTCATTTCTATGGGGATGACACCCAGTTATGCATTTTCTTCTCAACAACTAACTCGCAGTCTCGCCAAAATAGAGAAATGCCTGTCGGACGTCGACAAGCCGGATGTCTCTCAGCAAACTGAAACTAAACAAAGACAAAACTGATCTTTTCTACCTGTACTCAAAGCATGGCCCACAACAGTCTCGACCTCCACTTCGTTTTGGATCTGACATAATTCTTCTGTCTCCATTTCCAAGAAATATTGGCGTCACCTTCGACAATACTATGACAATGATCCCTCAAGTCAACTCCATCTGCACATCCGCCTTTTTCAACCTCTCATCATTTCCTGGCCCTTGTAAGAAAATTTATATCTTCGAAAACTACCGAGACCCTCGTTCACGCATGTGTATCTTTCAAACTCGACCATAGCAATTCTTCTCTGTATAATATCCCTAACTGCGTCGTCAGAACGCTCCTCGACTGATTACACGTTTCCGCAAGTACAATCACATCAACCCCATCCTTTTCAATCTTCAATGGCTTCCTATAGCAAAACGAATCAAATTCAAAACTTTACTTCTCACCTACAAAGCATTCCACCAGCAGTCTCCTACCTAAATTCAAGAACTGATAACTCGATACCCATCGTCTAGAACACTTCGCTCATCGTCATTCGCACTTCCACCCCTACCACCACTCTACCCCCTCCAAAACCACAGTTTGCATGGCAATCCCAAGATATTCCACCCGACCCTCCCTGCAGGAACCCTTTATCCCCGCTCTCTTCGTCCTTGCTCGGTGCACCATTTCTTCCACTGGAGTAAGAACCACCGCCGCCTCCTGAAAAATGAAAATCAGTTGCCTGATTGAGTGTGAGGCAAGGGGGGGGGGGGGGGGGGGTGTCTGCCTGAAGACCTCATCACTTGCTCCTCAACCTTCAAATAAACGAGATTGTTACTGCGTTTTTCAGTAACTAGAAAATACTGAAGTTCAAAACTCAATTCTTGAAAGTTGTGTCTTTTGTTACCGTCCAAACTTGGAGAAGTGTATTTGGAATGCTACGGTTCAGACTCTCTTTTGAAATGTAGGGCAAGCCAAATTCCTTCTTTTCTAAGAGAATTCTTTGTTTTGCATTGCCTCACAAACATTAGAGGCCCTAGAAGATCGAGAAAGAAATGGAAAGATTTTGACTTTGGTTAAGTGACAATCAGTATTCATAGCAATTCCATCCCTGTCACCTGACAGCTTATCATCACCAGTCACTGCACCGTGTCCATTGCGCATGCTGCCCCTTGACCATGATTTGTACCCAGGATTCCCTGACCTGCTTTTGTTGGCATCACATCCCTGGTGTCTTGATGGCCACCACCGCCTCCTGCCATTGCTTCCTCTAGCGACAAATGTTCCCTCCACCACCTGTACCAGCTCCACCAATATCTCCACCTGCTCCATCTGCACTGCCTCCAACACCACCAATAATTCCACTAGCTCCATGCTCCATTTGTACTACCTCCACCACCGCCAATATCTCCAGCAACTGCACGAACTCCACCAGCTCCACCACCTGCACCTCCTACGCTACAATCACCAACTCCCTCTTCTCTGTATTGAGCACGGTTATCGTATGTATTGTACCCCTGATGTCCCTACTGCTTCTAGTCTGCACTGACCAGT
>CM042751.1:24377534-24384552 GCA_022496165.2 Catalaphyllia jardinei | reverse complement strand
TTAGAATACATTGGAATTCGTGGCCATGCCTTGGAATGGTTTAAATCTTATTTAGTAAACAGATTTCAAATCGTATTTACAAACGGAGTATTCTCCGATAAAGCTAGTCTAAGGTGTGGAGTTCCCCAGGGCTCGATACTTGGGCCAATTTTGTTCCTAATATGCATTAATGATCTTACCACTATAGCCGATTATGCTACCATAAGAATGTACGCAGATGATACTAATATGACTTTCACCGCTTGTAGCATCCCTGAGTTGCAACATGATATGAATATTGGTCTAATTGGCTAATAGCAAATAGACTAACTTTTAATGTTTTAAAGACAGAATTTATGTTAGTAGGGTCAAGGCAAAGAGTAGCGACTCTAACACAAGAACTTGATCTCTCCATTAATGGAATTTCGCTTAAAAGAGTAAATAGTAGCAAAGGTCTTGGTGTAGTAATTGACGAGTTTTTGACATGGGATGCTCATATTTCCAGTGTATCTAAAAAGGTATCCTCTGGTATAGGAGTCCTAAAGAAGATGAAGCCATTTGTTCCTACTTCTAACTTGATAAGTGTATATCAGTCAATTGTTGAACCGTATTTAGATTACTGCAGCGTTGTATGGGATGACATTAGTGACCAACTCACTGACAAACTTCAAATATTACAAAATCGTGCTGCACGAGTAATCACAGGTGCCGATTACCAAATACCTTCTAGCGAGTTATAGAATAAACTCGGCTGGTCCAGTCTTAAGGAGAAGAGAAACAAGCAAAAAGCCCTCATGATGTTTAAAATTATGAATGGTATGACTCCAGTGTATTTAGAGGATATTTTTACGAGACATTTCGGGAGATCGGTTTATAATCTAAGGATCTCAAGACGTAATCTAGCCCTACCGGCAGTTAAAACCGATTACTACCGGAACAGTTTTGCTTTTACTGGGGCAAAAATCTGGAATTCATTACCTGATGAAATGAAATACGAAAAATCCATGAGAGCTTTTAAGCGCAAATTAGAATCTCTTAATCTCTCTATTGACTTTTAGTAATACACTTAATTTGTATAATTCGTTTATTTAGTATATTGAATGTAAAAATCTATCTATCTTATCTTATCTATATTACTCATAGCGCCTCTTTTCGTGATTATGGACTGCGATCTTCCAGAATGAATCTTGCACTCCCCAAAAGTCGCACAGATTTTTACAGAAACAGCTTTGCATTTACCAGAGCAAAAATCTGGAATGATTTGCCAAACATTCTAAAGGAAGAAACTTCGCTAAAAAGGTTTATGAGTAAGCTAGACCATTACTATCAGCACCAGCAAAACTAGTTCTAGAAATTAAGCTTTTTAATAGTAAATACGTAACTTATATTGTTTACGGATTTTATGTAAACCAAATTTTAATATTGCTGTATATTTTAATTTGATAAAATGCCGTATTTAAATAAAGAGTTCCATCCATCCATCCATCCATCTATCTATCTATCTATCTATCTATCTATCTATCTATCTAATAATAAGGAAACGACAACAGTCCGAAAAGTAGCAATCGATCAATTTTGTACCTAAAGCTACCCAAGAAGTAAGAAAAAGCTTATCTTGCAATCGAAAAGACAGATGAACCTTATAAAAGCTAAACAAAGATTTAAAATGTATTTCGCGCTCAGTGCATATTTGACACATTTTGACCTGCCTCTTTTTAAATACCTTGTATACATCCGTACAGTTCCACTCTCATTGATATGCGTCCATAGTTAGCCACTGGTTTAAAACGAATATACCGAGCTGTGATTGGTGGGTTAAGTGCATGATACACAACAGTGTCCTGGTCAGTGTTTCCATCAAATATCTGAGTAAGTAACACAGTGAAATATTAGAAATTAACGTATTTGCTCAATAAGTCAGTGAAACCATGTTGATTCGGTCATCAACGAGCTACTTTAAAACTCTTACTGTATTAAGAAGGCGGCCATATTAAAGGGATTCTTTAAGGCGGGGTACATATGAATAGGACTGAGATTTGAGGTAATATTAAAAGGGAATTGTTAGGATTAAAATGGGTTGCAAACACTACCAGACAGTTGACCCCCGCCCCGCAAAAGAGAGCCCCAGGTTGGTAGGGGACTGTTTAGTGTCCATCTACTAATTTTTCACTTCAAATTTCAATTTTCCAAATACATCAAATCTTCAATGTTTCATATTTTCCTCAATTTAACCTATCCTTTGAGAAAAAAAAAATTTTCCAAAATGCCCAAAAGTCACCCAAAAATATACACAAAACCACCAAACAGTGGTTAATGAAATAAGCATAGAGATTTAGCGTCCCTTGAAACGTGACCCAGATATGGGCAGAAAGGCTGTGTTAAGCGAGGGCACAACAGCGTTCACGTGTACCCCCGCCTTAAAGGTTCCTAGTTAGCCTCCGCTATTTTCGATGCCATCGAAATTATTGATATAGTCTGATGAAGCGAAATCTTATTGTTTTACAGTGAGCTGTGTTCCTGAAGGTATGTTTAATTATCTTGGGTAGTTTCACCGTGATTTTTCTTCGTTTCGACAGGCTCCGAATAAAATATAATAGCCAAATTCTCGCCTGTAAACAAAAACAAAGGTGTGGCTGACTAGGGCCCTTTAAAAGAAATTGACTGACTGAGCTTTTGTTTGGCCCAGAGTAAAGTGACTGTAATATTGAGGTGGCCAGATTAAGGGGGTAGTAGCGGTAAGGCGGGGTTCCACTGTATCATTGGTGACAAATCAATCATCAGTTTCTCGATACAATAAGCAAATCAGAAACCCACGATTGCAAGCTACACTAAGCAGTCAAATTTGTTCTTATTTAAGCACTTGGAAACGCTTTAGGAATTCTTGCATTCCATGGCAACAAGTCAAGTGCTCTTAGAAATTGCTAAAAATATTGCTGAAAAGACAGTAAAAAGGGGGGAAAGCAGGTTTTCCTTTAAAGAATAAAGCCTAAAGAGGCCAAAAAAATACATTTTCAAAAATACGAAGTTTTTTCAATTTTTGGCCTATTGAGCCACCTTAGACATTAAGTTATCGAGCAGCAATTTAGTCATGAATACTCTGAGAGTTTCGCTCAGTTACAAGCTGTAAACTTCATATTCTTTGGGGAAATATATTCCAATATTCCAATTTTAGCGCTCAGCATTCCTTAGCCTCCTCCAATATTTGCTACTGATGTTTCAGTTTAGTTTGGCTTGGTTTCTTCTGAAAATGTCTCCTCTCCAGATCGCAGCATTACAACGCGGATTCAGTCATTTTATATGTAAAACTTCGCTTCTACTCCACTTCTGTTTACTAATATAACTATATGAACAGAGAGTGTAGTAAATTTGTAAAAAAAGGACAACGCGTATTTTTTAATTTGACGTATTTAATTCGTCTTAGATGCTGTTGTACAAAACTTGCTTATTATTTTGCATATTTAAATTCACTCAACTGACCATAATAATAATAATAAAATAATAATAATAATAATAATCATAATCATAATCATAATAATAATAATAATAATAATAAATAGTTCTTACTAACCGAGTTTGAGGTCCGTATCGTACGTTACGGACCAAGGTTTTCCCCTTCGATTTATGGCCCAAGCGCGAAGCGCGCGGGCCATAAATCCTACGGGAAAAACGAGGATCCGTATCTTACGGTACGGACCGAGAAGACGAGCTTAGTAAGATATTTGTTATATCTCTATTGTGTGTCTGAAGGGTTCGGCAACGATATGATTTCCATTCATGAGGAACGGCTTCAAATTTCTAAAGCAGGTCGAAAGCAAAACAAATCAATTTGAAATCGTTTTTATGTCGTTAGCATGCACGCTTTAGTACATAATTTAGAGTAAAAGAAATTTTTAAACTTTTATTTGTTATATAAGTTGAGAAAATTTTGCGAGAAAAATCATGCAACAGTTTAGCAACAGAAAAACTTTAAATTTTAGCGGTCCATACAGGAGAGTACGGCCCGCTACAGTGACCAATTACAGAGCCCGTACTTAGAGATACAATAACAATAACAAAAACAATAACAACAATAATAATAGTAATAATAATAATAATAATAATAATAATAGTAATAATAATGACGATGAGCAGCCTTATTTAGTGAGGGTGACACCAGCAAAGCTGACAAGCCACTGGCCCTCATTTCCGGATCGAATTGGAATTCGGAGAGTTGGGTTTTGTGGAGAGACCGAGGAAAACCGGAGAACCTGGACAAAAACCCTGACAAAAGTTACTGTCGAAACTTGTATTTAAAACTGAAAAGCGTTGTCCTTTTTGAAAAACTGATAAATATTAAGAATTAAAACTTTTCAGTAAATTAATCCATTTTTACTTTGTCTGTGTCTTGTCCTGGTTCCCTATAGTACTGGAATGCGTTTCCATTGTCACCGTATTGTAGTTTGTACTTGGTTACCCACTGCGGATAACTCAAGGAATTCCTTCCTTGAGTTGCTACTCGTGTCACATCAGTGTACGGAGTTCCCAGGTCAACCTGTAGCCACGGATTAGTATCAGTTGCATGAGATACCCAAGCTCCGGCTGCCTCGCTCGGAATTTCTTGAAAGTTTAGTCTTGCGTGCGAGGCAGCATGTAGATAATTGTCTTCAGATGAGGCAGTAATCTTTGCATCAATGATTGCTCGGCTTTCCATGCCGAGAGCGTCTTGGCATTCTGAGGGTTTTAAGAAAAATGACAAAGTTCAGTATGAGAGCCTTCATGACTAACTAACCAAACTAAGCCGTTTTCTTTGTCTCCCGGCGTTTGCTATCAACCGTTATTACGGTCACCAATGAGCTATTTCTAAAACGAAGAACGGGGAATCGGGCAACGAGGAATGGGGATCTAAAAATCTGCTATGGCACGGTCTTACGGCTCAACTCTACTTAGAATTCCTCCTCATAACACAACATTAAATGCCCTTCATAAACACTAGTTAAGCAAAAAAAAAAAGAACCAGAGACTGAACAGATAACGAAATATACAAATGTCATAAACCGTAGGAGTTGTCGCGGTAGGTTTCTCATGAGATAAACAAACCTACGATCACCAAACAGAACCGTTCCATCAAGTTCGCTTAGTCGTTCATGTTAATGTTGACTGGAGTTTGCAATGCCCAATCTACGAACATATATTGTTGTCAAGTGGGGTTTACAAGGGGTGTCCGGAAACCTAACACAAGCAATCTACATCGGGAAACTAAGTAGCTGACTAGGAGTCTTCGAGAGGACAGTTTTAAAAGTTGTTAATTGTGAAAAAATCCTCTTCCATCGATCTTGTAAGGCGTGTGAAAATAGTAATACCGATATTGAAAAACTGTTTAGTCATCCACGAAAGATTTAAAAGTCGTATTTTGTGTTTTGAGTTGAATGCCGTCGAGAAATACAATGTCCTCATGGGGGTTTTTGAAGCGGCCTGAGACGAAAGCTACTTTCACCTCGTAGCCGTGTTGTTCGCAAAAAAAAAAAAATAAAAAAACCAAGAAAAGACGCAAGGACAAGCACGGAAATCGGAAACTTTGTAAATATAGCTGCAGATATGCATGCAAATTGGAAGAAAGTAAAGCGTATGTGCTTGTAATCAACGGACACGGCCTTCACAAAACATAAACATGATAAATATTCTTTACAAACAAAAGGCCAAAAGCCGGCGGATAAAGAGATGTTCGAAAGGCACATCAAATTCTAAGCTGACCCGCGGCGAGTTCGTGGCGCTCGTGATAGTATTACGGTTTCTATTGGTTAAAAAAATGGTGTCAATCAAGACCGCACATGCGCTTTATCGTAGCAATTAAATGTCGACACTAAAACTGGCAGCTGGAAGTTCCTTTTGCCAAATTTCCAGTTGATCTAGGTCTTCCGATTTTTCGAAATTTTTTCAGCTGCTTTTCCCGAAGTTTTCTTCGCGGGATATCTTTCAAATTTGTCGTTTCATGATCTTCTTTTTCCCCGTCAAGACCGCTTGCTTTATCAACGTCGCCATCGCCTGGATCTTCACGATCAAAATCCAGAGATTTGCCTGCTTTTGTCTGGCCTTAGCCTCTGGCAAGGTTCGAATTAATTACCTTCATTTGACAAGAAGTTACATGGCAACAAGAACGAAAAATCACCGAACAAAGCACAAATACGTTCACAAACTTCACACCCAGTTTAAATCGGTTGTAAGATTGGATTACGCCGGCAACTTTTGAAGCAAAATTCAAAATGCTTTATCAAATTATACAAAACTGTCGTTGCAAGATAAATTTTTACAACTCACGTTTTTCACATTTTTTCCCCTTGTATCCTGGATGACACTCTCCGCTCTTTGTGTGCTTGTTCTGCTCACGGGAAACATCGATGCAGGAGGCCTGTGTTGGGTTAAGATATGAAAGAAACCAGGTCGATAAAGTTACAACAAGGTTAAAAATGTTCGGTTGTAGCGAGAAGCGAAAACCCTCGCCGCTAATAACTACCCTGTCGACTTCATTTACAATGTCCGCCAACTGAACAGACAACAAGAAACGAATGACACCGACCAGCGTGGATCTGTTATCCTGCCCTACGCCAAAGAATTTTCCGAGAGAATCGCAAAAGTACTTCGAAGTGTCGATGTCAAGGTCGCCCATAAGCCTATTCGCACCATTTCTAACCTGAAAAGCCAAAAGACAAGATCGAGAAAGAGGCTTCCAGAGGAGTCGTTTACAAGATCAAATGTAAAGACTGTGATTCTGTTTACGTTGGTCAGACATCGCGCGCGCTAAAAACACGCGTGGAAGAACACACAAAGGCCATAGCAACACTGGACGAAAACTCTTTGTTGGCCAAACACCATATGCTTCACAGTCACCGAATGGATTTGGAGAATGTTGGAATCATTGACAGATCATCGACGTGGCGACAAAGACTAATTCTTGAAGCCTGGCATTCCGTGCACGATAGAAACGCTATAAATGAACACATAGCGTTACCAAATGTATACAATAACATTAAGAATTTTTAGTCTCTTTAAGAATGCTCTAGAG
>CM042751.1:24357534-24372534 GCA_022496165.2 Catalaphyllia jardinei | reverse complement strand
CGATTTAAATATATTTGTCCAGTTTGTTTTGTCCATGGGAGCTGTTTCATTCCGCCTCTTTGCACCAGTTTGTTTTTCTTTATACTTCTTATCAACGATTCGCCAACAAAAGTCCTTAGATTTGGCTCGCAGTAGATTGATAAGTACGTTTTCATCTAAGTGAAAGGACTCCGGGTCCTGAATTATTGTTTATCATTTTAGCACTGCAGTCGTTTGTTTTCGCCTTTGTTATGAGGTGACCTGGAATAGCAGAAATAACTTGGTAATAGTGAAGAAAGGTAGTTTTTTTGTAGTGAATATTTCGACTGCAAAACAGAAAATTATAGGACATTTCCATTTATTTCTAAAAGATCTATAATCGTTCTAATACCTTTCTCCAACCATTCCTTCCAGAAAAAAAGCTCACCGTCGATGCGAATTTCCTTATTATTGAACAAGATTGTATCTCGTCTATTATAGCGTCCGTAATTACCGTTCTATTCATGAAAGAACAACAGAATATCCTTATAAAAAAGGAGTACATCCTTTCTCTAAATTAAGTATAAGATAAGAGATTTCGACAAAATCAACTGCGATTTGTAATCTTTTTTCCACCGAAGAGAGGTCGGAACACAGCAAATTGACTAATTCTAATTTCTCTTTCAAAAATTGAAATTCCTTTGACAGCATTGGTATGACAAATTTTTATAGACATAAGTTCTGCGTCTAGTATGAAGAGGAAGGGAGAAAGTGGGCAGCCTTATCTTACTGGGGTACGGGTTTTATCCGGTTGGTGGCATAGTCATTATTCAGTACCGCAATTTATTGTATACATAGCTAGAATTTTAGGTAATAATCCCTGCAAATAGAATTCTATATGTGCTATATTTTCACATGTGAAAAAGCGATACGTCCAATCAACTTCGCGTTAAAGCATTCTTCACATGTAAAAATATAACCATTCATCGCCCAGAGTAGAATCGCTTAGCCAATCAAAGCAAAGTATTCAAATGGCGAAGCGTGGTCTTGAAATCAGCGCCCGCTTGAAGGTTGTTTTTTTTTAAACATGGCTCCGGCTTCCCGTTTTAGTTCACTTTCGGAAACAGCAGCGGAATATATCCAACATCTTGATCGTTAGCACTTCAGCTTCAGCCAACAGTCACCTCAGCAAGTCTCATCTCTGTTTCAAGGGCGAACATTCAAGGAGGAACATTCAACATTTCTATAAACAGCGTAAGTCAACAGAGTCTGAATTTGTCTTTGCACAGCGCGAAGCGCCGTCATGGACAAGCGAAAAGATACTAATTCCCCGTATTGTATTTTAGCTTGTGTAGGCTCTTTGTCCGCTTGTTGCTGGACGGGAAAGCGAATTTGTTTTTTTTTTTTATTTCGTTCGGTCTTTTACATCAGTCTTAAATTTTTTGCTGTTCTGCATGTAAGCTTATGTTATCGGGACAAAAATTTTCTCGATATATAAACAATAAACAAATTACAGCATAGAAAGTGCTTTGTACGGATTTTTATTCACTCGTTGCAAAACTTTGAAAAACCCACGCGTTCGCTGCGCTCACTCGTTCGTTTTGCAAAGTTTTGCAACTTGTGAATAAAAATCCGTACGTCACACTTTCTATGAAGTAATCTATATTTCTAAATCAATATAAAAGACCTTTACTCAGTTTCCTAACGGCTATCACCAAAGTTGTAAAGTTTTAGAATATATTTGAATGACCATTCTAAAGTGTCAAAAGCTTTCTGAAAGTCTAACGACTGCAATATACCTTCGGGCCAGCATTAAGTGCTTATTATCGCTGTCTTTACAGTGAGCCAGCATTTTAGGCCCCATCCACAATATGTTGGAGAAATTTGAAAACGCAACTTGAAGTCTACAGTTAGGCCTACCGTCCACACTAATCCGCCACGGAAACAGAGCTAATTTGAATACTCTGGCTTTCGTTTTCGTGTGGACGAAAAACATTTTAAAAAAGGAGCTTTCCGAAAAAGATGACGTCACGATAATCACGTGATTTCCCTGCCCCAGTTTTCCTCAAACACAAAACCACGATGGCCGCTAATTGTTTCGTTTTTTAAATTCCAATGGCGTGGTGTTTTACGTGCCTTACTTACGGTATCTTAACTACAAGTGAGACCGGTAAAAGTATTTTACCTCGTGACACAATGAGAATGTATCTCTCTTTGTTATCTTTTGGCAATAAAGACTATTATTATAATTATTATCATCATCATCATCATCATCATCATCATCATTATCATCATCATCTACATCATTATCATCATCATCATTATTATAAATATTATTATTGCTGTTGTTGTTGTTGTTGATGTAAGTCGTTGTTGTTGTAGTTTTCGTCGATGGAACTCAGTGTTTGTTCAATTCATTGTTACCGGATGATATCTTAAAATTTGTGGAGGTAGACCAGGCATTTCTCAAGCACGAGTTGTTGCAAGACATCAAACTGGCTGACTCAAACCGTCTGACAACATGGCCTTCGAACCTCTTATTCTAACGCGTCGGGAAATATAACAAATAAGAAGATGAAAAGTTTTCTTCTGTGGTGAGAACGGAAACATTTGCCATTCCTTGAAACAGGATGAAAACGAAAACCAGTTTACAGTCCAAATAAGAAGCCTATTCAGTTCTGTTGCCGAAGTAAAGGAAAAAGAAAGTCTTGAGATGGGCGGATTCAAACAAAAATCTCTGTCAACTCAACTTTAAGGCAAAAGAAATGTACCTGCTGTTTAACCCTTTAACCGCATAAGTAATTTGTTCAGCTAACTCATTGGTAATATAACGCAAAGAGAAAATTAAACAAGCGATGGTATGAACGCAAGAGCAATTTTAAAGCGGGATTCGCACTATGAGTGATATTTAAAAATGCTCTGGAAATTTCACACCCTCAGGCGAGAACAGTTTGACGGAATTTTCCTTGTTCTCACCCATTTACAAGGGAGAGTCGGTCAAATAATAAAAATATCGCACAACTTTCTTATTTCTAGAAAACGTCTAGTTAAGAATCCATCGAAAATTAGGCTTCCGCCTCTGGGCTGATTGCATTATATTTTCATTTCTTCTTCTAGTTTCGACTCGTCATCTCAGAATTGCCCAAGCTTTAAACAAAGTAGCTTGAAGATCAGCTGTAGTCTTTGGCCACTTACGATTGAAAAGCACCAACCAGAGAGAACATCTGAAATTTAGTTAACAGTGACTTTCATAAATCTGGTCTAATAGGTTTAAATCAAACCGTTCACTCGTTTAACGCGGCCCACTCAGCTCCATCAATGCTGAGAGACTGCAGCATATCCTCACTTCTATCAGAGGTGGGCCATTAGGACCCTCACACTGGGGGAAATTGAGCGATTGATTAACTGATTCGCTCGCTCGACAGGCTTCACTATGAGTCATTACGGTAAACAGTACCCTGTGAATCCAGACGAATTTCGTTTTGTTCTGTGACATCGCAGGCGAGGGAATTGGGTGTTTTTCGTACAAAGCAATCAGTGTTTTTATCCAGTCGAAAACATGGATCTCTGGATTAGATTCAGTGTGTGTACAAGATTGAGTACAAGTATCGGAGTGTTGAATTTCAAACTAGTGGCGCTGCCAGAGCCCTCGCTCTTCGTGTCAGTTTTAGGGTTTGCCTCGGTGTAAAAACCTGTGAAGCTTTTCTTTGTTTTGTAGCTATTGTTAGCATTAGGTTTATTATGTTGGCTTCTTTGTTTTCTTTGTTTTACGTCACTGGTGGGTGTCACAGGTTTTTACACCGAAGATGAGCCCGGTTTTAGGTAGAGAGGGTAGCTCATGGGATGAGATGGGGATGAGATGTAATACTGAACTTGAAAATTGCAAATCAAAATTGAAAAGTCGTTTTCATGCTCGATCTCGTGCTCGCACTCAAATCAAAAGTCCCCCAGTTTGTTGACACAGGTGAAAAGGAAAGTCTTTCCCTCAGCTATTCTGGAAGATTCTTCTTCAAAAGCATTGTCAGGTATTCGTTGAAACTCCGTAGTTTTCAAAAGTTCGGCAAATCTTTAATTTTTGGATTTGGATTTCTTAAATCAAAATTCAAATTTTTAAAACTATTTTCAAATTCTGCATTAAGTTATTTATGATCGTTCAAACTATCACTTTATGGATGGTCACAAGTTCAAAATTTTTAGTCGGTTTTTCTCGCCAAAGAAGAACGTTCTCTCAGCTTTCCTCTGTGTTGGGACTCCAATGACCAGTATCATCGGCGCTAGGGCTCAGAAAACGAGAAGACAGCGAAGGCGCCGAGCGAACAACTCTTGTAATGACACGATTAAGAGCTTGATGAAGATAAAGCTCTGTCTCTGTTGTTCAGACTATAAAACAAAACGGCGGCAGCCACCCTGCTCCTGGTTTCCATCAGCTCCAGATCATGAGCCCATTCCACGCTGCCCCACTGGCTTATCTAGAGCAAACAAAACAAACAATTGCCGCCTCACTGTTTTCGCGTCTGTCTTTACTATCGTTTAAACAAACTTTACACTCGTACCACAGAAATGGCATTAATGTAATAAAATCAAAGTTTGTAGAGTTTTTTGACATTTTGGGCCCCGTCCCCCTACGCTGGAGGAATTTGAAAACGGAGGTTTCACTCTGAAAACGCATCAAATGTTTTCCGTCCACTACGCCGAAGGAAAATAGAAACGCAAAAATCACCAGTTATTTTGGATTTACTTCAGAAAAACCCGGTCAGAAAAATCACATTTGAACATTAAAAGTGAATTGTTAGGATTAGAAACATTACCAGACAGTTGACCCCCCCAAAAAGAGAGCCCCAGGTTGGTACAATGCAGGGGGACTGTTTGTTATCCGTCTTCTAATTGTTCACTTCAAATTTCCATTTTCCAAATCCATTAAATCTTCAACATTTCATATTTTCCTCAATTTAACCTACCTTTGAGAAAAATATCTCTTTCCCAGAATGCCCAAAAATCACCCAAAACCTTACACAAAACAGCCAATCAGTGGTTAATGAAATAAGCATAGTGATTTAGCGTTGCTTGAAACGTGACCGAGATATTGGCAGAAAGACTGCGTTAAGCGACGTCAAAGTAATCTTTACGTTTACCCCCGCCTTTTAAGAAAAGTGCTTCACTTTTCCACCAACACACCCCCACCCAAAAATTTACAGAGTAGCCGTGGGCTCTAACAAAAACATGATCCACTGTAAATACTCATGTCCACTCTTCACTCTAATTCCTGCCCCAGTCCCCGCACTTCTTTTCTAATCTCAGCCCAAAACTGAACGACGTTTCCATGGCTCAAGCCGCAAACTGTCAAGTCTATCTTCAGAAAACAATGAACTACCTGAAATTCCACCTCTAGTCTGGAGAGGTGAACAGCTGTTTCGACTGTGAGACGATTGTCTACGAGTGCCATTGATAGAATGAAAGACTTCAAAGTTTCCACTGCAAACTCAAGACCTGTGATAAAATGGAACAAAATTAATTTCATAAATACTAGTTTTTGGAACCAAACATAAGCCAAAAAAAAAAACAGAAAAAAAAAACATGAAAACCTTTCATAACCCACACTCACCCATAATTTACAAGGCAACCGTTCTTTATGCAGGCTGTCTAATGTACTTGTAGCTGGTAAACAGAGTAACCCTTACAAAAAGCTAAGGCTGGTTTTTACTAGCGACGGAGTCGTAGTCGGAATCGGAGTCGGAGTCGTAGTCGTAATCACAAGCGTCGAGTGATACGATCCAGTGAAAATCAAACCGACGGAGTATGAAGCAGGACACTGATCCTGCTTATGATTCCGTCGCTTACGATCTGGTGAAAACTAAATTGTCGGAGTCGGAAGCAGAAGCGGAAGAATAAACCAATTAGAATGTTCGTTTCCGGGCCTTGTGATTGGTTGGTTCTTCCGATTCTGATTCCCACTCCGACAACCTAGTTTTCACTGAATCGTAAGTAACAGAGTCGTAAATGGAATTGGAAGAAATGGAAACGTACTGATTCTTGCGACTCCGATTTCGCCGAGCTTATGACTCCGCTTACGACTTCGATTTTTGATTTTCACTTGGTCGTAAGCGCTCTTATGACTCCGACTACGACTCGTCACTAGTTAAAACCAGCCTTATAACCCTTGTAAACAGGGTTATAAGTTGTTATAACCCAACTGGCTTATAGCTTTTAGTGGTTAATAGGAAGCAGTTAAAACCCTTCTATCCCCCCTGAGTGCGATGCTAGTCTATCCAGCGCTCCAAGCTCACTTGTAAAATGGTCGCCATTAAAAAAATTCAGACGCCAAAAAAAAAGTGAAGGGGAGAACACTTCATGACATATTACACGTCCTCAAAAAACAAAACGTGGAAGAGGAGGACACTTCATGACACGTTACACAAGGGGCTTATGCGACGTGCGGGGCATTTAAGAAATATTTTTCTCATAAAGAAGTTCACTTCAGATGTTTTTGCCCGCCATGCCTGTGAACACAGTTGCTCAACTGCTGAAAAAGTTAATGAAAGCCGTATTTGTAGAGAGGCACTGGGTAAAAGCAAAGCAGATGACACAGCAACCCCAACCAGGCCTCAAGCCCAAAACACTCAACCTGGAGTCCCGTGCACTGACCATTAGGCCAGCACTTGCCTCTTCTAACATAATAAATACATATTTATGCCTTTCAGTACTTAAAAGATGTGAAATCAAGATAGTGCTTTACCGAATCTGTTCACGTCACTACAATGACAGTATTCAAGAGTTCTTTATCTGGTTCGTTATGAAATAGATTCAATGCCTGTTGAGCCTTCCTTTGGCCTTGACTGGTCAATTAACAACAAGATGGTTATACATGTGAAGCAGGTTTCTACTGTATGTAATTTAGCAGTGATTTTTCTAAGTATTCTCATCACTACTCTACTCCTGATTGTACCAATTTATGGGAAAAATGTGTCCATTATTCTTAAAAACTAAACATTGAATGAGCTAAGGAAGGAATGAAGTGCTGACCAGCAAGCGACCAGGTGTCAAGAGGTGTCAGATGAGTCTTGAGCCGTTCCTCAGCATCATCTGGTATGGCCACTGTAAGAACACCATGACTTGGCTCAACAGACACTCCATAACTTCATGAAACAAGAAGAAATAATCAGAATTAACACAGATTGATACTACAGGAATGGAATCTACAAACTGTTGATTTAACTATAGTTTCTCCAGCCTTGGAGACTGTCAGTGACAGCTGTGAGTGGCAACTGTCAGTGATAACTGTCCGTGAAGTACATGATGTAAATAAAAATATGCAAATAACATGAATTACGAACGATGAGCATTCGCCGCGAAAATTACCTCCTGAGGTCTTGCCTGTTGACAAGATTACATATGACACCTTCCTGGTTTATTAACTTTATTTGAAAATACATTTTTTTCTAAATAACTCGGCTGCTTTTTGAAATATCTTTCTTTTGTAAACACTGTATACATTTAGAATGACTGAAAAAAATTAATTTTGTCAAATAAAAGAAAAGCTATTTTGGGGGCCCCTGAAGGTATAAAGTAACATCAAAATTGCTTACAAGGATTCCAGTGGCGCTTCTTTTGCATTCTGTGTGGATTTCTGGTGGATTTGTTGCGTCTCCATCAAGTTATAGTTCCACCATTTGCTCTCTCTCTCTCCACTGGAGTTCAGATAAGCAATTTTTAATCAAAAGTCAACTGTAATGTTTTGCAATTTTTGGCCCTATTTCTCTTCCCTTACAAACCCTTGTAAATATGCAAATCACACAAGTTACATGACAGTACAGAGGTCAACAAAAAATTGAGCTTTTGGGCAACCTGTGGTACATGCAAATAAGATGCATAACAATGAAATGCAAGATGCCATACTTCTTGTTGAACCATTGTAAAACAGGTTGCCATTTCTTTTTCTGTAGATTTACCAACTCTTCAGGTTCATCTGCATAAAAACTAAAAGACATTTATTTACTGTAAGTAAAATACCTTAAGTTGTAATAAACACTAATTTTATTCATTGCTCAAGGTAGGGACAGAAATCTTTTTTCTTGAATTAATGACCACCAGGCAGGTAAAGGGTTGTGTACATTACACTAAAATCATTTGCTCTAAAATGCTGACAGCTGGCAATTTTATTAGTAAGTAGCTTTATTATATGGCACTCGGGCATGCTTGTTTAGAATTTTCCTGCTTTTGAAAACAAAAAATACACAGCTTCTGACCATTCCCATGGAAACAGTCCATATGGCAAAATCCCAATCGGAATGCTTGAATTTCCCTCAAGACTACCTTGCCATATAATAATTGACCTTATTTGACATATAAATTGTGTTTAGCTTGTTTGAGCCATGCTGAGGAATATTGGCCTCGCTTGCTTTTTGTACAGACTTTGTTGCACTTGGTCCATACTGCCACGACCTCGGGCCAATATTCCTCAGTACAGCCCTCATGGTCGGTTAGCAAGAGGTTATTACTTATTTTTATGCAGTGAAGAATCACCAACCAAAAATGGCAAACGATAAAAAAAAATCAACCAATAAAAATTACGACGCCATTATTAACATACCATATACTATCTGAACTCAAATATTCTAAAATATGCAAGACTTGCTCGTCATGGGTTCTGTTTCTAGGACAGTCAATCACAGTGTTGCTAAGTGATGTCTACAAATGAAATAGACAAAAATTAAACAGTTAACTTGGGGAAGTTCATCAAGAATAAGAATTAAAGCCAGGTGTTGAATTTGGCTTCAAATCTTCTCCAAAGTAGGTCACCATTTGTTCTTAGAAATGTATTGTGTATCATGTCAACATACTCAACTGTAACAAGTGAAATCAGGGCTCCTGATAGTGTGGATAAAAAAATGGGAATTATGTGGTATTTGCAGCATAAAGGGCTAATATGCAGTAAATTATGTGATTAGTTTGATAATATAACCTTGTTTTCTCCAGTTTCAGGGAAAAAAAACACTTTTATATTCATACTTTTTAGCAAACAATTGGATCTACCTGTAAAAGGAACAATAAATTTCTTATATTAGAACAATGAGTTACAGCCCTTAATGAATTCCCTGGATAGTACAAGCACTATTGATGAAAATTAACATGCATAATTTAATGGTCAGTGTGCATGGCTCAAAACCTCATCAGGATCAATTTGTATATGAAAAGCAAAAATCCTCATTAAAGCCCTAAAAAAAAATGTCTAAAGCACCATGACTGCAAAAAAACAACAATAATAAGGAAAACTTAGGAAGGTATTGAGGTCTAGGGACACATCCCATGTATGTAGTTGTATGGAGAGTGCCTTCTTCACTCACTAGGGAGACAATTCCTTGTGTTTGAACCAAATGTACTTTCTATTTGAGTGTAACTTGACTGTACCAGATGCATGTTTGCTGGTTTGATGGTTTCAACCTGTGAGTTCCACTCTACAGATACTGCCATGGCCAGGGTTTTGTTGGGAACAACTAAAGGTTTTCCAGCTGGTGTTTTCACCTTTTTGCTGTCCACTGTAATCTGATAGCCACCTTAAAAATAAGTTTCATTAAAAAGGTAATGAAAACATTCAACAACATGAGACACAATTATTCAAAGTATTATAGGATTTGACTTGGAATAACCTAAGACCTTCCATGACAGTCACTACAAGCAGAGACACTTAGCAAAAAAAACCTTCCTTTAGCCTGTGTAATGGCTTGTATGGAAATCAATTTCTGATACAATTTCTCCAGTTGTAAACTTGGCAAAAAAATTACATGAAAATGCTGTAGATGATGTTACTCTGTGTTTGGTTATAAATGCTTCAATTTCAGAAGCTTATCACCTTGAACTAGTTGATATGCTTCTAGCCATATACAGTAACATGACAGTAAAGAAATGATAATTTTTTATTGTACCTGGGGGGAAATCCCATTTTCAAGGGGTTGAGAGTACCCAAGATGCATCTGTCTCCCGAGAGTCGCAACAGAGTCACAGATTCCATGGTTACTAAATGCTTTAACCAATATTACTCACCTTCTGCTTCCTCTATTCCAGCTTTATTGTAAAATCTCTTCCTCTCTAAAACAAAAAGAAACATCTTAATTCAATATTCCCCACGAATCATGGGACATTGAGCTATAATGTGTCTTGACATCACTTTCGCTTATACATCAAAAACTAAACAGACACACTACAAAATAAAATCATTTAGCCTATAATCATAAACCCCTACAACCTCTGAAAAAGTCCATCACGTTTCGCCATCACTTTTCTAATAGCCCGTCCCTTAGTAAGCTTAAGCTTGTGTGTAGCACCGGGGGAGGGGTATGGTTACACGTGCGCTAACTGGCCAAGATTACCTCGAAAAGAAGACAGGTTTCTAGTAACTGCTCGAGTAGTCATCGTGAAATCGGACCTTTGACGAGGAAGAGGAGGATCCCCCAGCAACAACATATCTTTTAAAGTCAAAAACACTCCAGATCTCCAAATCCTAAACATTACTTGCTGCTAGAAAGAGCACGATTTTGGTGCTCACAATTCTTCCCTTTCCGCCATTTTGTTGCTCCTTAGTAACCTGGCCTAAAGACTGGATAATGTGGACATTTCAGTTTGTTCTAAACGACGTGATTTTTGGTAAAGGCGGGAAAGCGCTCGCTTTTGTTTTCTTGCGAGTTCCGCGAAATCCTCTAAATTTATTTTAATATATAGATTTAGGCCAGCCTAAAAGCGTAGCTCCCGGGCCAGGTTGCAGAGCCGATTAATCTAACCCAGGAAAAGGTAGAATTTTGATTTGAGTTTTGTAACTTTGCGGTGAGGTTTTCTGTATATGGTTTGGCCTCCTGGTTTGAGTTTTAATGATCACCATATACACAAACAAACCAGCAAAAAACATTTCTATAGGAGAAAGAGTTAAACCTGGTTAGCGCTAACCGGATTCCGAACAATTCTGCACTGTTTTCAACAAGTTAAGCTGACATAAGCCCGCGATCCAATAAAAAAAAAAACAAAAACAGCACTTGTTCAGCGGACAATTTCAAATAACACGCGACCTTGATGAGGTCTAAACCTGAGCCCTCGAATATAGTCACGGGATTATGGTCAGCAGATCCCTTGATATGACAGTTGTCAATTAAACATAATATGGATGTCTAAGATGTATGCTGTAATCCAAGACTGCATGACTTGGTATTACAGTGGAACCCCGCCTTTACGACCACCCCATTAATACGACCACCTCGTTGTTACGGCCACTTTATTCTGACCCGAAAAAAGCTTAATCTGTCATTTTCTTATTAAAAATACACATGAAAAAATTACTCGATTCTGATTGGCTGAGAGCAGTGCAGTTCAAGTGTAACACCAGTGCAAAAAGTGTAACACGGGTGCAAAAAGTGTAATAACACCAGTGCAAATTACACATCGTAATTCTGGATCATGAACTGCAAAAAGACAATGAGAAATTTTGTAGGCCAATGATCTCATGTAAAGCAATGACAAAAATTTTGTACAGAAACTCTAAAAAGTTTTCTCGAAAAGTTTCCACGCTAATTTTTTAATGTTTGTATCATTAATAAGTAGTTATACGGTTTTTCTCGTTCAATTTGAAATTAATTTGCACTTGTGAGTTTTTCAAAAAGCTCACTTGTGCAAATTAATTCCAAATTGAACTCGAAACCGAATGAGTACCTATACTTTAAGAACCCCTTTAATACGACCACCCCGTTAAGGTGGCTGAACACAGTTTTTGATAGCTCTGTTTCATTTACGGTTTTCTCTAAAACCCTCGATCCTTTGGTCGCCGAAAATGGCAGCAAGCAAGTTAACAACACAAACTTCAACTTTTTGATAATTAAGCTGACGTATGTGTCGTTGCCATGGCAACATGATTAAATTTAAACAAGTGCTTAAAATCGGTTTTGTTTATTTGCAGAAAAAACAGTCATTAGATTTTCTTTATAATTTGCATGTAACAAGCTTGTAACGATACTCACAAGTTAGCGTTATTTTAACAATAATTTAACAAATAGATCTTTGGTTTTCAATAAAGACTATTATTATTATTATTGTCATCGTCATCGTCATCGTCATCGTCATCGTCATCGTCATCGTCATCGTCATCGTCATCGTCATCGTTATCGTTATCGTTATTGTTATTGTTATTGTTACTGGCATATCTTGAATTTCCTTTGTTAAAATTCAAATTTTTTCAATCCTCCACTTATTTATTTCCTAAAGTATCTTCCTGCCAAATTTCGTGAAATTCTAATGAGTTATTCTCGAGAAATAGGCGTTTCTCCGAGAAGTCAATTTTTCACTCAATCGCAACCTTTCGACTTACTACTTATGCACTGCATTTAAGTAGGTTCTTTTAGCAACAAAGAAAAAGCTGAGCTGAGTTCTTTGCATCGTTACGTTTTCTAACATACCTTTGTAATAAAAGAGTAAAACCATCAATACACTGCATTCAATTATAGAGAAAAATAACACAGATAGTGCGGGTGTGGAGTAAATAAGATGATCGCTCTATTGACGGCATGTTTGTTTTTATACAATACTTGTGTGCGCGCTGAACTGCGTTAGCAAGAGCGCGGCTACCTTTATGATACGACCAATTTTCCATGGCCTAAAGGTGGTCGCATAAACGGGGTTCCAATTCCGCTGTAGCTGGGTGGCCGCCATGTTGCGCGACGTCGTCGCCGTTCGGCGCACGCGCCCATGATCCATGCCGCCAGCCATTTTTACCATGAGGAAAGAGTTGCATGGGTTTTTGTTTCTATGCATGCATGTGATCCTGTTCCTATAGTTATGGCGCTCTGCTTGGCGGCCCTTCAGGCCGCCGGAGCTCCGCTAAAAAGAACAAGACCCAAATGTATGGTAACTAACTTTCCTAATTTGCATAATACAAAAACGGCAATAATTCTTAAGGTCCTAAAACAAAAAACGATATTCCAAAAAGGAAAACGCCATCCTTGACATCCTTCTGTAGTTTGCAAAACCCTTTAAATTAGCAGCAGCGATTATTTTTCATTTCATAGGCACTTAAAATAACGACGCTGAGGTGTTCAGCCTGTCAATCACACGGACGACCAATGCTCCCAGTTGATTGGCTAATTCACTTAGGTCTAGTTTTAGCGCGTTACCACAAAATTCTGGGCGCTTACCATTCGACCCAAAATGTTGAAATTTTCGGAACGGGGACAAATAATACGGAAATTCCAAGCGAACAATTATCGTCTTCCACACTGGAAAAAGACTGTCCCATTTGCCCATGGAAATTTCCGGAAATTCGCCCCGGAATTTTTGGTCGAATGGTGAGCGCCCTCTGTTTTATCAGTTTTCTGCGTTTCAAAACTAAAATTCGTAGAAAAAAAGGATACAAACTAACGGCGAACGTAATATATTATATCTACGGTAATGTGGTTATTCTATAGCCAGTTATCTGATAGAGATTCCGCAAGGTGAACATTAGCCGCTGTTGTACTCTTGAAGCTAACATCCAGTCGGTCTTTTACGAACGTAATCAATAGTTTTATGGCATTCAGCCTTGAATTTTCTATCTCCTTGCTATCATCAACATTCAGGCGATATTCACTTTGTATTTTTTTTTTTAAGTTCTGTTGTTTCTTCGTAGAACTTGTTGTTTCCAATTTGTTTGCTCTGAATATGGAACAGTTTGAGGAGTAACTCAGTGTCGTTAAATTTGCATTTTGTTTGTACCATCATAACGCTCATAAATCTGAATAATTAACATATCCCACAAAAATGAGGAGTGATCATCGCAGTAAATTTTCCAATTTAAGCAATTGGAAAGAAGAAGCCTGAAAAAAATCAGGGCTTCAACGGGATTCGAACCCGTGACCTCCGCGATACCGGTGCGATGCTCTACCAACTGAGCTATGAAGCCACACATTGGGAGCGAGGTCAATTTATTGCGTTCATATTTTCGCGTGCAGTGAAGTGATGTGAAGTATATATGAAATAATTCATATTTGTACTGCGGTTGTAAATGAGAGTGAGGAGTGATCATCGCAGTAAATTTTCCAATTTAAGCAATTGGAAAGAAGAAGCCTGAAAAAAAAATCAGGGCTTCAACGGGATTCGAACCCGTGACCTCCGCGATACCGGTGCGATGCTCTACCAACTTGGAAAATTTACTGCGATGATCACTCCTCACTTTCATTTACAACCGCAGTACAAATATGAATTATTTCATATATACTTCAGTTGCTTCAATTGGAAAATTTACTGCGATGATCATTCTTCACTTGCATCTATAACCGCAGTTCAAATATGAAATATTTCATATATGCTTCACATCATTTCACTCCTCTCGGGCGATATGAACTCAATAAATTGACCTCGCTCCCAATGTGTGGCTTCATAGCTCAGTTGGTAGAGCATCGCACCGGTATCGCGGAGGTCACGGGTTCGAATCCCGTTGAAGCCCTGATTTTCAGTTTTCAGGCTTCTTCTTTCCAATTGCTTAAATTGGAAAATTTACTGCGATGATCACTCCTCACTTTCATTTACAACCGCAGTACAAATATTAATTATTTCATATATACTTCACAAAATCCGTCTGTGTTTACAGGCTAACCAAAATCACCACTTACGAGATTTGTTTTCGTTCTCGGCATGCTGAGATAAATGGAAACAGATAGCTCGTTGATCGAAGGTATCAGCTTTGTTGAGCTGAGAAATTTGCCGGAATGTGGAAGCTAAGACAGTTGGTATACTTCAGTCGAAAACCAGGATTGCCTTTATAAGAGCTTGCAAAACAGTTAGAAACTGTGTAACATCAAAATATTGAATTCACTTGTAAATTGAGTATATTTCAGCGCTAAAGGGGTTTAAAGTTCGTATTTCGGGATTGTTGTTCCTTCGACAGCATACAGCTGTTTCAAGAAAGGTTGTAAGTGAAGAATGATCATCGCAGTAAATTTTCCAATAACTGGAAAGAAGAAGCCTGAAAAAAATCAGGGCTTCAACTGGATTCGAACCCATGACCTCCGCGATACCGGTGCGATGCTCTACCAA
>CM042751.1:24329402-24357524 GCA_022496165.2 Catalaphyllia jardinei | reverse complement strand
GCCTATTGGCAGAACAACAGTCTTTTGTGGGTAAATTAACGAGCACATATCAAACACGAATGATACTGAGCGTTATAAACGGTGGCACTTTCACTACAAGTTGAGATCAAGTTCTCAAACTCATTAATAATTCATCATGTTAAAACAAAGAAAATCACAACCGTGAAGGAGGTTTGGATACCCGGTCTTAATTAGCACAGATTTTAAGGAGTTTACTTCTCCGTTTCCTCCTTAGTTTTTGCTTCGATTGAGAAGATATATCATACACTCGAGACTGTTTCATCGGCAATCCAAACACCTCGAATTTCGTCAAAAACACTCCGCTGCGCGTCGTATTTTCAGCTGTCTTCTCGGTGTTTGAATATTCCGATGAAACACTGTCCCTCGAGTTTGATATATTGCTTAAAAAACGTTGGCCTAACGCCCGAATGCAGTCCATTTAAATATTCTCCAATCTTTCCCACGCACATCCCTTTGTAGCTTTCCTGTGTTTCTTTTGACTTTTTTTACAGTATTACGCCATTATTGTCAGTGATATTTCTCTCATCAGTTCTCAATTTTCCTAAAAATTGCGTGGCTTAGCCTCTTCCAGTAACTGTAGAAGAACCTTACCTGATATGGGGGCTCATTCTGTTGACAAGAGCACGACTCAAGCAAAACCCTGCTCCACCAGTGGCAAACCAGAACTTCTTTTTCTGCCAGGAAAATACAAAAATTAACCGTTAACTCTCGTGAAGGTTAACTTTCTTTTCTCATTACAGATTTCAAGATATGATCAGAAAAATGATTCAAATGCGTCTTTCAGTCAAACCTTGTTTCCATCCAGTCTATCCCAAGTCTGTAAAAGAGAAACAAATTAAAAAAACGTACAGTTAATGGCACAAGAGATCATCGTAATTATGTACGTAGAAAGTTGCGAGCCTAATTTCGAAGATCTCTTTAATTTTTTTTATCTTTATCCCGCAGTTCAAACATTATTACGATGTTTTATATAATAACTTGCATATCTTCCCGAACAACGAGCACATAACTCCTCGCACGACCAGGTCCCAGTGGGCTTGATAGCTCAGTTGGTAGAGCGCTGCACCGGTAGCGTAGAGGTCATGCCTCGCTCAAGCCTGAATTTTTTTAGGCTTTGCTTTTGCAACGACCTAGCCCCTGCTTGCATACATAATCAGCGGTTCCAATGTATGAGGTTTAATAAATTCCTTTACAAAACGTCATGCACACATGTCAGTAACCAAACGTACAAGCGCATATTTTGTCCTTATTGAGTAAGCTCAAATATAAAACGTCTATACAAATCACGACTATCAAATTTTATAGCATTAAAATAATCTTTGAGCTGATCGAGAGACTGTCGTCGCGGTATAACTTGTCTGAAGCCGGATGTACCTCCATCGCTTTCAGCAGACTTGGTTTGCCAAGGTAGACATCCTCGCGCGGGTTGAAATTTCGCAATGTTTTAACCAGTGTCGCTACATTGACATAGTTATCGTCATCAAAATGGCAAAACCACCTAAAAGAAAAAAAGAAGAAAATAAGTACTCAAGTGAAACATTACTTACAAGTGACGTTCTGAAAACCAACACTTTTTTGTCTGGGCTCCAAAAAGACCCTAGATCTTCGGGCTCCAAAGCAAGACATTCTGGCCTCCCAAGAGACTTCATTTCAGGGAGAATTATGACAGGAGGTGACTTTTGCATAAATGTCCTTCCCGCATGCACCGAAAAACAGTTTACGCAAAGGCAGATTAGCTGGCGAATCAATATCAGTGGCTGATCCAGACTTTGAGCTAAGGGGGAGGCCCGGTCTTGATTTACTTGCCCTGCTGGCCTTTTTCCCTTCTGTCATTTCTTCTTTTTTTAGCCAAAATAGGGGGGGGGGGGGCCGGCCCGTCCCCTAGATCCGCCACTGAATATATAAACTCCTCTCGCCGATACTTACTTTGCATTCAAGTTCTCTGCAAACAAATTTAGTTCAGCTTGCATCTTGCAACACAGTTTTGTCCTGATGAACAATAATAGGACATAACAGGATGGTTAATTATTATCTGAATTGCACAAAAATATGTTTAGACCTGTGAAAAATGTCTCCATTTTAAAGCGAAGATCAAAGCATTTGCTTGAGCACTTGCAAGAATTAATAGACCAATTTTGCAATCTTGGAATTGCACTGGAACTCTGAGTTTGCAATGGAGGCTCATTCAAGAGATATACCTCATTTGCATTTGAAAAGACTCCTTCCGTTGCAAGCTAGTTCCAGTTAGCCAGACTTTTCACCAGCTGACAATTCCATAACGGATACAGGGGAAATCATGGGCTTCCATTGCAGTTTAATAATAATAATAATTTAGAAACAAGGCTTATCGACTGGTGATAAAAAGTAGGTCCGCATTATAATTATGTGCGAAATGCTATGACGTCTTTGAAAATCAGTTATAATCACAAACAAAAAGTCTTTTTCAAATACCTCTGGTGTCCTGTCTCGCAAGGTGTCTTGATAAGATGTCCCCCTAAAATTAAACACAATTCATGTGGTGATATACCTGTGACACATTTCAAAATTTGCTGATTAATAGGAAAAGTTCTATGCTGCCTGAGCTTATCCTGTAGTAGTTTCTGTAGCATGGATTGACTGGCGGTATTTCTGCTTTACTCCGGATGGAAAACTAATTCACACAGTGTTATCTCCCAACATAAAAATTATTCACTTGTACCAAATCTCCTCCTGTGCACTCTAATCAAGAACATAGGTGGAGAAAGGCACTGTGAGAGTAAAACATCTTGCCAAATATAAATTTACGTGTAATGCGATAGCTCTGGTCAGAGTTAAAACCCAGATGATTGAGTCCAAAGTCCAGCAAGCTGATTATCAGGCCACCTACTTCCTATGTGATAATGGTCATGAAATTGCAAAACATCAATTTCAAAATCACCAGTTCTCATTCTTAAATCCATTTCATCCAAAAAATATGCACCTTTTTCTATTTCAATGAAATCTGTTTTGTGAAAAATATTTGTCATGTTTAATTATCATACATTCTTACCTAAACTTTCATTCATTTTCACATCTTCGCTATCTGTGAAAAAGTAAACCTGTAATAAAACCATAAGAGAAGACAAAAGCTTTAAAATTTACAAGTAATACATAATTTGTTTTTGGCATCAAACATTGTGAACTGTCCCTTAAGCTATATAAGTCCACTTATAAAAAGTGTCTCTCCTGGACAATTCCCATTAAATGTGGTTGGCTAAATATAAATTTTACATTTAGGCAGCCACATCACCATTGTTTTATGCTTGTTCTCTGTCTCAAACATGAAAACCCAAAAGGTTTTAATTCATTATCTGCTCTCGCTCTTTTCATCTAGATTTTAATTTCTTCCATAATCCTGACTTGACATTATTTGTAACATCTCTTACTAAAAATTCTTTCTGGTTCGTGTGGTTTCTAAGAAACTGAGACACTCTCTTATCTTATCTAGTGGTTATCTCAAGAAAGCAGTTACCAAAGCTTTCAAACAGCTGTAAATAGCTTAGTCAACCCTCCACTCCAAAATGTTTGCAGTGAAAGTAATTTTAATAATTACAATATTTCAAATTTCAGCAAATTTCCCCAGGTCTTGATCTTCTCCAAGAATCTTACAAAAGTCAAATAAGTGGTACACAAAATTGCCTCAGAATCTGACAAATTTGAAACTGACCACTGTTTTAGACAAATAAAAACGTTATTATTATAAAACTAAAATTCAAAACTATTGATGACAATTATAATACGTAAGTTATACTTCAGATACTTATAATAATTATTATCAATCACTTGGTTTTAAGAAAAAATATCATCTATTTTTGCCATTTTGTTATTTCTGCTTGAATTTTGGTTTATAGATGTACTTTTCTTCAATAAGATGGCTATTTTATTTATTGATTAACATCAAAACCCCAACATTTGAAAATATCATTTAAATGTAAACATTGTTTCAAAGAATGGGAAAATCTAAGACAACACAATATTATTGTCGTAAAATTCGACACTATTATGTCTCAAAAGAAGATTTCAAGGATTAAGCTAAACCAAACAACTAGGAATGTCAGAAATTTTAAGAAAGAGTTTATAGAGATATGGTTACGGATGTACAAGTTTAGCAGGGGCTGATATATATAAATTTGTACTGCAAACTACATCAAGTGTCACGATGAGACATTAAAATTTTTATTTCTGTAATACACATCTTCTGATCTCTGATTGTATCATTAAGCACAATGAAACTAATAAGACATAATTGAATTTCATTTGCAGAATTTAACTTCACCAAGCATAATACACTGCCTAGAATTTTTGCTGCATTCAGTCCTAGTTCAAAGTGCTTATTCTCTTTACTGATCACCTAGCAGGCTACTGATCACCATATATACAGTGCTTTTCGAACGTTACTTGAGAATTTGGTAGTGATCTTACTGGATGGCTTATTTGCATCCATCTCTCCTTGGCAACGAGTTAAACCAGAAAGGAGAAACTGCAAGTTGATCAGCCTGACATAAAATAGGAACAAGTTGCAAAAAGCTGGTAAAATAAACGGTTAGAGAAAAGTGTATAACAAGCAAAGATTAAATAGTAACATAAACTGGGGCGCGTGAAGGAAGAGCAGTAATGTTTTAACGACATGACCTCCGTCTTTACATCCAGATCAGATCTCACCTGCTTCCGTGCATTTTGAAACCATGTGTCGAGTAAAATCGAGACGCGCGGAACGTGATAATCTCCAGTTGTCTTCACAGAAATAAATAAATCTTCCAACGTGGTGTCGTTTGACCTTCTACGATTTTCAGCTCTAGACTCGTGACTTAAATTAGTTTGCTTTTTGGCAGATCGGTCATAAAATATTGCTTTCCCTTTGAGTCCTTTCGGCCCGCTTATCCCTGCTGATAGGTTAATGGCTTGATTTCGGCCGATGACACGCAGAGGGTTATGTAGATTCCTTCCAGGCATTCGCGGAAGATCTGTTGATTTTAATTCACTCATTATCAAGTTTTCTTCGTAATCTATACTCTCGTCTTTGCCACGAGCATGTTCCAGTTTTGCTCGTGCAATAAACTTGTGGTTTCCTTCCATTTGATCGATATCTTGACTTTGAAGCCGGAGACGTGATTTAATCCTATCGAGTTTCTTTGTAGTTCTCGCGCGCCTAACTGGCGCGAAATTGAACTCTCCGTGGAGAAATAAAGAGAACAATACTTGGGCAACGATTGCTAATGCAATCCAGACCAGCAGCTTTCTGCATTTTCTCCTCGGAAGATACATCGTCCTTGCAATTAGTCTTTCAAAATGAAGTTCATTGCTGTATTTAGCCTGAACTATAGCGAATTGATGTGACTTGAGCTGCAACCCGCCAAAACCATTACGTACCACATTGCGATGCTGTTGGCACTAATTCCTGTTTGAACAAGGCAATAAGTATCGTACAAACTTTCTAGAAGTCAAAGATCAAGAAAAACGCCAGATGGTGCGGTTGATTATTTCAACGCGTTGTACACGAAAACTCAACACAGGCCCGCACCCGTTCTACTGGAGAGATGTGTCTTGAAGATCGCCAATTAATGCGCTCGATAGACGGATATTTGATATTCAGCGTCTTACTTTTAACCTCAGATCATATAAAGCCACAGCAGATGCTGGAAATTCTTCCGATGCATGCCAAACTCTATAGTAACAGGAAATCTGAACTGGCGTCAATCGCAGTGCTGTCTCGTTTAGTAGTAGAGTCTCATCTTCGCAAAGTAGTCTTAACTCTTTGAAAGCAATCCACTATAACCCGTCATAACGGTTTTGAAACTTTACCGCGTTTTTTAACCAGTGAAACATTGAGGTTAGCCAAGCTTTTGCGGGTGACATTATTCTTTCTTCGCAGCGTCACGAACTCGTCTAAAACACGAGCGATTTGCCACTAACTAGGGTAGAGTCAGTGACGCTAATATAAAACATATGGGTGAAAACGGAGGAGTTTCGTATTTTATTGGAACTGAAAACTGAAAATTTCAAGTATGCAATTAAAAATACATTTACTAGTCTGGGTTACTAGTACACAAAGTTGTCATGTGTTTTTCAACGCCTCTGTCATATCTTCCTCCCCACCCTAGGGATGTTTTCAGTTACAGAGAACTCACGCACGCGTCGATTTACACACACGTGCAACGTCCAAATCAAAATGGAGGGCGCCGTAAAGTCAGCTGAAGGCGAAAGTCATAAGGAGAAGAAACACAGAAAACGAAAACAAAAAGAGATGGATCATAAAGGGAACGTGGATCATATTTTAAACGGTGCTGTGGTTAAAAAATTCTCCAGTAATTTGGCTTAATTCGTAGTTGTCTGTGGCATCAAATACCTTCAGAATACACTCATATTTTTGTTTGTATTCCAATCAGATAATTCTGGTAGCGATGGTTTAACTGCGATACAAAACATTTGTACTTGCTTTGGAATAGGCGGTCTATATGATCCAAAGAAAAGGTACGTGACTCAGGCCTTGCTTAAGACATGACCTTACTGTAATATAAACCTGATGAACATTATCTGATCATGTATTTTGTAGAAAGTAATTTACTGCTAAATTGGCATGGGCAACTGTTAGTAGTTAGTGTCTCCCTGTGTCATATGCATAGGTCACCTGCTTCACTTCAGGCCCAATCTCATTCCCAGAGATGACAATCCGGTTGGTCAAAATCGAGAATGTGCAGTTCCAGAAAATATCCATACTCCCCCCACGGAAGGGATTGGAAATTCCGGGGGGGTGGGGGGTTCCCAAAAACCAAAAAAATTAAAGAAATGTATGAGGTTGAATTGGAATTCCCAGAGGGGTGGGAGGCTTCTATAAAAAATCCCTTCCGTGCGGGAGGTATGAATATTTTGTGGAATCACACAATCGGTACCTCAGGGTGAAATATGGAAAGGAGAGCCAGCATCAATCACAGCAGATGCCCTCTCTGTACATAACCAGAAACTACTATGACACCACAGGGAACCCATACAAGCAGTGTGTCTGTTTATGTTCGAAATATAAAGAAATGTATGGGAGAATATTGAAGAGTCTTAATATCGTAAACTTATATAGAGGAATGTATAAGTTAAAGCTCACAATAAATGTAAACATACCTCAGTTGCTGTGTATTGTCGTTTCTGTGGCTCTAAATGGTGAATTTGAGCGATTTGGTGGGTTTTGCATTGACTGTTGTACGTTATATATACATCTCCTTCTTATAGCGTATAGTAACAGTCAATGCAAAACCCACCAAATCACTCAAATTCACCATTTAGAGCCACAGAAATGACAATACACAACAACTGAAGTAGGTTTACATTTATTTTGAGCTTTAACTTAGACATTCCTCAATAAGACTCTTCAATATTCTCCCATACATTTCTTTACATTTCGAACATAAACAGACACACTGCTTGTATGGGCCCCCTGTGACCAGACTTGCATGCATGAGTATGATCAAACTAAAACTAGGTTTCCTGTTCCCAGATTTTGATTTTGGTAGAGCATATAGAATGTTTAGCCACCACTGACTGAAAACATGTGGTCCCTTCCTGGTCCCTGTGGATACAATTGCTCTAGCCAAACCCTGGTGTTCCTGTCATCACCCTGGGGACCATTTCAGGAGAGCCTGCAAACAAACACAGAGAAACAGCTTTTGCTGGTTTCATGCCACCCAAATCTGTCTGTATCCCTGTCTGTAATCCTGGGATAAAGTCATGATGATGTATCAGACAGACGTTGACATGAGTATCAATCAACATCTTGTCAAAGCCTCTGGAATGAATGCACTTTCACATGTATACAACAAATCACTTATTTAAGGGATCAGGTCCCTCAGAATTAATCTGGATTCCCTTAAGAATCTTATGTTCTGTAGGCTCCTTCAGAAAACATTTGGGATTCTAGGAAGTCAAAAATTAACTGTTTCCCTCAAAACAGACAGTATTGATATTATTGCAGAAATTAGGACTGATATGTTGCTCTCGTATACATCATTGGCCCATAGTTAATAGCGAGGAATAGGGATGAAGCCATACCTCACCTTCCCCCTCACCCCTCTGGGAATTCCTTTATACATCTCTTTAAATTTTTTGGTCTTGGAGAGCCTCCCACCCCTTCAGAAAATTCCAGTCCTTTCTGTGGGGAGAGCAAGAATATTTTCTGGAACTGCAGTACATTAAGTGTGGAGCTATTCCATAATTAATTAATATCTGTCAAGTTCTCTAAGTATTAGTTCTTCGTTAAGAAGCACTCATGGCCACAGGGTACAGCTCTGTTTTCAGCAACCAGAGCCTTTATTTCGGTAATTTATGGTACAAAAGAACAAACAAGTTAAATTTACTTTGTCAATGCATAAAAGTTAAGGTTCCCCTATACTACATATTAGGTAATCTCCAAAGGGACAGACTGTATACATTAGTATAAGGATACAGACATACTGATCATTCTACAGACCTTATTCATTTCCTTCAGTATACGTGAGGTACCTTTCTGTTCACACTGAGTGTAAGAACTCCCCACCCCTCTGGAAATTTCAATAAAGCTTCATACATTTCATTAACATTTTTGGGTCTTACAGAGCCCCCCACCCTCCCCCCCCCCCCAGGGAATTCTATTGACCTACCCTTCTGTGAATGGAGTATGGAGATTTTCTGGATGTGCACATTTTGTATACAGGTTCATTTCACCTTCTTATGTATGCCATGGCTTCATGTAGTGTAGGTCTTTATTTACATTTTTGGACGTGATCATGCACAACACAATGATGTTGTTTAGTTCTAGGCTGGGTTTTTCAAAGCCTGATTAAGCTAACCCAGGGTTAGCGAGAATTTTGATTTCAATTTTGTAACTTTTTGTGAGGTGTTCTGTTTATATTTTTGCCCTTCAGTTTTAAGCTGTAGTAATCACAAAATACACCAAATGTTAGAGGTGAAAAACATTTTTAAACAAGAAAAAATAATGCCGCTATTAACATTTAATCCTGGGTTAACGTTAACTGGTTTTCGAACAACCTGGCCCTCGTGAATAGTTAACTAACAGAAAAGTTTTTGTTATTGTAAACTAAAATATTTTAGGGACCCTTAAAGATACAAATAACTCCCCTAACAGTATCATAGTAGAAAATGTTAATGCTTGCTTGAGAGCTTTAAAAACCACAATATATGCAACTTTTGGACTGATTTGTCATTGTTACTAAAAACTTCTTTAATTTTGGACTCTATCCAAAATTTGAACATGTTTTATTTTTTAATAGGAAAATTGAGTCAAAATCAGGGTTATTAGCACCACTTACTGATGGTAAGTCTCTAAAAGACCAGATTTGCTTAGTGCTAGTCCAGAGTGTGCAATTTGTCACCACCAGCAGCCCCCTCTCTCGCACACACAGACACGCATCTCAAAGTCTAAAAACTGACAGTATTGTTTTAAATTTTCTGATTTTCAATTTGTTGTCTAATAGAATGGAGCCCTGTAGATGAAATTCAGAACCTACCACAAGGAATGAAACAGAGGTTACCCAGTAATGTTCTTTTGTTGTCAATAATCAGTTTTTGAATTGCAAGTTACATAATTAATCATTTATTATAATTTATTTTCTACCCTCAATTTGAATGCATAGGAGTTGGAGATAATATGGCTCAAGCAATGGCTTAATATAAATACACATATTATTTTCTTATAAACAAACAAAATTCATGGAGGCATGGGGTGTAAACTCCATTTCATTTGTAACTGTATATGTAAATAGGTTGTTGAATGGAGAACCAATCTGATCAACAAATTCAAACGAAACCTCCTCTTACTTGTTGTCTCTCCACATTCCAGCCTTAAATTTTCTTTTGTTTCACAGATATGCAAAGGAGATGTCAGAAAAATCTTTTCAGCTTCTGGGGCTAATAAAAAGAGTTTCACAACTGTTTAAAAGACTACATGAAGGTTAAGTCTGTAATGAGCATGCTGTGTTTTTAATCCCCCATATGCGAGGGAACTTCCAACTTCTACTGGAGTGGGAAGGGGTTGGGGAATAATGAACATGAGCCCTGTTTTACAGTATCAAACATAGTGGAATTTGACAGAGGGTAGGAACACAGAGGTAGAGGTAGCAGCTGGGTATTCCCTGGGAGGGAGCAGAAGGGAGGCAACGGGAAGTGAGAGTGAAGTGTTGGGCAGCTAGGGGAGTCCTCAAGTCCAGAATCCTACTGATAAGAAAAGACAAGATTTTTGGTTCAGTGCCAATTGATTTAAAATTGTTTTTTATGTGATTTTTAGGGAGGAAATATCTGAAGGATATCACAATGGATGTCTACCTTAAGGTTCAGCCATTTGTTTGTTTGTGAAGATTTCATGCTTGGTTTTATCTCTTATCTGGACATGCCTTTTATTTACAATGTTACCGTACACATACACAAACATATTGAGAGTGATATCACTCTCCATCAAGGATCACATGACAAATTGTTTAAGGGCAAGGTAGCAAAAGACTTGGGATGCCTTTTTAAGACCAGCATTCCATCTAGGGGGACTGGTACTAGCAGATTTATTTAGGCTATTATCTAATTACTTCATGCTTCAGAAACAGGCTGCAGTCTTAGCTATTTAAGTGCGGTCTCCTTTGACCCTGGTGCAGACTTTGGGGGGGTTTGGTGAAAAAATGAGACATTATATTAATCTGAATTGGCCTCAGAATGCCAGAAATCCCATTTCTGAGGACCTCAATTTGAAAGATTGCCCCCAGCCGCCCCCCCCCCCCCCACTACCCTCCTCTCTAAAATGCTGTATCTTCCCTAATGACCCAAATGCCCAGGAGGGGAGGGGGTACTCCTTTATACAGGTGCAGCCCCAAAGGTCATAAATACAGTATTGATTTTAGCTGATTTTGGTTATTTCGGTCATAAATAGGATATAGTTTTTGTACTTTAGCCTTGATATGGGTATGTTTTTAAGAAGAAGCCATTTTTCTTCATTATCAAAATAAAAGACAACAAAAGCCCTTCACAAATTATGTTTACGGTAAGCAGGGAACTAATTATTAAGCATGTCTGAAACAGGATTTGATGTAATGGTCAGGTCATAAATAGGGTAGGAAATATTGAAGGTCATAAATTGGATAAGGGTTTTGGGAAACAGACTACACACCGCCACCCAATTTTTCTGGGAGTGGCCCAAGTGCAGACTTGGGCCTTTATCTACTAATGACCTTCAGTGCAAATTAGCAGTTTAAGCTGTTGGAGTGGCATTGCTCAGACCACTAACTGAACTAGTTGTTTGTTTCTTGAAACGTTTTTGCTGTATTGGAAGAAAAGTGAAACACTAAGCTGTTTATCAACTTGAGTAATATATTCGTACACCTTTCATTAGCATCTCAACTCTTATTTCATTTTCTCTACATGGCGCTCCATAAATGAATTTAAACTTAATTTTAATTAAATTAAATTACAGTATATTATATAACCATTACCTTCAAGTGAAGTTGCGTAACCAAACTGTATTGTCTTTCTGGGCAGGATGTAAAAACAAAACCTTCGCTGTCTCCACCAGACCAGTATATCGAGATTGGTCTTTGGAGACAGGTTATGCAGATAAACCAACAAATTTGTCGCAAAATGGAGGAATTGGACAAGATGGAAGAAAACAGTTCAGATATGTCTGAGGTACAGGGTGTGTGTAGATGTCTACCTTTTTTGTCACAAAGCAAATACACCCTAATTAACTTTATTACGAAGAAACGTGATCTGTCCTACCGAACCTCAAACCTTTTTAAGGCCGCTAAATTCAACGTATCATCAGTCTCGACCGCTGGCTTCGAATTTGAAGACTTTGTATATAATTGAAATTAAGTCAGAATGATAGTTCTCAATATGCTTTAAAGTGTACCTAACCCCAAAATATATTTTTTGCTCAAATAAATCTTTGCACCTGTTCGAAACGCACTGCGCCATTTTAAACTAAATCTTGGCTTTTTTATAGGCTGTAAAAGTTAGAGATCTAACCATCGCCTGTTGCACGACCGAGCTAGTAAGGGGCATGGATCTATTCCTGGGTTGACGTCACAGACGGATTTGCATCGTATTAAGGCTTTGTAAACATGCATGCAAAGGAGTTTTTTACATCAAAACCAGGAATAGACCCATACCCCTTACTTGCTCGGTCGTGCAACAGACGATGGCCAGATTTCGTAACTTTTACAGCCTGTAAAAAGTCAAGATTAGGGCTAAAAGGGGGCAGAACGGCGCAATGCGTTTCAAACAGGTGCAAAGAGTTATTTAAGCGAAAAAATATTTTGGGGTTAGGTGCACTTTGAACTGTATTTAACTGTGTTTGATATACAAATTAGTTATAATATATAATATATTAAGTTCAGTTTATTTACATTTCAAAATCCAAGCAATGTATTGTAATTGATTGCATAGAACTTAAAAGTACTGTTCAGTGTTAGAACAGGGATGTTAATAACATCTGGAGCAGATACGGATCTAGGGGAAGGGTGCAGGGAGCGTGTACCTCCCCCTAAGATGAAGCTTCTTCTTCGTGTTCGACTGATTACTAAATAATAACACGGTAATGCTTTGCTTAGGTGACGAAGAGAAATAGGTGGTTCGCATGTGCAAGAAGAGGATTAATTTGAATGTTGTTCCTATGGCACAGATACTCGTTTGGTCCTGAAAACTCATGACTTTGCATATTTTCTTTAACACGTTATCCTCCTTTTTTCTCTTTTTCCTTTTGTGATAGGAAAGTGGCTCAAAGAAAACAACAGAAAATAAAGGTGAAAACAAAAGTAAGGTCAGTGAAAGAAAGTTTAATTGGACGACTAGCTCCAAACCAAAATCAACGCTATGTGCGGTCAGTGTACAGTAGCTTTCTCAAACAGAATATTGTCGCTGTGGATGCTAATGACAAACATGTACAAGAATTTTTAAGAAGTATATTGTCAATATAACAACTGAACAAGCTCAGTTACAAAAATGTTAACAGGGTGTTTGCACGCTTCTGGTAATAAAGTAGCTATGAACACCAGTAAACAAACTGAAAGATAAACACACACAAAACCCGCTGTCCTCCATTTTGCTCTGACTATTAGTATAACACTGGCGATATGTTGGTTATTCCAAGCTCACTACGGAGTTTATTTACGGTATGGACCGTCACTTACACGGTGTTGCACTTGCTCGCCAACGCAATGCAGCAGTTTCTTCATGAACTTATGGTACTTGCAAGAAAATTCGGTGAATAGTCTCTTTTTACCAGAGTGCAGTGCGCCGCAAACAGCACGAGGATGTCACACCATATTTTCGCGTAGATTCCAGTGACAAAGGTTAATGGTGGTTATGTTTTACTCTCATTTACCTGTAAAACGACGTGTGAGAAATGGTTCTGTAATAATAGAGTAAACGGAACTATCGTATGTCATTTTTAAGGTGTGGATCTCTGTGATTCGTGCCAGACATCTGTTGAGCAATACGTTTTGAGCGAGTACTATTAACTTGGAAAATAATAAACCGTGAAGTGTCGGAACCTAGCGGACTCGTTGGTCTCTTTTCCAATACAGTGGCACCTCCGACGGGACGAGGCGAAACATGGAGGAATTAACAAAAGAAGCAGACGCTAAAGTTCAAATGTTGAAATACACTAGCGCGAAGACACGTGGCGTTGTGGAGAAGGGAAATTTGGGAGCAATGGAACGTCAATGCGAGAACCTAAGAGAATTAGTGAAAGAAATAGACGCACTTAAACTGAGGGTGGAACAGACCATGTTCAAAAGTCCAAAAGTGTAGAAGAGGTCGAGAAATGGAGCAATAGCGTTGAAGGACCGATTGCTGAAGCTGATGGAGAAATTTCAAGCCTGGAGACCTGGCTTCAAGACACCAGTAAAGAGGTCGAACACCGGAAACAAAGGGATGAAGAAGAAAGGAGAGCTCGTGCTCGTGAAGAGGAGTTTAAATTCGAGAGAGAACAAATGAAGATGAAATTAGAATTAGAGCGCGAGTTGGAAGAAACGAAGGTCAAACAGCACTCTGCGGCGAAGGCTGAACAAAGTCAACAAAGGGCAACAAAACTACCAAAGCTGGAAATCACGAAGTTCAAGGGGACGTATGAAGGATGGCTGCCTTTTTGGAGCAAATTTATAGCAGAAATCGACAAGACAAACCTAGCAACTGTGACCAAATTCGCTTATCTAAAGGAACTGCTAGACCCAAAGGTTCGGACGGAAATAGACGGATTACCTTTCACAACAGAAGGCTATGAGAAAGCAAAAAATATCCTTGTCAGCGAGCATGGGAAGACTAGCGAGATCGTGAATACGTACGTGCAGAATATTATGAATTTGCCTGTCATCACTGGGACACAACCTGCGAATATCCACGAACTTTACAAGAAGCTCGTGTACAATGTCCAATCTCTGGAGACACTGGGGAGATTGAAAGACGTGTCAGGAAATACGAGTAGTGTGCTCGACAAGCTGAAAAGGATAAAGACGGATCTAGTTAGAGGACACGAAGACTGGCAGAACGGGGACTTTCCACGATTGATAAAGGCTCTTAAGACGTGGAAGGAAATAAATCCAGTTGGAAGCTACGCCGAGAATTCGGAAAAGCCAGGCGCTAAGTTTCGTGGTCACGAAAAAAACATTCCAGACGTAAGACACAATGCTGACCCAACGTGCGTGCGTGTACTGTGAGGCGACAGACCACAGATCTGTTAATTGTGACAAGTTCGTGACAGTTGAAGACCGCAAGAAGCAATTAGGCATCAAACAACTGTGTTTTAATTGCACAGGAAACCAATATCACGCCGCTGAGTGTAAAAGTCGTACTGGTTGCTGGATTTGCAACAGAAGACATCATACGTCCATCTGCGATAAATCTACATAACGAGTTCAATTGATGACCGCAACGAGCTTTGAAAGGAAGGGAGTGGTTTATCCCATCGTTACAACTGAAGTGAATGGTATTAAGTGTAGGGCGCTGTTGGATACGGGAGCCGGAAGTTCCTACGCATCATCAACCCTTTTGGATCATTTACATTTACGTCCAATCCGTCAAGAATTCAAGCGAATTGAAATGATGTTTGGCACATGTAACAAAGCGATAAATATCTATGCTCTACAAATTGGAAGTTTGGATGGCAAATTCTCCCTACAAGCAGAAGTAAACAAGGTCGACCGCAAAGAATTGTTGACACTTGTAAACCCCAAATGCACAGAAATGGTGGAGCAGTTTTCCTATTTGAGAGGTGTGACCATGCAGGATGACGGCGAGAAACCTATGCTGCCTATACATCTGATTCTTGGAAGATCAAAACAGGAACAAGACCAAGAATTGGACGCCCAGGAGAACCAGTTGCAGAATACACGAGGCTCGGCTGAACCATCATGTCACCCGGAAAGGAATTAGATCTCGGTAACATGTTCCTAACGCAGACCTCAGCGATCGATTACCAGGAATTATGCAAGTTGGACGTCCTGGAGCTAAAGGACAAACCAAGTGGAGACCAGGAAACAGTTTGCGAAGAATTCAAGGAACAGCTTACCAGGAGTTCCGAAGGCTGCAACGAGACAAGCTTACTTGGAAGGGAAATCATCCTCCCCTACCTAACAACCGCATAGGGAGCCTGAAGCGCCTGGAAAACCTTGTACACAGGCTATAAAGGCGAGACTAGCTTGAAAGGTACAACGACATCATCCAGGATCAGCTAAATCAAGGAATCGTAAAACACGCAGATGAAGCGGGTGGTGATGGGAAAGAATTGTACATTCTCCATAAAGCGGTCGTGCGTGAGAATGCAGCAACCACAAAGATGCGCATCGTGTATGACGCTTCAGTACGGGAAAGTCCAAGTGCAGCCTCACTCAACGAGTGCCTGGAAGTAGGCCCGCCACTACAGAACTAGCTGTGGAGCGTGATTATCAGAAACAGATTTTATCCGGTGGCAATTGCGGGCAACTTGAAGCAAGCATTCTTGCAAATTCGGGTTCGTGGAGCAGACCGGGACGCCTTTTGCTTCCATTGGTTAAACGATCTAAGGAGTAAGCAAGTGGAAACATTGCGGTTCACCAGAGTACTCTTTGGCTTAGCGCCGTCTCCGTTCCTCCTAGCCGCAGTTATCAAAGAACATTTACAACGATACAAATCAGTAAACCCAAAACTGTTGGAGGAGATAGAGCGCAGCATGTACGTCGATGATCTAATCACAAGCGGGGAGTCAGTGAAACAAGCGCCAGAAGCCAAGCAGACGGCTCAAACCATCTTCAATGAGGCGACTTTCGAACTTCACAAGTGGCAATCAAACGTTCGGAATTTAGAGGTTGACGATTCGTCGCCAGATGAAGAAGGTCAGACTTACGCCAAGCAGCAACTAGGCGTCAAGAAAGGCGAATCTAAATTGCTGGGAGTTCCTTGGAATAAACAGAAAGACGAAATCCAAGTCAGCTTTCCGACGTTCACCGCTGAACCTACCAAGAGGGGTATCCTGGCAAAGATCGCTTAAGTCTATGATCCGCTCGGACTAGTTTCACCGGTAACCCTATCTGGAAAAGCACTCTACAGAGAAGCCTGTGACACACGAAGCACGTGGGATAACCCCCTGGCTAGCGACTTAAAAGGGAAATGGCACAAGTGGAAACAAAGCCTTCCCGAGCACATAGAGGTAGCAAGAAGCGTAGTGAAACACGAGGAGAAGATTTTATCAATCGATCTGCATGCATTTGGAGATGCAAGCGGGAAAGGAGTTTCTGCTGCAGTTTACGCGGTAGTGGAACAACCATCGGGCATGAATCAAGGCCTAGTCACAGCGACGTCGCGGCTCTCTAAGAAAGGCCTGACTATCCCCCGTTGGAGCTGGTATCTGGGCACATGGCTACAAACTTAGTTTACAACGTCAAAGAAGCCCTGGAAGGTTTCCCTGTGAGAAGGGTCTATGGTTGGCTGGATAACACAGTAGCACTACACTGGATCCGAGGCAATGGCGAATATAAACAGTTCGTTGGTAGTCGAGTGAAGAAAGTCCAGGAAAAACAAATCACCTGGAGACACGCACCAACGGAAAAAAATCCAGCAGACGTGGGGAGTAGAGGAGGAGAGGTTAGCAAGCTGACAACCCTTTGGTGGAGAGGGCCAAGCTGGCTATCACAACCACAGGACTGGCCTCCAGACCTTGTAACGGCATCTGCGCGATAGATGGAAGCTGAGGAAGTGAAACAAACGTGTGAGGTGTTTGCCTTAGCAGTAGAGAAGACGAACGAAGCCAGCGCCCTTGACGAGCTACTCGAGAAGCACGAATTATGGCGCGTGTTACGAGTGGGTGCCAGGGTCGTAAGATTCCTACGCAATACCCGAGAATCGAGTCGTAGGACCTCTGACGACTGAGGAGATAGACAAACAGACGACGTTCTGGATCAAGCGGGCAAAATCAGCAGCAGGCAAAATCCAGTAAGCAATTCGAAGAAGACCGCTTACAGCTGCATGTTCAAGAAAACCAATACGGTGTATTGGAGTCTAGAGGAAGGATTCAGGGTCGCTACCCTATCTTCCTACCGGAGTCCGCGCCCTACACACGCAAGCTGATCCATCGATCACACGTGGACACACTACACGGAGGGGTGGCCCCAACCATGACTAGAGTGCGTGAGCGATACTGGGTACCACGCCTGAGAAAACTCGGGAAACAGGTTGTCAAGGCATGCTCAGGTTGTAAGCGTTTCCAAGCTACAGCACTGGCGGCACCACCCCCTGGACTTCTACCCACGGATCGCACTGAAGGAAACACCCCATTTGAAGTTATTGGGGTCGACTTTGCAGGACCTCTCAAGTACCGCGTCAGATCAAAGTAAGAGGGCAACGCCTATCTTGTATTGTACGCATGCAGTCTCACAGGAGGATTATTCCTGGAGGTTCTACCAAACCTGGAGACGAATGAATTTCTAAGAAGTTTGAAACGGCTGATTGCGCGCCGAGTTCATCCAGCAAAGATATATTCTGACAACGGGAAAACATTTGTCGGAGCAGGAAAACATTTGTCCGACCTTTAGGCCAAGGAGGGATACCGCAGTAGCTGCGTTCAAGATATAAACGCTGATACAGACTAGAAATGTTATGCAACCCTCTAAGTTCATGACGGAGGACTGAACTTTATTTCATTGTCGTTCATGTTGAAGCTTGATTTAACTAATAAACAATTCTAGTGTTTCTCCCCTTCGGAGATAAACAGGGGAGTGTGCGAGAAATTGTTCTGTAATAATAGAGTAAACGGAACTATCGTATGTCATTTTTTAAGGTGTGGATCTCTGTGATTCGTGCCAGACATCTGTTTAGCAATACGTTTTGAGCGAGTACTATTAACTTGGAAAATAATAAACCGTGAAGTGTCGGAACCTAGAGGACTCGTTGGTCTCTTTTCCGATAGATGTGAAGGAGATCGTGCTTGACGTTCACAACTCTCGCTTTTGTTCTTAATGCATTATGTGAAAGTTTGTAAATCGTAAATAATTTCTTAGCAGTCTTGGCTCCTTGCTCGAATTCTATAATGAAGAGAAATCGTCGTTACTAAAACTTGTAGAATGATTAAAACCAACGAAAATGGTAGTACTGCACGCTAATTTCATATACGCTGCGATCTATTCCTTTTCATCCAAACATGAACTTAAGCTAAAGCTTTAGCACTTTCGCACATCGCAATTTGAGATCTGGTAAAAGGGAGGTTCAGTGATGTGTATTGTCCAAACGTAATCCCTTGTCACACCTCGCCATCGATGTGTCATCGTACCGTGATTAATTTGATGCATACAAGGACCGATTCCTCACAACGTGACACTACTTTAAGAAAAAAGAAAAGATGCACGTAAATCTTGGAACGCAGTGGTTGACGAGCACTGCGTAAGATATGTCACTATCTACAGAATGTGTTACACTTTGAACTTTGAAGAAATGTTTTAAACTGCGTTATACCAATTGTTGAGCACTGCACCAGGTGTCGCAGAGGGCATGGGTTCGAATCACATTCAAGCCTGATTTTGTTCTTGTTGTTGCTGTTGTTATTGTTTTGTTGTCCAAGCTGATGAGCTCAAATGTATAAATCTCTATCCCAGTTTCAAATGATTTTTCATGAATATGTTGATGTGCATATGTAGAATATTGCTTGTTAGTGTTCGGATTTACTTTCAGGCGTCTACCTAGAAAGCTCTTGCCTCTGACAGGGATTTCCAGTTTATTTACCGGTTGGGATAAAATAATGAGTCAGCCTTGAGCAAATATTTGTTAGATTGCGCTGGACCTGCATGCGACAAAGGGTACTGAGTCAAGTCAGTGTCTCTACAAACAGTTTGCACTGATTTTATGAATCTTTTAAGCTCTACACTTCTGCCTTACCCTTGCCCCATGGTTGCAGTGCACAGGCTCTCATTTGTTTTGGTCGGGAAGCTAAAACGTTAGGTCGTTCAACTGGTTCTAAAGCATCTTTTGGGACTTTTGTAGGTGGAAGATAACCCAAGTTCTTTCCGTGACTTTTACATGGAGATGGTTACATCTGATTTTAGTGACGACTTAGATCGCCTTCGACAGGTCTGTGACTCGCTTATTTGCATCCTTTAGTTCCAGCATATAGTTTCAGATGACGCTTTTCCATGGCCTGCATGCTCTCTGTTAGATCATAGAAACGTCCCTGGTAGATTTTCGTCTGCCCTTGGGAGGGGTTTTATTGAATGCCTGTTGATCATGTAGAACTTATCAAGTCTTTTTATATTGGGAAGTCGTCACGGAGGTTTATTCGATTCGTTGCGATCAGTACTTTGCAGCGTCTCTCGATAAAGCAAAGGATTTCCCCGAATCTTGCGATTGATACACTTTGTGCAAAACATGGCTTTACTAACTGAAATGCTTGGATCCCAAATAACAAATTTGTGATTAAGCTATCGTTAAAACACCATATTCTCGAAGTTGAAGGTTTGATACTTGTTGCCGTCATCACGGCACAAAATAAAAATTACCGATTTTCGAATCTCCTTTCGCAGTCCTCTTAATGCGGTCACTGAACTTCCCCATCCGTGCCCAATAGGAAACTTAAGGTCGGCACACACGATGGGACTAGTCCCTGCGACTAGTCCCTGAGTCGAAGGGGCTAGTCGCATCGTGTGAACTGGCCATTTTTGCCACAAACTCTGGTCCCTGCGACTTGTCCCACGAATTCAAACTGGTTTAAATTCGTGGGACTAGTCGCAGGGACTAAAGTTGGTCCTTGCGACTAGAGTTTGAAGCAAAAATGGATGGCCAGTTCAAACGATGCCAGTAGTCCCTGCGACTCAGGGACTAGTTGCCAGTTCACACGATGCGACTAGTCCCTACGACTTGTTGCAGGGGCTAGTCGCAGGGGCTAGTTACCAGTTCACACGATGCGACTAGTCCCTACGACTTGTCGCAGGGACTAGTTCCATCGTGTGTGCCGGCCTTTATGCACTGACGACGGCGACGCCAGGGACGACGCCTAGCAAAAAATCGATTTAAATTTCACTCTCGAATTTCGTAAGTAACTAAACCCGTTCAGAGTGCAAATTTGTCCAAAAACCTGCTCGAACTAAATATGTAATGCCAGAGATCAATTCCATAAGGAAATCCAAAATATTTGCCGTCGTGGCCTAGGTTCTCCAAAATACGCAAAACTTGGGGTCATTTCATGTTGTTATTAGGGGACTTCAGATTTGAGTACGAGTACGAGATCGAGTACGAGAACGACTTTTCAATTGTAGTTTGCAGGCTCCACACTATCACAACACAGTCCCATCTCATCTCATGAGCTACCCTCTCTACCTAAACACCAACATGTAGAGCGAGGACTCTGGAAACGTCACTGGTTTGAAATTCGAAACTCGCACTCGTATACTCAAATCTCGTACTCGTAGTCCAGTCTGAAGGTCCCTATTTGGCAGGGAACGGCAACGAAATCTACAAAGATTTATAACGCACGTGCTCAGCTATTGTTCTGGCCCCTGTTGTTCAAAACCTGGATAACGCTATCCACTGGATAAATCACTATCCAGCGGATAGCGTGGTTTGTTTTGTTAACCCTTATCCACTGGATAGCGATTTATCCGGTGGATAGCTTTATCCAGCCTTTGAACAACAGGTCACTAAACCTTTTGTTTGGCGACGTTCCCGTTGCCGTCGTGGTTTAAGTTCCCTAATACCTATACAAGTTCAGGGACAGGACTTATGTCCTTGCGGTGTGAATATCAAGTTACTTTGATTATAAGCCACTCTTCCCTCTAAACATGTCAAATTTATTTCTGAAATTGTCTAATATTCATTCATACAATACACGATCATCTGCGTCTGGGGAGTTTTATGTTAAAAGTTCTAGACTAGAAATACAAAACAATTCTTTCTCTCGGCTCGGGAGTAAAGCTGTGGAATAAGATACCAAGCTATATAACGAACCTTCCAAAGAAAGCTTTCAAAAATTGCCATTTGATATATTAGAAATGGAGGATGACTATACTGAAATCACCCTGTTAAATTAATTCTGCCGGTCTGCTTTTCGTGTCTTTATGCCTTGTACTTCAGTAAGCGCTGTATTAATTAAATCACTTAACTTCTGTGATTTTTTTATTTTTAGCTGCCATCTGCAAGGTTTTCTACATTTTAAGTCTTTTTTGGTTTTATTAGATAACTTGTGTTATTCATGTATTTGTCTTGCCCCGCCACGACTAGCTTTCCAGCTATTTGCGGGGCAAACTATCTCACTTCTGAATTTTTCTACACAGAATAAAGAATAAAGTGATACTCTTCCCACTCTTCCTTGTCTTTCTAACTCGAAGTATTTTTATCCCAGGAAGGAAATTTAGACCCAAGAAAAGTTGAAATGCTGATAAACTGTTTGGAAACTGGAAAGGACATTTGGTCTGACTTGGAAAGAAGATTACTACAGTCAGAAAGATCATGAATACTTCACCGCATACCACAGACGTGAAGTAAACCTGCCAAAAGTCCAACTTGGTGATTGGTCCTTTTCTAGGACACCTTCACAATTTTGGCAGGGGATGAATAGCTGCTGACCGTACTGCTGTCGCACTAGTTCAAGTAATTTAAGACAAGAAGGGTCAGTCAATGACGTCGATGAGTTACAAAATAAATGAACTTGTTGAGGAAACTTATGGTCAAAGAGAGCTATAACGCTCTATGACTTCCCTAACTGACAAGGTTACTTTCACTTTCATCGCTAGCCCACCGGAGTATTTTTTACGAAATTGGAGGTGTTTGGGCAGCCCATGAAACACTGTCTGAAGTGTTTGATATATGTTCTCGATCAAAACAAAAACTAAAGGAGTAAACGAAGAAGTCAAAATCTATGCTAACTAAGACCGGGTATCCAAACCTCCTTCACGGTTGTGATTTTCTGTTTGCACTTGATGAATTTTAATGAGTTTGAGAAACGTATTTCTTATGTCCTGATTGGCTTCCTTTTAAGCTTCCTACACTTCACTTTAGACTTAAATATAATTGTAACAATCTTAATGTTTTTCTTTACTTCCTTGCCTCCTGATACAATCATCCTTTTCCGCCCTATTTACTATAATTTCAGTGTTTTATTCTTGTGCACCATTAACCCTTTCACTCCCAAGGGGTCTTCCTTTGACAAGTAAAATCGTCTGGCGTTAGACAGAGTAAAATCTTCACTCTTGGGAGTGAAAGGGTTAACAAGTAGCCTAGTTGCAACTAAATCAAGATTTCAGGCTCCAAACCTCGTTCCAAGATGAGGAAGCAGACGGACCCCACGAAATAAGTTTTTTAGGTCAAGTGGTATTTCATGCAGAACTTTTGAATACTTTATATAAAAGAAAGCTTTAGCCTATAATAAGAGCAGGAAACTGGCCTCCTGTAACAGAGGTCCCGTTAGTGCTACTGTTCGAATAACGGAAAGTGAATTTTACTCCTTCAGACCCCACAGTTCCTTGTCCTTTTCCTCCATACCATGACACAGGTCCCTTGATAAGCGACACTAACGTATATTCCTTATTTTCCTTCAAACAAACTGAGCGGTCAAACTGTACATCAAAGCCATAATACATCTCACTTTCGTCATTAACAGAGGTGTAAACTCCAGATTGTTTTACAAGAGTAGAACCATTTGTGGTACCTTGCACTTCTGTGGAAACTGTGTACTCTCCACCCTTGGAACCAAACTGCTGTACTCCGTATAAATTGATGGGCTTGTCGACAGTGAAATCAATACAGTCAGGATTACCGGAATAACCCCAAAAGCCACCCCCCGTGGCGGAAGAAACTTCCTAAATCTGCGGCACCGGTTTTATAGCCACTCCAACCCTTCGAGCTTGTGAGAATGGTAAAGAAGATTCTAAAACATCATTGTAGTGTTTCATCATATCACTGACCGCCTTACACGTAAGAACGTGAGAATCCAAGACAAAAGAGACAAACTCCCTTTCCGACATCAGTGGGAACCTTATTGCTTTTACGATCTCTTCTCCAAGAATTCGTCTCTTTTCGTCTCCATTCTTCGTGACTTAATGGTTTTGCGTAACCCGTGACTAAAGTGAGTTTTGAACCGATATTCGTGATTTTAGCACTCTGATTTTGAGACGCAAGTCCTCCGAATGATTAGGGTCGTCTATCAAGAGTTACTTGGGTATGCGATTTGCAATATGGAGCCTTGACTTAGCCATTCGCGATTTCTGGCCACGTTTCTCTCTACTACTAGAATTCGTCCTTGCATTATTAGTGAGTTGCGTGGATGTTTTCTGGAGGATCTGTTTGTGTCGTTTCGTCTCCTTTCAAGGCAAAGGAAAACCTCCAACGCTGTGGGGTGTCTTCTTTGATATTTTGATTACAAGCAAGGGAGTTTCGGCCCTCGGTATGTTTTAAGGCCAGGGTACACATCAAAAGGAGAGAAATTTAAAGTAATATTAATTAAAAAGGGAATTGTTAGGATTGAAATGGGTTGGAAACACTACCAGTTTTTGAATGTTACGTTGTTGTTTTGTGACCTTTTGTAACGGCAAAGAAATGAAAAAGAAAAAATTATAACGCGCTTACACAGTCCTTATACTCGTTGACGTTGCCGTTAAGTTTGCTTAATTAAACTCCTTAAAACCGAATAAACAGTCAAATAATGAACAGCCAAACGGGCACAAATAAACGAAAGTCCGGCCGAACAAAAAGACGGCTCATGAAAGTGCAGAAAATATCTCTGCTATGAAACAAAATCAAAACAAACACAATGACGTTCCCCCGGTAGGGGGGAGGTACTCCCAGAAAAATTGGGTGGGGGTGTGCGGCCCTCTTCCCAAAACCCTTACCCTATTTATGACCAAAATCTGCCTAGTCTAGCATGAAGGAGTTCATGGTCGCAAATTTTGCCACACTTATGCCAAAATTTTGCTTATTCTTGTCATTAATAATTATAACGCGTAACATTATATCTTGCCATAGAAGGACATTTTCCTAGAATTTTGCCCGGGAGTTTATTTCATGGATTTGAAAAAAAAACTCAGAGGGGTGTTGTTGAATCCCTGTGCATCACCTGGGTCATATTACCCTTGCCTGTTACACAGGGAGGTCTTCGCGCAGGTCAATTCGAAACAACGTTTAGATCAATACGATCAGTATTGTGCGGCTTGAAAAGGATGATGCTGAAATGGAAGGAAGAAAGGAGGATGATGTTGAAAAGGCAAGGATGATGCTGAAATGCCAATGGTTCTTGTGAATGCAAGCTTCCTACATCGCCCTAGGTGTCAAATAACAGCGCGTCCCTCGGCCCGAACTGATCTAATAAAATCTTCAAGAGCAAACATTGAAATAGTTTCGTAACCGGGCATATATGCCGATTTTTAGATCTCCGTTTACAGTCCTTGTATTCCGGTCCATGAAATCTTTCTCTTCCTTATGTAGGGTTGATCCCAGGCTCACCCGCTATATAGAAGGAAGGAAAGGGAGATTTCAGGAACTCCACTACATGTACAGTCCTCCCTGTTCTACAGTTTTTGCAACAAAACGATTTGAACTGCTGTGATTACCATGACTTAGGTCTCTTTATTCCAGGAAAGGAATTTAATTAGACTCAAGAAAAGTTGAAATGCTAATAAATAGAAAGGACATTTGGACCAACTTAGAAAGAAGCTCACTCCAGTCAGCATGGACTCATTCACTCACTAGACTCAAGAAAAGTTGAAATGCTAATAAATAGAAAGGACATTTGGACCAACTTAGAAAGAAGCTCACTCCAGTCAGCATGGACTCATTCACTCACTCGGCGACGCCTCGTGAGTCCACAACATTTTGGCCACAGTGATGTCGAGTATCGTTGTCGGTAAGAGTACAGACCAAGCTAAACCACATTGGATTTGTTTTTTACCACACTATCAAAGATAACGAAGGTAGTCTTTGTCAAGATTTGTTGACAATTGAAAACACCGACTCCGACTTGAAAGTGCCCGCGCTGCATTATGCAAATGAGCTACCTATACGCGTCAGACTTTCCTTTCAAAACCTTTTGCAAACTCGCTCAATATGCAGAAACAATACGAAAAAAATGTTTGGGGAGAGAGTAATGACGCGTTCTCGTTGTCGATAAGAGTATAGACCACGATAAACCACATTTCACTTTGTTTTTTTACCAAAATATCAACGTCAAAGAGAGTTGTTTTTTCTGAGCGCGAGCAACAACGGTAAATTAGCCAATCAGATTGCGAGATTAGCAGCAATTGCGGTAAAAAGTATTTTATTCAATGAGTAGAGTTTGGTATTCATGCGCGAAATTCGTGGGAAGATGAACTCGATCCACCCCCTCAACCAAGAGACATGAACTGTAAACCGGCCAATGCCTCTCCGAAGTAATCTAAGACCAGACTAGAAGGCTTAGTCGTCAATGAGTTTCTGAATAAAGGAAATACTTTAGGAACCTTATGTTTATTAACATTCTAGAAAACATTTAAGTGACCGTTGCTTACGCTGTTTTATTTATTATTTGACTACTCTAGCAGACAAAATTATTTGCCCCTCCCCTTTCTTCCCCTGTTAACAAATTCAGTTTATTCCAGACATGTGCAAATTACCATTATAAGTAGGGCTTTCTATTGGATTGTTTCTTTAGCTGGCTGGTTAGTAGTTCAACTGGGATAGCATATGCGTGTATAAAATCTATTCCCAAATGTCATAGCGTGGGTTGTAGTGGTCACGGCAAGGTTTCAGCAGAGCTACAGACAGCAATAAGATCGGAGTTATTGTTTTAGACGATCAAAAGACAAGAGAATAGAGAAGAATTCGAACGACGTGTTCCGCTGTTTATTTATACGATGTTGTAAATAAATACTCGTGGATGCGGAAATGGCGAAATGAGGAACAAATGGTTGAGAAATAAAAGAAACGACACCGCACAAGGCCGGGAGTTCTGCAGTCTTTAATATCGCCTTCGAAAGGGAAGGGAAAAAAAGTTAATACAACAAGGGGTATTCCTATTTGTTTACCTATCCTGGTACGAGGCCCAACCAACAGGGCTTAATTTTGTTGAGCGGACGAGACGCTACGCGACGTGGTGCTGTCCTTGTGGTAAAGTGACTCTTTATTTTTTTAAATTTCTAAGATGAGAAAAGGTAACAAAGAGAGAAAAAATCACTGATATTGGCTGGGAAAATAAAGAGAATAATAATGAGAAGAATGAAAATGAGAATTATTACTTGCCTTGGGTATCGGACAAGAAGCAGGGGTTAAGAATCATTATTTTAATTCTTTATTATTCTCTCGGTCTCTCGGACCGATAACTTCATGAATGTTTTCAACGGCGTTACACCTCCTCTTGAATTCTCTTACCGTTGCCTTTTTGCACTATTTCTTACTTAAACTTAACCTGCGGATTAAAACCTCAAGGAAGAGGGGTGGGGGGAAGGGGGTGAATAGGTTTTCAGCTCGACGCATTTGGCCTTAAAAGTCGCACAGATTGTAAATTTTTGCTATAAATTGAGCAGATTGGCGGATTTTGAAAACCCAGTGGATCGTGGATCAGCTGTAATTTTTGACGCGGATTCCGGATTGTGCCTGTCTTATGTTCGGAGCCTTGGTCAGAATGTTTAAATGAATTCATCCAAATTATTTCTTGTTTCGAAAGAAGTTCACTTAAACTCAGGCGCCAGACTGTTGTTAGATTTGTATTGTGTTGTAGTCATCTTTACATTTGGGTGAAATTAACAGTGGCATTCACATGTACCTGTTTACCTTTGAATCTTTATCCTTCTGTTTACGAGTGTGGTTGTGGTTTCAGATTTGAACAAAAATTTTGGCGGATCGACGGATATGGCAAAAAAAACATGGATCGGCGCTTCTGCATACCCCTACTCACCCCACTCCTCAAGTCAGTAGCATCAAAATTGTCACTATTTACAGACGGTCCATTTTCCAAGTTGAGAGTCACTATACCACGTCTCGTCTGCTCAGCAACGTTAAGCCCTGTCAGGTGGGGTTCCCATCTGGATGGGTGACCAAATATGCATACCCCGTGTTGCAATAACTTCTTTTTTTTGCTTCCTTCCCTTTCGAAGGCGATATCAAAGACTGTAGAACTCCCAGCCTTGTGTGATGTCGTTCTTTCAAAAACAAATGACAAAATCGTCACGCTTGAATAAAACGAATGTCGAGCTTAAATAACAAACGTTGTGCTTGAATAAAACGAATGCTGAACTTAGAACAGGACTGTCAAGGTTAAACAAAACTAATTTTGAAGTTGAAAAAAGAATGTCATGGTTGAATACAAGGAGTACTGAAGTTGGAAAACGAAGGTTGTAAGTAAAAACGACTAATAAATTGAATTTTGATGGGAAAAACGCGCTATAAACACGTCGCTCGAATTCTTCTCAATTCTCTTGATTTTTGATCGTCTAAAACAATGACTTCGGTTAGATATTGCTATATCTAGTTCTGTTAAGACCACGCTGTCACCACTACAATCCACGCTATGACATTCCGCACCAAATTCCACCATGGTTATTTTGACCTGCGTTTCTCCAAATAATCCCACAAGCACTTGCGCTTCGTCCCCCCGTTGCCTTGGTCCCCCCTTGGAAAAATCTCCGAAAATGGCCGATTTTG
>CM042751.1:24303081-24329392 GCA_022496165.2 Catalaphyllia jardinei | reverse complement strand
TGCACTTTCAGCGCATACTAATTAGGATAGGGCGCGGCTAGCGCCATTGTGTTTTCGGTGCCCCCGAAGTCGGCCCACTTTTTCTTTTCCAAAGTGAGCTATTACAGGACTTCACAGTCGACGTTTTAGGTTACATTTACTTAAACTTTTAGTGTTACTTGGACCATTCATAAGTAAGGTAAATTGTGACTAACTCAGGGGTCAATTCAATAAAGAAATTACACTTGTAGTGTTTATGCGTGTAATTCCGTGGGATGCCTGTGGCAGGCCACGGTAAGGTTTCGGGTGAATTTCGTCGACGCAAAACGGCAAATTTGATTGACAGCTAAAATTATTTTTATTTCCAAACATGGCAAGGACTGTAATTTCCAAGCATAATTTTTTCGATTCGGGCAAGGAACATTCTGCGATTCTGGTAAGGAGAGGAAATAAACATGAACAGAAGGTAAGCCATTTTAGAAGGCATTTCGACATTGTGTATTGAATTGAACATCATCCAGAAAATAACACAAACAGCGGTGATAAACATTGTATTCCAACGCATTTTTATATAGAACTTAACGTTTCGTATGCTAGCCAACATACATTTTCAAAAGTGACGGTTACAATTTTTTGAAAACTATATATATATATCATAAACATAAGAGGTCTAGACTGAGAAATATGATCTGCAGCAGTACGTGTATAAACATAATGAGGAGTCAGAGCAAAAACAGCAACAACTCCTCACTACTAATATTGACATTAAGGGAAGGCTTCAGCTCTTTCAATATTAGTAGTGAGAAGTTGTTGCTGTTTTAGCTGTGACTCCTCCTTATGTTTATACACGTACTACTGCAGATCATATTTCTCAGTCTAGGTTCCAGACCTCTTATATTTATGATACATATATGTCTGGATTTATGAAAACAGTGCTAAAGACCTCGATTTCACCTTATTTTGACTGCTCTTTTAGGCCAAATAAGAGCAACGTAAAGGGGAAAAAAATGGAAAGGACGGCAAGAAAAGCAGGATAAACGGGTGGAGAAGGAGAAAAAAGACTGACTTTCCTTTTAATTTTTATATCGTCGACTTTATATCGTCGATTCTTGTGTTAACAAGAATTCCTCATGCTTCTGATGGCTGGAAAATTTAATCCTTTCGCTATCTTGAATAAACAAGGAACATTATTAATGGAATACCGGTTGCGTTACCGTGCGTTACGTTTTTCTCTCACACAAGTAAGCCTACTTCAGTTCTTTTCTCATACAAAAGAGCTTCTAATTATACAATCAGTATTTTAGCCTGTTAATTTTTTGGCAGATACCTTACGTTCATTGACGGCAATACAGCCCTTCACAAATAAGGAAAACGTTGCGTTACCGTTCATGTCTTAAGATTTTCCGGAAGTTCTCGCGATCTCAACGTAACAGATGTTCTTCAAAACAAATTCCATTTTTCACGTTGCAATATTACTTCTGCCAGTAATTTTCCGCCGACCTAGGCTATTTTCCACTACAAGCACAGTGACAGTTTCTTCAACACCACATCTAACTAATTAATCGTGGCACTTAACTTTACGTCACAATTCATTCCAATGCTACGCTCCCTAGCCCACGCATCCCACGGAATCGCCTTTTGGCGTCTTGTTTACACGTATAAATTCCGACTTGTAGATTACACCAGGATTTCTGGGGTCAAGCCTCATTTCAGGATTTTGAAGGATTGGGAAAAAGCCGTACCCTGTAAACGAAGTTTTTACGTCAAGCAGCGCTTCAATGTAGAACTCTTGAACATCAAATCTTTTTTTGTATTTTGTTTTTTCTTTTACAGGTATAGTACGAGAACATACAGATCGATACGTATAAACATTACAAAATTTACACCAATTACCTAATTACAAACTACAAAGAAAAACTACGCTTCACTGAACTACACTTCACTACACCACAGGGATTGCATAACTTATTCGACTTTAATAGGGTCTTAATAAGATGAACAGTAATTAAGGGAGTCTTGGAAAAAGGAGGTTTGGATAACAGCTACTGTTGTATTAATGGAAGTAAAAGTGTCCATTTTTATCGCGCAAATGGATTTTGTTGGGGTTTTTTCGCAATGAAAAGTTCGGTTTGAAACGTTTCTTTTTTAATTATCGACTGACAGTCTTATGCATAACCAGCCCTTATTTAACTTACAGCGGTAAATGAAAAAATTGCTTTCAAGAAGGATGTAGTTGACTAGAATACTCATCGCGCAGGATGCCTGGACATCATTAATTATGTATATCATCTGTATCTAAAATTCCGGCAAAAAGAACACCTAACAATTATGTTTAAAGAATAAAGAATAACTTTTAACTCATCCCAAAACATACACACTTTTGTACAATGGAAAAAGAGATGTTCTATGGTCTCCAATTCCTTAAACTCATCAAACTACATACGCACAAGTTATTAGCCAGAGCCCCCTGAAAGGGGGGCCTTAGTGGGTAACATAAGAACTGGGATTTCCCAATTTTTTTCACTCCGGACTATGGGATTTGGGTCACTGGGACTGGAAATCACAACAAAAATAAATGGAATGGTACTGGGTTTTAAAACAAACAGTAGGGCGGGAAATGGGATTTACAGCTTGCTTTCCCCCACAGTAGTTCTTTCAAAACCAATTAGTATAAAGAAAGCTTTAGCCTATAGAAAGGGCAGGAAACTGGCCTCTTGTATCAGACGTCCCGTTAGTCATTTCGTTCGAAGTACTGAAGCTAAATTGTATACCTTGAGAGTCAACAGATGTTTGTCCTTCTTCTCCATACCATGACAGTGGGCCCGTTATAAGCGACATTAGCTTGTACACCTTACTTTCCTTCAAAACTACCGGACGAACAAACTGTACATCAAAGCCGTAATACGACTCGGTTTCGTCCTTAACAGAGGCGTAGACTCCATACTGTTTCACAAGAGAAGAGCCATCTGTGGTATCTTTCACTTCTGTGGCAACTGTGTACTCTGCGCCTTCAGAACCAAAATGTTGAACTCCACACAACTTGATCGGCTTGTCGACAGTAAAATTAATAGAATCAGGATTACCGGCGGAGTAATTCCAAGGACCACCCTCTCCTGGTGGAACAAACTTTCTAAATCTGCAGCACCGATGTGTAGCGAATCCACTCCTTGGAGCTTGTAAGAATGGTAAAGAAGAAGTTAAAACACCGTTGTAGTGTTTCATCATATCGCCAACCTCTTTAAAAGTAAGAACGCGAGAGTCAAAGACAAAAGAGACAAACTCCTTCTCCGACATCAGTGGGAATCGTATAGCGTTTACTATCTCTTCTCCAAGAATTCGTCTCTTTTCGTCAAGAGTTATCCCTTGCCTCTCACTTTGTTTTGTTGCCCAGCGATCAACAGCTTTAAACAGTTCAACCTCCTTCACGCTCAAATCTTCTCTCTTCACAACAGACTCGACTACAGATCGCTCAACTGTGACAAATTCATCTGACGTCACAGCTTCTTCTGTCTGCTTCTCGATCACTTCCCAGCATCGATCTTCCAAATCTTTATCTTCAAATTTCTGGGCATGTGGCAGTATGCAAAACACGTTGGATGCTTTCAAACTGTCTCGCAGATATGCGGTACATTTTTCAGCGAGGGAAGGCACTATGTATTTGTCCGCCAAGTACATCACTTGCATCACATTACTTCCGCTCAAATTCGCCTCGTCGGTGTACATGAAACGAAACATCTCCAACAGACTCTCGTAGTCACAATCAGGCAGTTCAATAGAGTCTGTAGTCTCCGCCATTTGACCATAGAACATGGCATAGAATACAGGACTGCTGATTGCAAGCACAAACTTGTGAGCTGGGATCACCTTACTTTCACTTTCGCCAGTCGACACGGGAACAACAAATTTCACATCACTCAATAACTCGTTGTTGAAAATAAATGTGGTCCTCTCCACAATAGTTGATTGTTTCGTCTGCCAGTTCTCTTCAACAACAGCCATCGTTGTTTTTCTTGGTCTCTGCAGTTTTATTCGATACAGCAATGATTCGAGCTGTTCTTGTCAAAAATAACATAAGAGGAGTGCTACCGCTGGACAAGAGGCCGCTGTGTTGCTGTTTGTCACACAACAACATGATCTGTCACGCACAAACCTGCAGTCTCATGTCGATGTCTGTCGATAACAAATCATATACAACAATCTCGCTCAAAATCCTGTATAGGAAAACAGATAAAGAGCAAACCGTGCCCTTGGTTGCACACGCTTTCGTCAAGGAACATGCAAATCAACTTGACTTTTCCTAAGATGCCAAATCCTTTTCACTGTCACGCCACGAAAAACTAAATCGAAAACTATTACGGTGGATAAAGTCAAGAAATTGCAATATTATAGGAGATGACTAAAAAAGAGGCCTCTCCAGGGTCTAGGTCTGTGCCCTTTCCCAGGCTTCAGATAGTCGTCGAAATGTTTTGTGCAAATTTGCCGAGCCCAGTATGAGGCTGCCATTTTCATATACCCCTATACTGCCCGTGGCTGATTTCCGTTTCGTAAACGGTCGAGGCCATTATTGGTAACCAAGCCTTTAAGAATGGGTGTTGCTAGCGATATCTGCTTTAGTTTAGACCTGGACGAAGTAGAAAACTGGTTATAATTTGTTGATGGAGTTAAAATGCACTCAATAAATGCTTCATTTTTCATATTCACACTGGTTTGCTTGCGGTTAGCTTTTATTTGTTCTTTGGGGCAACTCTATCATGAGCTCTATCATTAATATTTAGGAAAGTCACCTGGCAGTGTAGTGGTATGAGGGGGATGTTAGGAAGCAGGGGTTCGGGGTTCAATACTGGGTGGTTATCTACATACAGTGGTACCCCGCCTTACGACCGCCCCGTTAATGCGACCACCTCGTTATTACGGCCACTTTATTCTGACCCGAAAAAAACGCCTAATCTGTCATTTTCTTATTTAAAGAACCCCTTTAATACGACCAATTTTCCATGGCCTAAAGGTGGTCGCATAAACAGGGTTCTACTGTAGTTTCCCTTTCCTTTAATTTAGTAGAGAAAAATTTGTTGATAGTTAAAAAAATTTAGTTGTTCGAAGGCTGCCGGGATAACGCTATCCACCAGATAAATTGCTATCCATTGGATAAGTCTTACTGGAAACTTTACCGGGCCCGGAATAGCGTTTCTCTAGGCACCCGTAAAATTTCAGTTACTTACCGCGCCTGAAGCGCGGGTGGTTAGCAATCTGTAACGCGCGCTTCACGCTCGTCCGCGAGAGAAGGAGAAAGACTTGGGACTGTATTCGACACATTTTGAAGAACACTACTTAAGTTTAACTCCGAGCAGGTGCACTCAGAGAGATCGGCATTTTGCTCGGTCATAGTACTTGCAAGTGATGATCAATTGCCTTTTGTAGCGCGATTCGAACGAAAATCGCTCTTTTCAGCTTCTCGCCGTGTCTCTCTCCAATTCCTCATTCACTTCGTCAACGAGCCACTCCATCCATGCTCGAGAGAGCCGGAATCGTTCAACGACTTCGCAGTCAGCCATATCGGCTAGAAAGGGGCGTCTTTGATAAGACCGTGGTCTTCGAACAAAACAAACACCTTTAGGGAGTTTAGAGACTTAAAGAAACCCACGCCTGCATTAGCAACCGGAACGTCGCTAAACAAAATATATTATGCAAGACAATAGCTGTGCACGTGCGTTATAAATGTTTACACATTTCTTTGCCGTTCTCTGCAAAACAACAACGTGAAATGACCAATCCCGTGTTGTCTGAAGAACGCAAACTACGGCTAATTTTTTAAATTCTATTTCAAATTTATTGCGGTGTCCCATATTCTGTCTCGCGATAGCTTTGACAGTGATAAACAAAGTAAATGACTTGAAGACGTTCGCGCCCAAAAACATCCAAAGTACAGATTTTTAAAAAAACTCTGAGTACAGGTAGAAAATTATAAGATTAGATTAAAAACGTAAAAAAAATCGGGGGTCACCGAACCCGTTTTGAAGATAAAGCGTACCACAGACCATAGCATTTCTAGGATTTCCAGTCATAGTCGAGGCGATTCTGGTCGGATTCATTACTATCGGCATATATTTGATTTGAAGAATCATATGTAAGTTATGTGTGTTTAACACAGCATATATAGGCCTATTTGATAGATCTTTGGTACATATGTCATTCAATCAGCTAAAATTAGCCTTGAAACCCACAACTTCTAAGTCACGCACACCTGTATCCTTGTACCAATTCGACCCTATTTGAACAGTATATGAGAAATAATTAAAACTTCCCACGCACAGGTTTTCTTTTGTTTTTTAGTATAATGGAAAGAATCAGAAAAGGAAGTGATCTGCCGAAAAAAAGTGGGGGTTACCGAGCATCCAACAAAAATATTCGCACACCAAGTTAGAGCAAAGGACATCAGCTCTATAAATATGGAATAGGTGTAGTCAGGAGATGTCATTAAATAATGGAAAAAATTTTGCCACTGACTCTTGAATTTTTGTTTCCCAGGCGTTTCGGCTAATACTTAAGCCTTAATCAGTGAACTGCGAAAAGCGCAGTTCGTTGTCATACGCTATTTAAAAGTAAAACGTAGCGCGAGGCTTGCGCGCGTGACCATGTTAAGTGTTTATGCTCGCGCAATGCCTTTGAAGGGTCTGGGATTATGATATGGTCGTTCCTCGCGTTCGGGTCCAAAGTAGAGTGCCAAGCTTCGAGGAAAAGTCGCTCGTGGTAATTGCTTTCAAACCCAACAACCTTGACGTTTTCAAAGTCCATGTTGTGGTTGGAATGGTGGACATTGGTGGACATTGGAGTTTTGATCGGAACCTGCCACTGCCTTTTTATGCTCCGCGATTCTGGTCTTTAATGGTCTTTCTGTCTGGCCATAGAAGGTCAAAGTAGCTTACAAGCCACAACTAACCATCAACAGCATTTTTCCGCGTCCAAAAGAGCAAGACGAATCTGAGCGCCAGAAATCAGGTATAGTGTACAAAATTAATTGCACACAGTGTTATTTTGTACACTATAGCCAGACAGAAAGACCATTAAAGACCAGAATTGCGGAGCACAAAAAGGCAGTGGCAGGTTTCGATCAAAACTCCAAAGTTGCAAGCCATGTCCACCATTCCAGCCACAACATGGTCTTTGAAAACGTCAAGGTTGTTGGGTTTGAAAGCAATTACCACGAGCGACTTTTCCTCGAAGCTTGGCACTCTTCTTTGGACCCGAACGCGAGGAACGACCATATCATAATCCCAGACCCTTCAAAGGCATTGCGCGAGCATAAACACTTAACATGGTCACGCGCGCAAGCCTCGCGCTACGTTTTACTTTTAAACAGCGTATGACAACGAACTGCGCTTTTCGCATTTCACTGATTAAGGCTTAAGTATTAGCCGAAACGTCTGGTAAACAAAAATTCAAGAGTCAGTGGCAAAACTTTTTCCACCATTATTTAATAACATCTCCTGACTACACCCATTCCATATTTATTCCATATTTAACAATTATTCCATGAGCCCGAGTTGGATATGAAGTGATAAAATAACCAACGAGCGCGTAGCGCGAGTTGGTTATAATCACTTCATATCCAACAAGGGCGAATGGAATAATTGTTTTAGTAAATTCTCAAACCGGGTTTTGCCGCTGATTTTTATTTCCACAATTTTACACAGCGTCGGGAAAGAGCATACAACTTCCGGTCACACGCGTCCCGACTCCCGCCATCACCAGATTATTACATAACAAAAAGCTGAATGAAAGTGACAGCTACGCAAACGACAATCTGTCGTCAACTTCTGGCGAAAACCAAGCTCGAATTATTTAACCGGTCAAATACAAGGTAAACAGACGATTTTGGAAGTTTTCAAGTGTGAAGAAAGTGTTCAAAGTTTAGAAAGATTTTCCTGATTCTCCGCCTCCGTAGTGGTTATGAACTTGTACATTGCAGTTGAAGAAAACCTGCGGAAGGCTTCTACGTTCACTTTGGTCGTCTCTTGGTTTTTGGAAAAGAGCCTCGGACATCGGGTTCAGGTGATCTAAATAGTTTTTAATTGTTTTCACTGGGCACCTCTGAGAACCAGCGACAGCAAAGATCTTCGCATCAGATTCGTCCTCGGAGTCTCCAAGGCCGCCTTGATGATTTTTTGTGCTGGGCAGTGAACCAGCCTGTCGTCTGTTCAACTCAAAATACTCGCCACCTTGTGGCGTTTTTCTTAAGGACAGCATTCCAGGGGTCAACTGCCGCTGGTTTTCTGCCAGTGTCGACCGTTATAGAGGGCTGAAGTTTAAAACTTCGTGGGGAAAATTTTTTAACTTGGCGTACTATTTTCCATATGACGTAAAACTCCGAATATTGGCTCATAGTCGGAGATTTTTAGCCAATCGAAAAGCTAGAAATGCAATAGTCGGAGCTGAGAATTTACTAATTATATATATATTTGTAGCTGATGTCCTTTGGGTTAACTTGGTGTGCGAATATTTTTGTTGGATGCTCGGTAACCCCCACTTTTTTTCGGAAGATCACTTCCTTTTCTGATTCCTTCCATTATACTAAAGAACAAAAAAATCCATACGTTGGAAGTTTTAATTATTTCTCATATACTATTCAAACTGAGGGTCGAATGGATACAGGTGTGCGTGACTTAAAGGTTGTAGTTTTTATAAATTAAGGCTAATTTTAGCTGATTTAATGGCATATCTAGCAAAGATCTATCAAATAGGCCTATATATGCTGTGTTAAACACAAATAACATACATATGATTCTTTAACTTAAATATATGCCGATAGTAATGAATCCGGCCAGAATCGCCCCCGAATGACTGAAAATACCAGAAATGCTATGGTCCGTGCCACGCCTTATCTTCAAAACGAGTTCGGTGACCCCCGATTTTTTTTTTTTTACGTTATTAATCTAATTTTATCATTTTCTACCTGCAGCCAAAGTTTTAAAAAAATCTGTGCGAGGGAAGTCTTTGGGCGCGAACGTCCTTAAGTAAACCATGACGGCAACGGCAACGGGAAGGTCGCTAAACAAAAGATTTAATGAGCAAAACAATAGCTGTGCACGTGCGTTATAATTCTTGGTACATTTCTTGTCGTCCTCTGCAAAACAACAACGTGAAATGATCAAATTCTCCGTTCTCCAGAGAACGTCGGAAGCGCGACAGCTAATTTTTCTATTTTTATTTCAATTGCTTCGCCCTGTCCAAGAATAAATTAGGTAATGCTTTGGACACTAAGAAACAAAAGAAAATGACCTTAGAGTATGACGAGATTTTTTGATCGACGTTGTCCCCGGGGTCGCCGTTGTAACCTCACTAATTTTAAAAATAGAAGAGTAACCAGTAAGTGAGTATGAATAATTCCCATCATAAGAAGAAACACAATAAGTACTGCAGCTACCCTCCTAAACCGTGCTTATAATATACCGAGTACAATGAAAAGGAAATCGTCTGAAAATTACAGCAATTACCTGACTGACGCTCTTCTTGCCAATTAAACGGCTATCCGCCTGCCGTCATCTCTAACGTCCTAAAAAAGAAAGAAACCTTCCCCCGGAATCTATTCCTTCACCGGGAGAATTGGTGGGCATGCTTTCCAGTTTAATAGAAAATAAATCCCCCGCCATGGCCTGCCTTCCTTTTATTCGTGGTATCACAGAACCCCTAACACGCCTTCTTCGAAAGAATAGAGAATCTTCCGAATTCGAATACGTTTGGAATCTTGGCACAATGCTAACACTGATGAAGAAGACAATAACTCTAAGCTGTTGCCAAAGCAGTACTCTATTCTTTTAGATTAGTGCATTTTTCCCTTTAAACGTTTGTATAAATTATTACGGCACACTGTCATTTTGTATGTATTTCGATCTCGTGCATTTACGTTTTTTTAAGGCTTTAGTCTGAAAGCCGAAAGCTTAGTTCGTTTTAAATCTTCCTTAACCAAAGAACGCTTTTTATATGAATATGACTCCCTAATTTTGTTTAATTCTGGAACGTTTGTGACTTCTCGGTAACTTTACGGGAGGTCGCAACCTCCCTTAAATTACCGGGTAGAAACAAACATTTACACCCCTACAGGTGATCTATTTTGACCAGGCCGACCGAAATTTGCCGTTCCATTTTGACAAACCGGATCATTGTCTCACTTCTCTCCAGTAGATTAAGAAATTCGGAAAAGGAATACAAAATGGTAAGAGCCATTCCTCTTGATTGGCCCGGTTTGATCGGATTTTCTTCGAGTATTCCCATTGGTCTCTGGCCAGTCGCTCTGGCATATTTAAAAGCACCCCAGGGTTTCGATGCCGCCATCTTGGATTGTAGCTGGATGCTTCCTCCCTCTGCAAATGTTTCTCCTCCCTAACCCTCCTCAGCTACCAAATCCAAGATGGCGGCCTTATACGAAAATGTGCACTCACGCCCCAATAATTCCCTATTACGCCTGCACTGCAGGTTGATTTTTTGCCGTTATGAACGCCATCCAGAATAACTGCACTCAGTACTCATAGCATTACGAATTGACTGGCAAAAGTGAATCCTTTGACTCAGCTTTGTCCTTTGATGTCTTTGATCTTGGTGGATCTTCATGCATGGTACTATAAGCCTAATTAACTGTGACACAATAGGAATAAGTCAATTGAAGATAGCTAAACTTTCCCCGAGGACAATGGGCTTCGAATTCCGTGTTGTTTTTGTTTATTTTGCCGACCAATCATTTTTGGCAGTGCATCAGACCACATCTTAATGTGACTATCGTTTCAAAGGTCTGAAATAATGTCGTCTCAAACGACTGTAACGATACAAGACGTTTGAGTTTGGTGTCATTTTATGCCGCTCAAGAAAGAAGGGGAGGCTACACAGGGAAAATGTTTTTGTGTGCCACTTAATGAACTTCATCATTAAGACCTAACTGAATTTACATTCACGTTATGTAATTCACAGATACAAAAAAGTACGTAAAAATTTACCGTACAGAAGAGGATTTGCCGAGGTAAAGCTTTGACAAAGTTACTGCCTGTATCTCAAAGAATGGCAAGGGTGGCGTAGACGTCTACTCAATTCGTATACAAGATCTCTGCTAATTTATATAATTTACAGAATTATTCAGTAGCCGGTAAACGAACTCTCGACTGTGTAGCAGGTGGAAGGAAAAATACATGCGGGCGGAGATAGCCAAGAGTGGTCTGGAGAGGGAAGATTCACACTCGCCTTTTTGTTTGTTTTTGCGCATGTCGGGAGCCTGGTCACAGCTCCCATCCAGGACACCACTTTTAAATTAATGTCGTTTTCGAGGGAAAGTTTTTGGAATATTTGACGCTGCATTTCCGTTAGCCGAGAGAGTAAATCTGGCGATGTACTTACTTCGTTTTATATGACGCGTGATTGATGAAAAAAAAAATTCGTGATGCGTGGTCTAATATATAGGAAAATTTGCCATCCTGTTCTCTGACATTTTGAAACATCTAATATAATATCCCCTGATTTTTCCCTGACCGGTGTGGCAACCTTTCCCCACCGTCAGCGCATGTTACGTTGCAAAACTAGGAACGTACAAAATATGTAAAGAAACCCTGAGATGCGAAAAATGTGATTTGTGAATCAGCATCATCAAACAGCAACAGAAACGTTTATTTCACGCCTGAGTTGAAAAATATAGTGTTTTGATTGAGTAGAAACAACGATAGGGATGACGGATACCAGAAATAAAGTAAGAGTTAAAGTAAAAACATGTTGCCTCCTATTATGCAGATAAGGGGCAAACCAGTATTTTTCCAATATTGGTCTTCTGAACATAAAACTCCATTTGTAAAAATAATAGACGGAGCTAGCTACTTTCTAAGAACTAGAAAGCTGGGCCGCTCCTAGTAACAAGTAAACCAAGGCACGTTCCCTCAGTCTTCTTTTTTTTCGTTTTTGTTAAAACACTCTTAATACTTGAGGGATGAATTTAATTAATTTTTATCTTGAACATTGCCTCAATCATCGTTTCATGAACATTGCCTCAGTCAGCCATATTTTTTGTCATGGACATGGTCTCCGTCGACTCAGTCGTCATTTTGCCATGAACTTAGCGTGAACTTCACCTCAGACATCTTCCATCTTCCACGGTCATGGAAAGGAATGTTTTAACTGATTAAAAAGGCAGGAAACTGGCCTAAATAACAAGAGGTCCCGTTTTTGCCACATTTTGAAGCACGGAAAGTGCATTGTACTCCTTCAGACTCCACAGTTTCTTGTCCTTTTTCTCCATACCATTACAAAGGTCCCTTGATAAGCGACACTAACTCTTATTCCTTATTTTCCACCAAACATACTGGACAATCAAATTGTACATCATAGCCATAGAACCAATCAGTATCGACTATTTCTGAGAAGAACGATCCTTATTGTTCAGTTTACCAGAATAAAACCATCTGTAGAATCCTTCAACTCAGGGGAAACCATATACTCGCCACCATTTGAGCCAAAATGCTGAACTCCATGCAACATAACAGGCTTGTTAACAGTAAAGTTAAATCGGTCAGCGATAGAATTAATGTAATCCCACCCTCATCCTCCGGTTTGTGACCGAGAGAACTTTATAAATCTGGAACATCGGCGAATAGGCGCTTTTGCTTTCCTTGAGTTTGCTTGTATGGAAAAGGTGTTGATAAAACAATGTTTTATCATGTCACCAATCTCTTGAAAAGAGAGAATGCAAGAATCGAATACAACAGAGGCAAACTCTTTCTGAGACATCAAAGGAAACCTCTTTCACGATCTCTTCTCCCAGAATTCTCCTCTTCCCATCACTTTCAAGAGTTCTCCTTTGCCTCTCATTTTCTTTTGTTGCCCAGCGGTCAACAGCTTTAAACAGTTTCACTTCCTTCAAGTAACACCTATCTCTCTTCACAACAGATTCAACTACTGATCTTTCAACTGTAACAAATTCATCTCGCGTCACAGCTTCTTCTGTCTGCCTCTCGATCACTTCCCAAAATCGATCTTCCGAATCTTTGTATTCAAATTTCTGAGCGTGTAGCAGAATGCAAAACACGTTGGATGCTTTCAAATTGTCTCGCATATATGCGGTATATTTCTCAGCAAGGGAAGGCACTATGTATTTGTTCGCCAAGTACAGCACTCGGATCACATTGCTTGCGCTCAAAGTTACTTCGTCGGTGTACATGAAACAGAACAACTCCAACAGACTCTCGTAGTCACAGTCACGCAGTTCAATAGAGTCTGTAGTCTCTGCCATTTGACCATAGAACGTGGCATAGAACACCGGACTGCTGATTGCAAGTACAAACTTGTGAGCTGGGATCACCTTCTTGCTTTCACTTTCGTCCGTCGACAGTTCACATCACTCAAGAGCTGATTGTTGAAAATAAACGTGGTTCTTTCCGCGACCCTTTCGTTTGCCAGTTGAAATTCTCTTTAACAACAGCCATAGCTGCTCTGGCTTCTTGATCTTTTTAGATTTGTTCGTTAGAGCAATGTTTCGAGTGTCTTCGTTTGACAGAAACGAAACAACCGAATAAAGTCGAATAAAAATAACCGGGGGGGGGTTACTTAACAAAGTTTAATACGGGAGGCTCCGCTCTGAGGTCCAACCCCTTACCTTTTATATACCATTTTGGCAGAAAAGGTACCCCTTTTATATACCTTTTATTGAAAAAAGGTACCCCTTTCAGATACCTACTTTAGGAATTCTTGTTCTCATTTTCATGTAGTGCTTAATAAATACACTGACAAAGCCATAAGGGGCGTCTATTCGAAATATTATAATTAAAGGCCCTTGTAAATGCCTAAATGACCGATTTCCCTACCCTTCTATATACCACATCTTGTGAACTCCCTACCCTTTTATATACCTGAAGCGTGAAAAAGGTACCCCTTTCGGGCGGAGCCTCCCCGTATAGGCCATTATAGGGAGTACCCCCCTCCCTGAGAAAAATAAGCGGAAGTACTTTAACCGCAGGACAAGCCCCTTGGCGTTTGGCGTTCCTGCTTGTCATACTCTCACGCAACCTCTTTAAGTTACTGAGAGGCTTGGAATCAAAGTAAACCAAAACCCTGCAGCAAGCCGGTTTCTACAACAAGTACCATGGAATCTGTGGGTGCACATATTGATCAAAATCAAGACTGAGAATATTAATATTATATTAAGAGATTTTAAAAAAGATTGACACTGGCATGAGAGACAAACACATATAAGCTCATATAAGGAATTTTGTTCCGCATGAGATACTATGTACTCGATCTCCTTACGTTTGTAATGTTTCAGTTCAACGTCGTCTCGATTATGGGGATGATGTTCAAAGCGAGACTACCAGAGATTACAGCAGCTTCACTGATCTTTCCACAAGTATCACTGATAATTTCGGCTCAAGTTATGACAGTAATACTCTGATGAACTTTCTCGAGATTCAAATTGGAACACACATAATCATCAACGGGCCATCGGTCAAGCGATTACGTTGTTACTTCAGTTGTAAACCCACTTGACAAGCCACGACGACGTGACAAAACCTTCCTCGCAAAAGATATCAGTCATTGCGCTGAGTGAAAAGCTGCGTCTGTCGGGTTATGCTCGAAAAATAGAGTATTGTGCTTTCGGGCGTCGCCCATGAAACCAGGGTATTATGCTTAAAATTATGTTCCGCTGGAGGTATAATGCTGAAAGCCGGACTAAAATGACACTTCCACAACATCCCCCATAGGCCCATACCTATTAATAAACATTCCTGGTCTTTCATTTTTGAAAGAAATGTTATCTTTCATTTTTGAAAGAAATGTTAGACAATAATTATTCAGTTAAACATTTGATGAGTAAGTGAAAGATCGGAAATTGTGAGGCATTGAAAGGCTTAGTGTATGTCTTTCTCCAATGAACCTGCATATGATGAGCCAAAAACTAACAGCACCGAAAACGCACTGTGTACGAGTCTAAGGTATCAAGTTCCTAAAATATTCCCACTTTTATCAACTTTGTACATTCTTGAGCGAGTTGCTGGCAAAATTGGGGTACACTTCTCACGGTTTTCAGAAACGGCATTATGCTGCAAAACTATTAGGTTTATGGCAGCATTATGCCTAATGCTCTAGATATAGTGTTATGCTCAAAATTATGCCGGCAAAATCCGGCAGACCCTACTGACTGGGAGTCTCATTCAGTGAATATAGAACTTTTCAAAATTAAATGATTTCACACTAGAACGGTTTTGGCTGTAATAATGTACCAAGATATCTTTCAAGAAATTATATTAAAAACCTAAATCACTACTCTTCATGACTAAAACTAAACTTTTAAAAAAAAGGCCAATGCTTTTTAGTTTTAAATACATGTTTCGACAGTTATGTCTGCCGTCATCAGTTAAAACTAGAGTTAACTGAAATATACATTTTTTATTCAACACGTTTTGCCTAGAATAACTTATGTAACACCAATAACATACGTCAGTGCAATGAATTATTTCATATATACATCACATAACTTCACTGCACGGGAAAATATGAACTCAATAATTTGACCTTGCTCCCATTGTGTGGCTTCATAGCTCAGTTGGTAGAGCATCGCACCGGTATCGCGGAGGTCATGGGTTCGAATCCCGTTGAAGCCCTGATTTTTTTCAGGCTTCTTCTTTTCAATTGCTTAAATTGGAAAATTTACTGCGAGGATCATACTTCACTTGCATACGTCAGTGCAATTTAAAACAAAAGAACAACAGGCAAATGCATAAAAAAACATTTAAAAAATCAAAAATTAATCCTCCAAAGTGAGTATTATAACAAATATTAAATGTACAAATGACACGAACTTGGATTTTTTCCGACTGTTGATGTCATTTCTACATTTAAGACACATTAAGATGAAGAATTTGCTGATTTAAAGCAGGCTTCTCCTAATTGAGGTACATAGCTTCTTTACTTGAAACATTGTGGCAGCAGAGTCCTAAATGGTAAAAGACTCTACAGAACATGAAACTGAAGCTATCTACATATTAAGAGAACCCAACTTTAACTCAGCAAATTAAAGTTTGTCTCTCTCATTGATTTTCCTATGGGTGTATATGTAAGCTCTGACTTGCAACCCTTACCACGCAGAAATAAATTTACAATACAGGGCAGAATATCTGGAAAAAATGTCAACTTGACAATAAATTTGTCCTATTAAAGGAGAATACTTATTTAACATGTCAGAGTTGCCGAAGCCTCATGGTAAGTGCGCTTGCCTCCGAATCAAGCAGTACAATTTAAAGCCATGGCCAGGGACTTTGTGTTGTGTTCTTGGGCAAGACACTTTACTCTCACGACGTGTCACTTCACCCAGGTCTACAAATGGGTCCTAGCAAACTTAATGCTGGGGGTAGCCCTGTGATGGACTAGCACCACATTCAGGGGGACTAGAGAGGCTGGGATAAGCCCAAGTCTGATGGGCCACTTGGCTAGTATGTAGACTTTTAGTTTTGCTTACATATATGCAACATAACAGCAGGTGACCTAAACACACCAGGAGAGCTTCCACGGAGCTCTCTATAGCAGTTTGTATGGCCCATACAAACTCCTACAGACACTTTATAGAGTCAATCACATACAAACTCCTACAGATAGTTCATAGAGTCAGTCACATACAGACTCCTAGGCTACAGACACTTCATAGAGTCAATCACATACAAACTCCTACAGACACTTCATAGAGCCAATCCAATTCACTAATCACAGTGACTTTATATTAGATCCAAAACTATGAACTGCATATGACGAAAACAGAAAACAGTCACAAAACCCTGACGTGATTTTCTACAATAAAATTCCCCTGTGAAGAGGGGATACCATATTAAAGCAATTCCAAAAAAGATTGCTTGGGCATATAATTGTTGAGCTGCTCGACAAGACAATCCTTAAAATATGCATCAATCCACAGTAGAGGAACTTTACCAGCTGGTACTAATTTGACTCTTTCCTCACAGTCAGAGCATGAGTATGTTGCAGAACTATACACGTCCAGAAGATGTCAGTAACGGACCCGGGTCTTTGAGGATCAACTAGACCAAGCTAAAAACAAAAGTGGGAAACTGCCCTCTTTTATCGCTGGTTCCATTTGAGGATACAGGTGAACTTCTGAAGACGAACTGTACTCCCTCGGCCTCGACAGGTGTTTGTCCTTCTTCACCATAGCATGATGAAGGACCCTTGATGAGTGACACAACTTCATATTCCTTGTTTTCCACCAGACTAACAGGATGATCAAATAACACAACATAGCCATAATAGGCAGAAGCCTCGTCCTTTTCTGAATTGTAGGATCCTGATTTTTTTACGAGAGAACCATCCGTAGCATTTTTAATTTCAGTGGAAACTTTGTACTGTCCACCAACTGAGCCAAAATGCTGAACTCCGTGTAACTTGATAGGCTTGTTAACAGTGAAAAGAATACGATCAGCCGAAGAACTTGTGTAACCCCACAAATTGTTTTTCGATGTAACCTGTACAAAACGTTTGCATTGGTAAAAACGTGCAATCCTTGGCGCTTCTAAAAATGGTAAAGAAGTTGTTAAAATACCACTGTAGTGTTTCATTACGTCACTTATCTCTTGAAAGGTTAGAATACTAGCATCAAACACAAAGGAGACAAATTCTTTCTGCGACATCAATGGAAACCTTATGGACTTCACGATCGTCTCTCCTAGAATTTGTCTCTTCGCATCTCTGTCAAGAGTTATCCCTTGCCTCTCACTTTCTTTTGTAGCCCAGCGATCAACGGCTTTAAACAGTGCCACTTCCGTCACGTTCAACCTTTCTCTCTTCACAACAGACTCGACTACAGATCGCTCAACTGTGACAAATTCATAGGATGCTATAGCTTCTTCTGTCTGCTTCTCGATCACTTCCCAGCATCGATCTTCCAAATCTTTATCTTCAAATTTCTGAGCGTGTGGCAGAAGGCTAAACACGTTGGATGCTTTTAAATTGTCACGAAGATATGCAGTACATATCTCAGCGAGGGAAGGCACCATATATTTGTTGGCCAAGTAAAGGACTTGCATGACATTACTTCCGCTCAAATTCGCTTTGTCGCTGTAGAAATAACGAAACAACTCCAACAGACTCTCGTAGTCACAGTCAGGCAGTTCAATAGAGTCTGTAGTCTCCGCCATTTGACCATAGAACATGGCATAGAACACCGGACTGCTGATTGCAAGCACAAACTTGTGAGCTGGGATCATCTCCTTATTTTCACTTTCGCCGGTCGACATTGGAACAACAAATTTCACATCACTCAGAAGCTGGCTGTTGAAAATAAACGTGGTTCTCTCCACGATAGTCCATCGTTCCGTCTGCCAGTTCTCTTCAACAACAGCCATGGTTGCTGTTCTTGATCTTAGCAGTGTTACTGTCGAAACAAGTACTATACTGTTTTATCGCTGAGGCGAGAATATTTGAGATCAAATATGGCGGACCACTCGGTTGGTGCCCGGGACGAGTCGCATGAAAGCGAGGCTAGTCAGGCACGTTACTGAGGCAGACCAGAGCACGTGGCGATAGTTCTTATCCTTGAGAAAGCATGGGCGTTAACCTGCGAGGTAGCATACGCATATAATGGGTTCGATTTTAGCTGAAGAGGGGTATCCAGCATCAGGGTATCATGTAGCCTGCGAGCAGGCTCACTCGTGGGAAGCCGCAACCGAGAGCTGACGAGAAGAATGGGGCGCCGGCTTCTCCGGTTCTCGGTTGCCTTTGTCCCCAAACAAGTGAGCCTGCTCGCAGGCTAGTGCTTATGGAGAGCAATTCAAGGAAGTTACCGATCGATGCCATATTTAAGACAGATGATGAAACTGAACCAAATAATTACACGCCAAATCTTTACTGTCTAATTTAAATAGAATTTTTGAAAAATTGATGTATAAAAGAATGAAAGTTTTCATAGATGAAGAAGACATACTTTATCGCTCTCAATACGGATTCCGTGAAGAACACTCAACCCAGCATGTAATCATTGACATAGTTAATACTATTCAGAGCAATATGGACAAACGTCTATTTTCGTGTGGTGCTTTTATAGACTTAAAGAAAGCTTTTGACACAGTAGATCATGCCATCTTACTTGATAAACTTAACCATTATGGTTTTCGCGGAATAATAAACAATTGGTTCTCATCCTATTTGCAAGACCGGACACAAACAACACAAGTTGATCCACATAGCTGAAAGATCCTTAACAACTTGTGGTGTTCCGCAAGGTTACGTATTAGGCCAATTATTGTTTATATTGTATATCAATGATATTTACACCTGTTCCAAAAAACTCAATTTCTATCTTTTTGCTGATGACACATATCTTATACGCGGACAAGAACCTTAAGTCATTAGAACATACACAGCGAATGCTGAGCTACATAAATTGTATGTTTGGCTAACATCAAACAATTAACCCTTAACATAAAAAAATCAAATTTCGTTATATTCCGTCCATATCAAAAGAGACTATCCTTTCAACCCAAAATAAGCATATTTGACAATGAGAAGACTACGAACGTTCCCCTAGACTGCAAGTATCTAGGAATATTAATTGACTCTAATATAAAATATAAATATAAGACCTTTATTTACCCTCGGCAGTGCTTATAGCACAAGTGCTAGTGGGGCCGAGCAAACAACTGAAACACATAATTCAAATTGAATATAAAATTGTTAAGAATCCCAACTGGCCGGTGGCAAACCAGTTGGCTATTTACTAGCGTGGCCGAGGATTTGAACTCGGAGCAAATAAAGCCTCCTAATCTTTCTTGGAAGATCCGTATTGAGTATATCGCTTTAAAAATTAGTAAAACCGTAGGTCTTATTGCAAAATTAAGACACTTTCTACCTCTCCACACCCTACTGCATATTTATCAGTCTTTGATCTCTCCTTATATCACTTATGGATTATCTGTCTGGGGTCAGGCCTATAAGTCTTATCTAAATAGAATCTTAATACAACAAAAACGTGTACTATGCTTTATGTACGTCGCAAAGAAAAATGAACACACCATTCCACTCTTTATTAATGCTAAGATTTTGCCTCTAAACTTTTTATACTATAGAACTTTATCTGAATTGATGCACGACGTTAGCACTGCTTCCGCCCCAAATAACATATGTAATTTATTTACAAAAACGTCCAGTGTCCATTCTTACAAAAAAAAGGCTTTTCAAGAATAGGCGCTAAGCTATGGAATGAGATACCAAGCTCTCTGAGAGAACTACCGAAGAAATGATTCAAAATCAGAATTAAAAATAAACTATTAAGTGTTCTCGAAGATAAAGATTTCTTTATTGAGATTCGCGGAATCATTTCTAAATTAAAATTTCGGTAAGAAAATAAACAAACTATTAAATAACATTCTTTTCCCACTTTTTCTTTTATTTTACTCACTTTTTTTCCTAACTATTTTTCTCTGCTTACCACAGCTATATTAATATTAATTAATGTAATAATAATAATAAATAATTGGTAGCTAATTATTGACTGGCCCGCCTAGACTAGCATAGCTATCCGCGGGCCAGTCCAACTGTAAAATGTTTTTAGTAGGAAAAAAATAAATGATGATGATGATGATGACTCTTCTGCTCCCTGTAGCTCTTCGTTTATTTCCGAACGTGCCAAGACATACAACAAGGCTGTGCTTGGTCGTAACTTACAAGTATCAAGTCATGTATGTTTGTATCAAAAAATTGACAATTTTTTCTTGAACGTGAAATACCAATTTTATTTGCCGTAAATTACGAGTACCAATTTATTTTTCCCTGAAACGTGACTTTAGCCCCTTTACCACCCTGAGCCAACCTTTGGAATAAATGATAGTAAATTTGATAGGAGAAACTATAGAGACTGTCAAACCAGGTGATTTAATTTCAAAAGTTTCCCGGAGGTATACATGCACACGGAACGTATATGGTCGCTATCCAATCAGCCATGTAAAGAACGTCTTGATGAATAAATAACACTTTATGCAGAAACAGCCTTAATGTTAAAGGAAATATGTGATGTCTAGTACAAAAGAGGAAAATCGCTTAAAGACACACGTGAGATCCAAACTCTAGAGAGCTATAAAGGCAAAGAAACTACAGTAGCAAACACCAGGTGTTGTGTAGTATCCCTGTCAAAAACGACAGGTCACCAGGTGTTGTGTAGTAGCCCTGTTCACGATAGAGCGCATGTGCGGTCTTGATTGACGCCAATTTTGTTTAACCAACTGAGAAACGGTAATACTATGTCCAGCGCCACGAATTCGCCGCGTGTCAGCTAAGAGTTGCATGTGCCTTTCGAACATCTCTTTATCCGCCGGCTTTTGGCCTTCTGTTTGTAAAGAATATTTATCATCCTTATGTTGTGTGAAGGCCGTGTCCGTTGATTACAAGCACATACGCCTTACTTTCTTCCAACTTGCATGCATATACAAAGTTTCCGATTTTCGTCCTAGCATCTTTTCTTCGTATTTTTTTTTCGAACAAGACGGCTATGAGGTGAAAGTAGCTTTCTTCTCTAGCCGCTTCGAAAACCTTCTCGATCCAGGAACACAAACTGCGACTTTTAAATCTTTCATGGACGATTAAACAGTTCCTCAATATCAGTATTACTATTTTCACACGCCTCATGAGGTCGATAGAGGAGGATTTTTCTCGCAAATAACAACTTGAAAACTGTTCCGACCGATGAGAAATCAAATTGCCGCACATGCGCAGAAGGTTGTCAAATGCCCTTTATTATAACGAAGTCCTTGGTATAACGAATGATCTTTGTTCAAACAATATATAGTCACAAATGTATGGAAACGAAACCTCCATATTTTGGCAGTCCCTTGGTCCTTAGTTATATAGGGGTTCCCTGTAATCTGTTTATCAAATAAAATTTTACTACTAGTACTGACTTTTTTTTTGCCTGCAGTGCAGGCGATGGATTGTAATGGTATGTAATTGAAAAAACGTACTGTGCGGCTTTCTACGCAGCCCTAGCCCTGCTACACCTATCGTTATTTTTAATACCTATTTTCTTTAGAAATCACTTTTTGCTAGTCGCCTATGCAATAGTTTGAACTGAAAAGTGATTAATTTAGTTATTTTGGTACAATTGAAAGGAAGTCGGTAAACCGGTTTCCAGTCAATTGCTACGTCGCTCTCGAGCTCATGGTCATCAGACCATTTTTCTTGACTTCGGGTAGGACACTTTTTTTAATACGAACTAGCCCTCTCGTAGACTACTTTGTTGGCCTTTTCAGTTTTCAAGAACTGTTCATGAAAATCTTCACACTTTTTGTTCTTAATTAGAGAGCAATCTCTATTCAATTGCTTCAGAGATTTTAATACAGATATAAGGCCTTGAAAAGCCAGAAAATTTCATTTGATGCCGAAAAGTTTTTCAAACTCGTGATAAGAAAGGAAAGTTGTCGAATCTTCCATTAGATGGGGAAAAAAATGCCGCCTTTGCGTACCACGATTTGTAAAAACCTGGTCCATTGTCGATTTTTATGAGTGAGTTATGTCAAAGGCTAGATGACAGGTAGTGATCAATAGAGGTCACACAAGGATTAAAGCTTACTTCTGACAAGATTTGCAAAACTTCCATAATGAAGAGATCCGAAAAACCGTATTTTGGTAAGTCGTCCTGTTTGGGGTCGCCTCTAAAGATAACAGGCCCACCAAAAACGTTGCAATTCAGAGTCAAAAAAGTACTTCCATTTGCCATGATTTTCTGGGTCAAGGTATTTTTTGAGCCAGGTAGATTTGAGTGCTTTGTTGAATGATTCTAAATCAATCATCTTTAGACCTCCGTCTGAATAGCCGCCGATCATCGCTTTCCGCTTGATTTTGACTCCTTTGCCACTCCATAAAAAATGGAAGAAATATTAGCTCAATTCTTTAAGCACAAGGTAATTTGTTGGTAACGGTGACAGGATGTAGACCAGTTTTGAAGCTATCAAACTTTTAAACACTGTAATCTTTCCAAGAAGACTCAATCGCCGATATTCCCAGCTGCCTAAGCACTCATTGACTTTTGCCAATCTATCAGAGTAGTTTGCCTCCATGATGCCTCCTTGATGTAAAAAGGTAATCTTGGTAGCAGTGACCGATAATAATCCTTAATTAATATTAAAATAAGACACGAATAATCCGTAATCTTTCAATCCGTAATCCTAAAACCCCGATAGGGTTACCTCAATGGAATACAGCGGAACCTCGATTTAACGAACCTTAATATAACGAAGTCCTCGGTATAACGAACGATATTCAGGTAATAATGCAGGCTGCAATGGTGGAAAGAATGGCGGGCTCAAAATGAGGTAGCGAAGACGTCGTTCTCCCCCTGCCTGCTGAGAGGCTCGCTTATATATTCAGTCGTTTGCTTATAAATATGCAATATGTAAAGAGAAATTGTGTCTTCAAACAGAAATTTCTTGTGTACCGCGGGGAAATTAATGGCCCGGAAACCTTCTCAACGTTAATTTTGTCCGAAAAAAAAATTGATTCTCCACGAGAACACCAGCTTTCCATTAGTGACGAGAAAATGTTGTTACTCATTAGGAAAACTGAGAAAACTTATTTAGCTCGTAACTCTTTTTGTTTACCTGAACGACGAGATTCCGGATATTTTTTCAAACTGCCCGGCCTGGCGCGCAGCCAAAACTCTCGTACGCTTTTTGCGTTTTTTCCGCTCTGGGGCCCGTTTCTCGAAGATCGCGGTAATTACCCGTTAAGCTGTTTTGTTTTTCATTGCAGATGGGAATTTCAAAAGGTTTGAAAATTGTACAGTAAAGTTATCAGCTAAAGAAACAAAATGGACTTCATTAGAGGTTAGAACATACCCTACTTTTCTTGAGACTTTGATTTCAAAATATGATAACGGGCCCGTTAAGTTACCGGGAGTTTCGAGAAACGGGCCCCTGAACCCTCGAACCACTCCTCGGCAAATTTTCCCGCGCCCCAAACCTCCACATGTACAGTTATTAGGGAGCTTAAGAAAACCACGACGGCAACGGCAGCGGCAACGACGCTAAACAAAAGGTTTAATGAGCAGAACAATAGCTGTGCACGTGCGTTTTAACTCTGTACATTTCTTTGCCGTCCTCTGCAAATCAACAACGTGAAATGACCAAGTTCTGCGTTGTCTGAAGAACGTGAATCACGACGGCTAATTTTTTAAATTTTTATGCCAGATTTATTGATGTGTCCCAGATTCAGTTTCGTCATGGCTTTGACAGTGATAAACAAAGTGAATAACTTTGAGGTATCCCGAGATTCGTAGGTAAAATATAAATTCATCTTTTAATCCACGTTGTCCTCGGCGTCGCCGTCGTGGTTTCTTAAGCTCCCTAGTTTAATCCAAGATAGCGACCTAATACGAAATGTGCATTCGCACGCTAATAATGCAGTCCAACCCCTATTAAATGGCCACCCCCTGGGAAATGGCCAGTGGCCACTTAAACGGGGTTGATCACTTAATACAGGTTAAAAGCAACAGCAAAGCACTCATCAGGATTTTGATTAATGGCCGCCTAAAATGCCTCGCCGCTTAATAGGGGTTCAACTGTACCAACTTTTTGTCGTTATGGACGCAAACCGGGATAATGCACTGGCTGATTCTGTGATAATAGAATCCTTTGACTCATCACAACCAGCAAGGGGCACTACTTTTGACAGCCGAAAATATCACTACAGCAAAGTAAAATTGGTGTGACAAAATATTTCGTTTGGTGATCTGCCCGAAGTACGTCAGATTACAAATATAAGAACCATTTGGGAAGCTCTCAAAACGCCTCTCGCCAAAACGCTACTAAGATAGGTCAACAAATTGTTCAGATAGTACCTGACATTACCTGTGGCATCGGTGACTTAGGAGCGCACATTTTCTACCCTATGAAGACTAAAAACTTACCTTAAAAGTACTATGAAACAGGATCGTCTAAACAACTGCTTCTTCCTGCATTGTCATAAGTCTATTACTTGTCGAAAGAAGTTTGTTTGTGCAAACGAACAACGCAAAAGACATTTTGGAGAATACGAGTAGAGGCCAGGTATTCACTTGGCTTAACGATGAGCCCACAATGTTTCAAAACGCTACACCGCCTCTACTGCTGACACTGGAACAACAAATTTCACATCACTCAAGAGCTGATGGTTGAAAAAAAACGTGGTTCTCTCCACGATAGCTGATCGTTTCGTCTGCCATTTCGAAGTAGGGAGACGTTTTTGAGACGTTTTTGAGACGCGGACGGCAACCGAAAGTCTATTTTCACTTTTAACTGCCCTCGCACAACCGCATTCACATTGCTAAGTATCTCGTATCCATTAGAGTTGAGTCAAAAATCTGGGAGACAATACGATCCTAGCACGCGAAATGTTCTCTTCCGGTTGCCCGGCGTCCGTGTCTCGAAAACGCGCGTGTTTAAGCTCCCTATTCTCTTCAACAACAGCCATCATTGCTCTTCTTAATCTTTATTTAATTTAATAATTTATTCGTTGCAGCAATGTTTCGAGCGTCTTCTCTTGTCAGAAACGAAACAGAAATAAGAATAAGCGGAAGTACTTTAACCGCTGGACAAGCCCCTTTGGTGTTCCAGCCTGTCATACTCTCACGCAACCAATTACTGAAAGCCTTGGAATCAAAGTAAACCTAGCCTCATGGAATCTCGATCTGAGTGTACATGATCATCAAAATCAAAACTGTTAATATCATATTAATAAGAGATTTCGAAAAAGATTGACGCTAGCATAAGTGACAAACAGTAAGAATTTTCCTTTATTAATTCAACCTTGTCGTTATTATTGTAGAGTATAGTATTATGGGGCTCTTGTTCAAAGAGAGACTCACAGAAATCACGAAAGCGCCACTGATCTTGCTACACGTATCACCGACAGCATCGTCTTAACTTATGACAGTAACAACACCTTATCAACCAGACTCTGCGAGATGATCATTTTAAAACGGAATGAGCACTTCACTCCTTCCGAAACGAGCTCGTTAAGTAAGTTTTTAGATATCTACACGACATTCTTGTAAAGCTGGTTTCTTAATTTAACTTCTAGTTATTTTCTTAGCTTATATATAGTTAGAATATTTTTATTTCTTTTAAAACTTTTAAAGCTCATCTCCATGAAATACTGCGTTCAAACAGGAGCCTGGTTCAAATCAAATTTTATTACTTTAACCCTGTTAACGTCATTAAACCGATTCACGTTAACCAGAGCGCCGTGATTGGTGAATTACTCAAATCTGGACTCATTTGACTCGTAAATCAGGGAACCTTGTTCAATCAGGGCTCATAATAATCCAACATAAAAATGAACACTT
>CM042751.1:24295581-24298081 GCA_022496165.2 Catalaphyllia jardinei | reverse complement strand
CTTCTCTGTTTACTTATATCGAACTGAAAGTTCCATCGGGCAGCGTTTTTTGGAAAGAGTGTGTTCACCAGTCGAACCACCAGAGCAAATCCAGTGTTGAAATCTAGCATATCGAACTGAAGGTTCAGTCGGCAGTGTTTCCCAACAGAACTGAACGAGTGTGTTTATCATGCAGTCGAATCCAGTTCAAAACACAAATCGGACCTGTTTGCCACAGAATTAAACGAGCGTATTCATCAATCAAACTAGTCGAAGTAGAACAGTCACAGTCGTATTCGTCGCCAGTTCCACTGGTGGCAAACGATTGTCAAGCGGATAGTATCACACTCGGTGTCACGTATTGAGCGGCTGGAGACAGGTATTAATTGGAAAGACCAAAGCAATCGTATATGATCGGATCAGTCCATCTCCTGTAAGATTACTTGGGTCGAGACACTGTAAAAAGGAACAGGCAGGAGGGTCATGAATTTTACCATTCTTTTAGGAGGTCTTTTAGCTGATTTAAAATAAGCTTACTGTTTCAAAACAAACTTCACACCTCCGCGAGATCACTTTTTTTTCGGTTAACAAGCCTGAGACAGCCTCAGAATCTTGAGAAATTACCGTGATATCACAAGAAGAACTTATTCGTATCAGCTGAGGGCTTCCTACCCCAGCGAATAATTCGTACGCAGGGGAAACAACCGCAGCTTCGTTCGCATATGCTTTCCACATAGCTTTTATGTACTTCTCGACAGACCAACGGAACATAAGAAAAACCCTTCACTGTAACGGCAAGATTCTCCTTGAAAACGCAATGAATATAAATTAAATCGGTATTATTGAAAGCAGAAGCCACGCAATTCACACAGTAATTTATTCAGACAAGTGTGAAAGCACGCCATGGTTTCATGGTGAGAGTGTGGAATAAATGATCACGTCACGTACGCAGTGATAATATAAGACTAAACGAAATGCATCATGGGATCGTCGTCTGTTGTGCCGCGTAGCACTATGAGCACAAATAATGAAACAGAGAATTAACTCTGAACAGGAGCCATAATGAGGGACGGAGACCGTAAGTCTTGGAATCCACGCGGACCTATGATATGGGACAATTTTCCTATTTTTAGAACAAATTGCGGGATCCTGACGTCATATATCCGCGCTAATCCACGCACGTGTCCTGGGCTCTCGCGTGGATGTTGTCACGTTTCGTGATGAAATGGTGAAAGTTGCGAGATTCTCTTCCAGATTTTTCACAGCGATGGCAGGGAATAAGGCAGAGAAGAAGAACCAGGGTTCTTCTATGTACTTTTATGTTTTGATTGAATGGAAAAGGGTTGTTTTTCAGAGTCGAGAATTTCTTTAATTTCGCGCTGTGAATGAATAAAATTCGCTCTCCGGCTAGTTGTACGCGTAAATTTTTATGTTTGTTCTCCAGTGTTGAGAAAAGTTCTGTAAGAAAACTGTTTACTCCGGTATCGAGTTAGTTTGTGAGTTTGCCAAACAATGATTTGTCATAACCAAAACCTGTTTTTAATAGTTCCTTGTTGTTTCTGCTCGTTTGGCTAGTTTGCAAAGGTTTTTGAAAGGCAAGTCTGACGCGTACGAGTAGCTCATTTGCATAGAGCAGCGCGTGCACTTTCAAGTCCGACTCAGTGTTTTCAGATTGTCAACAAATCGTGATAAAGATTTGTTTCGTTGTCTTTTGTGCTGAGATGCAACAACAATTTTCACCAACGTTCGCCAAAAGGCTACTAACATCATGTGTGTTTCTTTCACATAGTGGAACTTTCCACTGCGAAAATAAAATAGACTAGGAGTTTTGACTCAATCTTTATTCGAGTTTATTAAAAGCGTCGTCGTAACTTTTCTGATTATTTCTGCTGTATTCAAATATTTTCAACTAAGCTTTTAATATGTTCTCAAACATTAATCAACCTTAAACACGGTACGTTTTGACACCAAAGTGCGAAGTCCAGCTTCTTATGTTTTACTAGCTGTGCAAAACACGCATAAGCGAGCGCTCTTATTCATCGACAACAAACAGTTTATTGGATTTTTACACAAACAAAACTAAGCAGCATCTACAGACATAAACCTATCGTCACTTATTGGGCCTAAACGCTGCTATATCCAAACATCCAACTAGTTTTTTTTGTGTTATGGAAAAGCTGCTAATCTTCTTCATATGTGAAATTTAGATTGGAGTAATGTAAAGTTCTTGTAAAAGGAGCAGCGGAACTCAACTTGGTCAGCGATATAAAGTGAGACATACCTAAATTCAGCACTGTCTTCACTCAAACTGGAGCAACTTAACTTACGTCTTACGACGATCATACTTAACCAAAATTCCAACAGCCATAAAGGCGTTGCGTTGTGAGCAAAAAGCATAAACGATTTCGGGAATTTCGGACGTCATTTCCTCTGCGCGACATCCGCGAAACTCCTCGCAGGAATGTACGCGTGTGTGTCGAAAGCTGAACATTTTAGTTTAATCGTTTTGTTATTAGTCTCG
>CM042751.1:24234358-24269358 GCA_022496165.2 Catalaphyllia jardinei | reverse complement strand
AACTAGGACCTTTCCATTCTGTTCGCTTAGTCGTCCGTGTTATTGGTGACTGAAGTTTGCAGTGCCCAATCTACAAACATATATTTGCTGTAAAATGGGGCCGTGAAGGACTCCCGCGGTTCGTGAAATTATTTCTGCATTTGCCGTTCTCTGTTCGGTAGCTCAACCTTTTTTGTTCTTCACTCGTGTTTATGAGGGGCGCGTCATGTTGAGTTATAAGGAGGAATTTTAAGTAGAGTTGAGCCGTTATACCGTGTTGAAGCAGAGATTTTTAGAGGTCATAGGTCTGCATGATTTCCGCTGTTATCGGCGGCATGTCGCTTCGTTAAGTTTGACACCTCTGTAATTTCCATGTGTTTATGCATTGTTTAGGCTCATTTCTATAAATTGCAAGATATGTCTTTAGTCTCTAAACTTGTCTTTGCCTTCACGGAACTAAATATGAGATTTTCCGTGAACATGTTGCTTATTTGTATTCTATATTGTGACGCCGGTTCCGGCTGTTTGATTAGCACTGCTTGCAAGTACAGTATATTGATAAATTTCTCATCACGGATAACTTATTTGTGCTCGTACGTTTTTCTTCTGAGACGCCGTAGCATTACTTCGAGAAAGCTATACGTTTGTCTAGAGAAGTTCTTATGTTCCTTGCAGCTATCTAATAGAGCTTTTGTCTCTCAAGTAAGGATTATTGTCTGCTTGTTGTTTTTGACTGTTTGGCGTGTTGTATATGCCGCCATTCGCCGTTCGGAAAAACTTCAGAAACTTGCTGTTTTCTGGGAAGGTTGCCTCACAGATATCATAACTTTCGTCGAATTTACTTTCCTCGCTTTCCGCCATTATTGAAATGCTTTCGTGTGGCATGCATTTGACGTATAACAATAGAGGACCACAGCTCTCTTATGATTGGCTGTAATATAAAACACCCGCGAAAGCCCCTGTCGGAGGTGATTCTAAAAATAAAAAGATACGGGACAGGGTTGACTCAGAGGGTCAGTATGGCAGATGAAAGCTCCGGGTAATAGAGTTCTAAAGTGTGACGTCACAAAAAATTAAATCTGTGAAATTATGGAATTGGGCGCCATTTTCGAATGGAGTATCCTTAAAAAAGGTTCCTTGCCAAAACTTAGCTCTTAATTGTAATTCCCAGCTGAAATATGAAGGATTGAAATTTGATACTGCCCCATATAAATCTCTCTAATTTTGAGTCAGTTCTAAACTGAAGGAACAGAAACAAATTTTGAAGGGTTTGTATGGAATGCCATCAAACTTTGATCCATTATATCTCTACCGGGAATTGCAATTCGGAGCTACTTTTTGGGATGAGGACGTCTTTTAGCATGCTCTATAAGAATATGGCATCATATCCCATAATTTCAAAAAATTATTTTTGTGACGTCATCACTTTAGAACTCTATGGGCGCCTGACTCTGTGAAACACTACAGTTAATTTTTTTCATGACATACAGTACCGCTCAGAAATAACCGAACTTCGCATACGCAGTCTATACGCGCATACGTATAGGTATTTCTTTGTTATTCGCCTCTAACTGTTTCTTTTGTGAAGTATTGTTGGACAAAACAATAACTAGCTTTGTTAGGAAAAATCAAAACGCGAGAGCCGTTCGATTACAGCCAAATTTGCTTATTGTAAAAACATGAAGCTATCGTATTTCCAATCTAGTCGAGTAATTATCACTGCCTATGCAACGACTGCTTGGTTTTCTCCCTGTTCAGGAAAAGAATATGATCTGCTAAGCATACATTTCATACTCCGATAAAGTTTAGCAATGCCGTGTAAATAGTGTCATAGCGGAAAAGCCGCGTCATGATCTTTTTATTGCTTTAAGAGCGAGCAATATATCCAAGCGAAATGTTGTCTTTGAACAATAAGGTTTCTCCCACCCCAAGGAGTTTTGGTTCAGAAAGAAATGGTTCGTTTGTGGAACACGTTCGCGACACATTTCGCCGGCTACTATTCCTGCTAAGTATACACCCTTCTAATGAGTCGCGGCGCCATTTTGAAGATTAAATTTATGACGTCATTCGCTGGAATCATCTTAAGAATAGGCAGTCAATGACTGCACGTGGCTACTACTGGTATTATTTAGATCACTGCAGTAAAACAAATCATATTGCAATAAAATATGCCGATCTACAAATTTGTAAGATAAGACTCTCGGTAGTTTGAATTTAATATCTTACCTCTAAGTTAGCTTTAGATAAAGGGTGAAAAAAACTCCGTGATTTTGAATTGAAGTAAAATTGAACGGGAAAATTGTGCGAGATTATTGACGAGCCAATGTTCTTGCCAAGTTCGAAGCGGGAAATTCTGCATTGACAATAGTACTACCAAATTTATTTCACTAGTAGGTCAAATATACTTAGCAGGCTTAGCAATCGCCAATTCTTTTGAAAAAAACTGCGCATGACTGCTACAGAAAATCATGTTGCGTAACACGAACTAGACAAGTGAAGCCAAAATAATAGCAAAACAGACTGCCGCATCCTCGTTTATAAATGAGCTCCTCTTTAAGAATACTCCTGCCTTGATTCAATAAAAATATGTAGCCTGATTATTTCTTCGCAAACTGCGTTAGGAGTCCCAAATTTTCGGAAGTTATTTTCAAAAAACACTACTTGAAAGTTTATGCAAATTATGTGCATTGTAATTTGACTTGTTGGTATTAGACTGTTGTTTTCACGAGCGAGTTTAGTCCAGTTTATCATGATTCGTCTCGGTTCTCCCGAAAGAGATTATTCGCCCTTCAGAGGAGTCATAACTCTTGAAAAGGGTTCCAGATCGCAGCAAGGCAGATATGGCTGCACAATTCGATCAATTGGATCGCCATGACCAGTAAACGAAACAATCCTGACAATTTTTGCTAGTATAGGCACAGCCGGAAAGTGTTTTTAAAATACTACATACATGCATACCCGGCAGTCTGAAGATATTCTAGAATTTCCACGGAAAAACTCCTCCAGTCCTCCTAAAAACTGTAGATCTTTGTTTGGAAATGTCAAGCGATTTCAATGTTAATTTTTGCTATGTCCGATTACCAGTCGAGTAAAACCGAGAGAACACCTACTTTATAAATTCTAGTATTCATTCATCATTCCGAACACTTTATCGTTTTTTATTCCATTATTCGTCACGAGGAACGAATAGTTCCAAACTTGGACACTCTACTTACTTACGCACACGATAGCATTCTACAGCTGCTAAGCAGAAGTAGCCACAAAAAGTCAGTATCTTTCTTAGCATTTTATAAATATTACCCGAGATAAAACTGAGAAGACAACCTTTTCATTAGGCTCAAATGGTCCTAATTGTGCCGTTCCTTCTTGTAATTCGTATGGGGATTTATTCGACAACAGCTGCAAGAGGAATGTGACTTATCACAAGATCTGACCAAGTGCACCAGAACTGAAGACATGGATGCAACGTAATGAAATCAGCCCAAGATGACAGGTTACTTTCCGCGAATGATGTCTTAAATTTAATATTCAAAATGGCGCTTCGACTTATTAAAAGGGTGTATAGCGCGAGTTTGTAAGCAATACGTCACTTTAACAAGAGAATCACTAAGTATTGTGAAGCAAATTGACTAAAGTTTTCATTCACGGTAAACATAAATAATGAGCCAAGATTTTCAATAACTTCGTGCCGCTGTTGATGTGTTCTGCTGAGCCGCTTTTGCGTCACCGGAGAGGAAGTGAAATAAAATATCTCGGTTGTATTAATTGGCGTAAATCGGTGATTTTTTAAAACGGTGGTGCGTATACGATCTATATCCGTAGAAACGATGTATTATCGAAGTTTCTACCATGCACCGTGAACATGTATTAACTATTTAATTTTGCACGATAAAGGTTTTGCACGATAACGTTTTTGCGACTTTTGTACCTGCCTCTTGCTAATTGTCTATCGATTTAAGCGTCTCGGCAAGTGGTGAAAATAATGGTATCTTTAGTTCTACTCGGCATAAATCGGCGGTTTAAACGGTGAAATGATCTCTATCAGCAGAAACGATGTTTTATTGAAATTGTAATGATGTGCCGCTTAACTATTTTGCAATATGAAGTTTTCATCTTTCGGCACGCGTAGGCGAGTCGCTTGCTAATTGTCTATCGATTTAAGCATCACGGAAAGTACTAAAAATAAAACAAGTTAATGCCTGTTCGCGGCGCATCATAAATCATCCATTGGCGCATAACCGCAATTCCTTGCGCCATATCACTGCGCATCCTAAAATATTTCCGTTCGCGCAGAACCACAATTGCTCGCGCATACCACTGCGCATCCCAAATCTCCTATTTGCGCATAACCACAATTCCTTGCGTTTGGTAAGAAAAAGTGATTGCAAGCCCCTATAATGTAATCTTCTGCTGATTAGAGAGGTGCCTCGCTCGTTCGCTTCAGGCTCACTCGTTGCGGCAGCAACAAGGCATTAGAAATTTTTGACTGTATTTATTTCTCGGAGATAATAGCGCTTACGCACTACTCTTCAATGCGAGTTGAAATAAAGTTTACTACTATTACTACTACTACTACCACTACTACCACTACTACTACTACTACTACTACTACGACTACCACGACTGCCACGACTGCCACGACTGCCACGACTGCCACGACTGCCACGACTGCCACGACTGCCACGACTGCCACGACGTCATTTTCTCAAAAATACCGCACGGATTGAAATTATAATAACAATTAGTACAGCAATTCGCACGAAGAAGAACAACAACTTTGGCCCCTGTATTCGTGCAATTTTCCACACTTGTTGTTATTATAATTTCAATCCGTGTGGTATTTTTGAGAAAATGACGTCATTTACTCCAATTCTCAACGAAGAATTGGAACAAGGAAAATTAATGGCGACGGTAAATTCTCGGAAATAAAAGTCCAAAAAACGTGCGTTGTAATGTTCGTGATAGATTGACATTTGGCAAGATATCTAGGAAAGGTCTATTTTGTAAGAAAATGTAAAAAAATGGATCTCGAAAATTTGATCGTAGTGGCACTTTAAGGATATTTACGATACTGTGGCACCAATTCAGTCTAGATGGATCACACAACGTTCTCAAGCACCATGGTATAATCAAGATCTACGAAAAGTCAAACGTGAAAAACGTCGATTGGAGCGCAAGTTCAAAAAATCTGGCCTTACAGTTGATCGACAACAATTTGAATCAAAATGTATTGAATATAATTCCTTGATTGAAACAACCAAGGCGCACTTCTATAAATCCAAGATGGAACATACTAATCGAAACCAGCTCTTCAGACTTCTTATTGATGGTTTCTTTATGATAAAAAACACTGTATTGCCTACTTACGACTCCCTTGAACAACTCACTGAAGATTTTAATGACTTTTTTATAAACAAGATAAGAGACGTACGTAAGGAACTATCTGATACTTCTGATAACACTCAATTATTTCATAATACGGAAAAAAGAAATATTCACTGTGAGTTTTCTGAATTCATTCCACCATCAAACAAGAATGTTAAAGACATTATAACATCATTCTCAAGCAAGTCCTGCGCTCTCGATCCGATTCCGACACATATCGTTAAAGGCAACATAAATTTATTATTACCTCTCATCAGTAGAATTGTCAGACAATCTATTGCAACTGGAGTTTTCCCTACTTCTTTGAAAACTTCACTGGTTCGCCCGAAACTGAAGACACCTGATCTCGAGCCTGATCTGTTTGTCAATTATAGACCTATAGCCAATATTCTATTTCTCTCGAAGGTAATTGAAAAGTCAGTTGCCATTCAAGTTCACAATTACATGAACTGCCATGGATTATTTCCTTCCTTACAATCTGCATACAGGAAACACCACTCAACAGAGTCTGCACTACTTAGAGTTAGTAATGACATTCTCAGGACACTTGACTCTCAAGGCGAAGTAATCTTGGTTCTGCTAGATCTATCAGCAGCGTTCAATACCATAGACCACCATCTTCTGCTCACGAGACTTCGAACATACTTCAACTTCACTGAAACTGTTCTTCAATGGTTCTCTTCGTACTTGCTTGATCGTTTCCAACAAGTAACTATCAGTGATTCTACATCTTCACCGCGATGCTTAGAATATGGAGTGCCTCAGGGCTCGATACTTGGCCCATTACTTTTTACTCTCATTTGGCACCTCGTCAAGATGTTATACTAACTCATGATTTAAATTGTATGTTCTACGCTGACGATACCCAAATCTACATCGCTATTAAAGATCCTGAGCATTCTGTTGATTCAGTCGAAATCCTACAAGCATGCGTAAATGATGTTGTTTCATGGAACACTAAGAACATGTTGAAGAGCAATCCTGGTAAAACCGAAATACTGTATTTCACCTCCCGTTTCAAGAAGCAAGCGTCATCATTGGAGACTTTAACATTGGCTAATAATACAATAGGAATCAAAGCAAAAGCTAAGAACTTGGGCATAATAATGGATAAAAATCTACTTTTTAATGACCATATCAACGAAACATGCAAAAGACCAGTTTTGCTATAAGATCTGCTGGACGCATCCGTAGATACCTTCCGTATGAAAGGTTGAAGAGGCTAGTCAACTCCCTTGTGATTTCCAGACTAGACTATTGTAATAGCGTTTTATACGGGATACCGAAGTATCAAAGGGACAAACTACAGAGAATCCAGAATATCGCTGCTCGAATGATATCTGGAGCACGAAGTACTGACCATATAACCCCTATTCTAAAGAATCTGCATTGGCTGCCAGTCGAAGCAAGAATTAATTTTAAAATTTTACTTATAACGTATAAGATTTTAAATGGGCAATCCACCAGTTATTTAGAACCTATTATACAAGAATACCACTCACTAAGAACACTCAGATCATCAACTCGTTCACTACTATGCACCCCATCTATCAAATCCAACTTTTATGGTGGCCGCGCTTTTTCAGCAACTGCGCCGAAGTTATGGAACTCAATTCCCGAGTATATTAAAAGAGCAGAGACAGTAGAAACATTTAAAACTAGGCTTAAAACATTCTTGTTTCAAAAACATTACTGTTAACTAATTATTATTATTTGAATTTTTTGTTGTTAGGCGCATTGAGGTTAGAAATGCGCCCTATAAGCACCTATTTATTATTATTATTATTAAATAGGCCAAATAGACAACAGAAATCAGGCAAGGTGAGTTAATTTCCCGGGGGGGTACTCCAACAAAAATTGGGTAGGGGTGTGCGGCCCGCATACCAAAACCCTTACCCTATTTATGACCTGACAAATAATTTGATACCTACTTTTGACCTACACAGTTACCGTAAGCTTAACTTGTGTAGGGATTTTGTTGCTGGTCTTATCTAGCCTACGTAGCAAACATTAAACGGGGGAGGGGAAGGCAAAGCGTGGATGGAAGGAGGGGGACATGACGAAGAAGTAGCTTCTTCTAAAAAAGCGAATTCAAGACTAGAGTGCAAAAATTGATACCCTATATATGACCAACATGGCGGCAAAATGGCCAAAATCGATACCCTATTTATGACCAAAACAGCTGGAAAACCCTACCCTTTGGGGCCGCACATACCTACCGCCCGGGGTAGCGAGACAAGTCGACCACTCGCGACTTCGTCGCTCGCTTGGCCGCTTCGCGGCTTAACATCTTCTACCCTGAAATTCATGGGGTCGACTTGTGGCAAGTCTACCATCAGGATCTGTATAAACTTGACAGTAGAAATATCACGGTCAAAAAATAACAAAGGTTACATATACAAAGACATTGTGAAATTGGGTTCTCATTACGGCCAAGGTTCACCAAAATAGACCACAGATCACTATAGCGGTCTCAGAGCAGCGTGATAGGGTGGTGGAAAACGTGGATGTCGACTACATTTAGCTCATTGTTCGGCTATTTTCGACGTTAAAGATGAGTTAAGGGTGCGTTTCTTTAAGAAAATCCAATATTGGATTCTTAAATCCGAAAGAATCCGAAAACGGATTTTGTGTTTCTTCACTAGACAGATCAATCCAAGATCTCGCGGATCGTCGTGCGGCAAAGGAACCGAAGAATCCACTTTCAGAGTGGATTCTTCTGTTTTCTTTTGACGCACCATGATCCCAAATATCTTAGATTGATCTGTCTAGTAAAGAAACCCAAAATCCCTTTTCGGATTCTTTCGGATTTAAAATCCAATCTTGGATTTTTTTTTTAAAGAAACGCACCCTTAAGATGACAGTTTGATTTTCTTTGCATATTTCAGTCTGTGGAATTCCCGAATCTCTGTTTCTTTAAAGCGACATTTCCCGATTCCCGCCTGTTAAAATCGCCAAATCCCGTGTCCCGGTCATAATTACAATCCCGAATCTCGTCTTCCTTTCCTTCAAAATACTGAATCCCGGCCTTGAATTAAGCCAAATCCCGGATGCAAAACCTTTTGGGGACCCTCTGCAGTGGTTGCCTGTTTAAGAAGTTCAGCACTAACTAATAAATTACTAAGGTTGTTAGACCGTCGGAAGGCAACAAAGGGTTTAGCTTTGAAAACGTTAATGCAACGGGGAGATGAAGACAAAATGTTGAAGTGCTTGTAAATGATACACAACAAAGAGCGTGATTATATGTTTTGACAAGGGGTACCCGTTCTACAGGTTTCTTTTGTAGGTCTCAGATTACAGGCCAGGAAAAATATGCCAAAACGTCATAAAACAGATGCATAGAAATATTTGCTTCATTCGAACTGTAGGTGCCACTATCTTCGGATCAAAGGAAGCTTATGTCGTGAGATATAGTGCCATCGAATGACAAAATGACAAAAATTGTTTAAGAATTTCACGTTAAAAATGTACTAGATCGTTGGGGTTTTCGAGCGTCGACTTCACACACAGTCAGTAAGAAAGCAGTCTTGTTAGGGATCGCTCGATTTCCATAAATCGAAGGTAAATCACGAAGTGCTAACAGCCGCCATTTTTAAGAGTGGCTGGAGCAAAAGGCTTGGTAGCTAAGTTTGGTCATTGGTAACTTATGCAACCATACAATTTCCGGTCTGAAATTGAATCGAACGGTAAAAATTTCGGAAATTTAAGAGTGCACTCTCTTTGATGGAATACAGGAATTATGGAAAATTTTGGGTTCCATTCGCAAGAGATGTCGGGTTTAGTCTCCTTACCGAGCGTGAGCTCACGTGAACACTTGATAAAGCAATAATGGCCGGCGAAACAGCGTATTAATGCTCAGCGTGTGGCTTTGTGTCGAATGGTATCAGTCTATTTCTACAGCATCAATGCAGCAGTTGGAATCCACCCAGTGTGCATTATTTCTTTTGTCAGTATTGAGTAACTGACACGTTTCCCTAGTCATCCGGAAATGGTTTTCGAACTCCCCCGACAAATACGCTGGAATAGTTACTTCGAAATACCTATTTACACGAATTAATTCCCTCCGCATAAAGCAGGCAACTGCAGCCAGAAGCATTACGCCGTCGTTGCTGGTACAACTTATTGTTTCACTCATCCTGCCCTAAAGCCGCGAGAATATTCAAAAAGTTCGCCATTTTCAGCAAAAAAGTTTCACCCAGTATGTCCCTTGTTGCAGAGCACGTGACCTCGAATTCTGGAAAGCGGTCGCACGCGTTCCATTCGACCAGCGAAAATTCCGAAAATTAGAACCAGTGATTTTTGTTGAATGGAAAGTGACCATAGTCTTCTTCACCTTTCCTTCATAGTAAATTGGTAAGGTAGGAGGCTGACGGTAAAGTATGGCTCCGATCGATCCAAAACAAGCACGAAAATCGAATCCAGTCGCTAAATAAACACGCCAGGGTCGTGGAACATTAATTTCTCTAAACCAAGAGTCCACTGAAGCATCTCCAGCTGTAAGGTTTTCGTCTGGTATTAATTCAAGATGCACAAGATAAACGAAAGATTTTAATGGGTCCTCAATCACTAGTCACGTGGACCGCCATGCTGGTTGACAAGATACATATCCCATAGTCCTTAGCGATACGCAATATGTAAATGACCACTACATCCCCTTTCCAACATGTGTTTGAAAACAACGAAATGTAGTTACTAAGCAATGGCTTTAAGTTCAAACAGTTCTACCATTGCAGTCCACAGTTCTAACTTAAACTCAAACTATAAGTCCACAGTCACACTATAACTCCAGAATCTTACATACATACATACATACATATTCTATCTAGTTGCGGTGAATGGATTTCAAAGAGTGCTCAACTCTTGGAGGAGCATTTATACTAATTGAAATCAGCTCAAGACCTCAGGAGTGATTCATCGTTTTCTTGCGACAGTGCTGTTTCGTATGGTCAAAGATTGACCACACTCATCAGGCAACATCAACGAATGACCGGTAAATTTAAATGCTGGCGGTTAAATACAATCACATGGTTGCAATGGTGCTTACTATTCCGTTACGTTTTATAAAAGTTTTGAAGTACATATCTGTTCCTGTGGGGGCACGAGGTTGCTAATTTGTTACGTTTGTCAAAGGTACATAGATCTTTCCTGCAGATTATACCAAATTTCTCACAAAGACACAAATTAAACTTTTTTGTAACATTGTTGTAATGTTTGCATTTCCTGATAATTTCCCACTTTATGCTGAAGGGTATGTTGGCGTCTTTCAGTTTCCATACATATTTTGACAGTTCAGTTGCGGTTCATTTATTGGAGTGTCGGAATGATGTTTTATGTTATGTGTAACGCTCTTTGAAGTTTGTTGCAAGTCCCACGTATGATTCTGTTGTTGTGTCGGTTGTTATGATTGCTTGGTGGTCGTTTCGAGGCATTTTCCTTCAAGAGGTCATCCGTCTTTCGGCAGTTACATTGCTTGTTGGATTGTTGCGTTGGGGCAGAGGTGTAAGCTGAGAGGAGTGTTTTGTTGTGTGACGCGATAATGGATTTCATGTTTGGCATGCAAGAATAGCTAAGTTTGAGCGTGTGCCTATTGAAGATCTTATGGAGTGGGTGATTCTTCGGGAAACATTTGTCAACGATGTTGAGGAACTTCCTTCCTATGTGGGTTTTAACGCTGGAGTTCCATGGGGGGTTGTACCCAGTAATGTTTCTTTGGCGATTTCGCTTGCGGTTTCCAGTCGGTGTTTGGGTGGGTTGTGGGTTGTATGTTAATTTGTGGGTATATCCGCTTTCATCAAGTGCCTTTTGGTAAGGGGGGATGGCTTCGTCGAAGACTTCTTTGCTGGATGAGTTGCACGTTAGTTTTTTGTTAATGTTTTCTGGGATATTCTTAAGTAGTGCTTGGGGGATGGTTGCTCTGTCGGTGGACATACAGCAATTTATTTTTGGGTTTCATGAATGGTTTGTAGGTTCCGCTCGTGAGACCGAAGGTTACGTCTAGGAAGTGAACAGTTTTTTTTGTTTGCCTCGATCGTGATTTTCAGGCTATTCGATTTGAATACATTGCTCACTTGTTGCTTGGTTTTCTCAATTTCTCTTGGCGTGGCTTTACAGACCCCTAAACCGTCGTCAGGGTAGAGGTCTACTTGGTCTTTGAAGTTTGCGGTGATGAGGGATTGCATATATGTTCCTATGAGCTCGCAGGTCTCGACACCGTCGTACGAACCCATAGTTACGTCGAACAGCATTGTCGCAATAAAACGATGAATCACTCCTGAAGTCTTGAGCTGATTTCAATTAGTACATACATATATACATACATACATATTTTATTGCAGCTCCCTAAAAAGGGTTTTTCAGTTACAAGTTAAAGAAACTACAAAGAACAATAATTGATATATAAATAAGAATAAATAAGCAATAAATTAATAAAAATCTAAATTATGTGTTTTCCTAAATAAGTGAAAATAAGTTAAAAGTAATTGTTTGGTCAATTTCGATTTAAAGGCTTTTACAGAATTTACATTTTTAAGATCATTACCAGGAGCCCATTACCCTGTCATTACTTAGGTTATTCCTTAGGTTATTCCATAGTTTGGCTCCACGGTATGAAAATGAACGCTGACCGGTGGCTAATCTGCATCTCAAAATGTTCAGATGGTTGCTCTGACTTGTATTTCTAGTATTAGTTTGAGAGCGAAATATAAATTTTTCTGCCAGGTAATCAGGGACGAGATTATGAATACATTTAAAAATCATTACTGCATCATTTAGATGGAGTCTATCGCAGGCAGGCAGCCAATTAAGAGATCTGATGCCTTGGGAAACATGATCGAACTTTCGGCGTCCCAATACAATACGAGCGGCGAAGTTCTGAACCAATTGGAGTTTCTTAATATCGGAATGACTAGTGTTCGGCCAAACTGTCGAACAGTACAAGAGTTGACTAAAAATAAAACAGTTCATAAGTAAAATCAATGTCTTCTTATCTAATAGGTGCTTGATTCTGTTTATTTGAATCAGTTAGTGTAGACAGTTAGAAGCGGTTTTGGTAATATGATCATTATAAGTTAGTGACTGGTCAATATAGATACCAAGGTCCTTGGCAACAGTAACAGGAGTGATTTCTTTTCCAAGCATTGAGACAAGTACTGTACGCAGCCGTCTTAGGAATTGTGGTACGCCAATAAACAGGACTTTGGTCTTATATGGGTTTATTAGTAAAGAATTTCGACAACACCAGCTGCAGATGTTATTGAGGTCCTCATTCAGATTGGCAATGGCAGTATTTATGTTGGGAGAAGATAAATAAAGTTTACTATCATCAACATAGCAGGCCGATTTGCAGTGTTCAGGGATAGACCGCAAATCACTCACATAAATGGTGAACAGGACAGGACCTAGTATGGATCCCTGGGGAACTCCATATTTCAATGGAAGTAGTTCGGAGACGGAGTCATGGATGCGTACTCTTTGGTAGCGATCAGTAAGATAACTATGAAACCAGTCCAGGCTTGGAGAGGAGATACAAAGTTCGTGGAGTTTCTTTCGGGGAATTCGCTTCCTGGATGATCTGCGCAACGGTGGTGGGTCACCGGGTTGAGAGGTCTGAGTTTGACTCACTGGAACAGGTGCAAGGTTGCTTGAACTTGGTAAATCAGCTGTGACGTGTAGGGTGTTGGAGGGTTAACACCTGGTTGGTATACATTCTTGAAAAATGACGAGTTCCTTGTGACTGTGCGATTCTCGCCTTCGGCTGTGATCATACTGCCCTTCTTGCCCACAACAGTCATAGGGGTAGGATCATACACAGTTCCACCCTTTGATACTGAGAATGGTCTTTTGACCAGCACCGCCTCGCCAGGGGAGATGTTGCAAGGTTCCACATAGGCCTTGTTGTCAGCATGAGCTTTCATCTTGAGCTTCTGTGATAAGTCGCGTTCGCGGACGATCTCAGCTACATGGTCAATGTGATTGGCTTGGGGTAGCTTGTTACGAACAGGCCGTTTCAGCACCAGTACAACAGAGCAACACCAGTGGTTGCATGGGGCGTAGTGCGATAGTTACGAAAAATGGCTTGCAGCTTCTTTCTCCAATTTCTCCCTTCTACTTTGGCTGCTTTGATGCATTTCTTCAACGTTTTCACAAATCTCTCAACTTCTCCATTAGTCCTTGGCCAGAGGGGAGTAACCTTCGATGCTTAAAACCAAGCACGCACGCGAACTTTGTAAATTCTTCTCCATTATCAGATTTGACTACACGGGGAGCTCCAAATTTGGAACATAGCTGATCCAACTTTGGAATGACAGCACTAGCAGACGTAGATGACACTGGTTCAACGAACGGAAATCTTGAGTACTCATCAACCACTAGGAGTAAGGTCTGACCATCCACATGCGCAAAGTCCACACTGACTTCATCGAAAGGGCTGTCAGGTAACACTGACATCTGAAGTGGTTCTCTTGTGTAAATAGGGGTAACCACTTGACACGGTAAGCAAGCCTTGTCCTTCGTTTCTACCATCTTGTCCATACATGGGAACCACACCTTCTCTAGCGAAAGAGCCTTCGTCTTTACTATGCCCAGATGGCCTTCATGAGCAATGTCAACAATTCGTTCTTGCAAGGTAGCGGGTACCACAAGCCGAGCAGATTTCAACAAAACAGTGTCTGTACATGTTAACTGCTCTTTCACTTGCTCATAACGTGACAGTTCAGATAATGATACATCAGAAGGGGCTTTGTGCCAACAGCCGGATTTTACGGCAGACATAACAGCTTGAAGCACTGGATCCTTTGCTGTAGCGGACTCTATCTCAGACAATTCACTGCTTTTGGTACAGCTTTCCTTGCAACAAATGAAATGTGTTCCTCAGATTCTACATCATAGCTTTGAGATGGGGGTCTCCCTCTGGGTGTCTCGATGCGTAGTCGGCTGGATTGGAGGCACCGGAGTGGTACTCCTACGATGAAACGATACTGCTGTAGCTCCAAAAGCCAGCGTGCTATCCTGGCGAACCGTTTGGAAGATGGGTTGTTGAGCAGAGACACCAAGGGCTTATGGTCAGTGATGACCTTCAACTCTTTGCCATACACAAACTGTGTGAAAGCGCTGGACTGCCCAGTAGATTGAAAGGGCTTCACGATCAATTTGGGGATACCTTGCTTGAGCGGGAGTAAGCGGCCAGCTTGCATAATGCCGTGGTGTCACTTTCTTGCTCGACTCTTCCTCTTGGGTTAGGACGGCGCCCAGACCGATAGGGCTGCCATCGACGAAGATGGAAGTAGGTTTCTTTGGGTCGAAGTACATATCCTAAAGTTGTCTTGGTCGACAATGCTGCTTTCAGGCGTTTAAAGGATAACTGTTCCTCTTGCGTCTATTGCCAACTCGCTCCATCACAGGCCAGCTGTCGAAGAGGTCTGGTCATTAACGCAAAGTCCTCAATGAACCGAGAGCAGAACGCAGCGGAGCTAAGAAGGCTTCGTACTTCAGAGGCATTGGTTGGTGGAGCAACATTTTGTAGAGCCTCGACCTTCTTCGGATCGGGTGACATACCCTTTTTGGAGAACACATGGCCAAAGAACAGCACAGTGGGAACTCGGAACTGACACTTGGGTACATTGATCGTCAGTCCATCCTCATGGAGTCGACGGAACACCTGTTTCAGATGCTAGTCACGAGTGTCCTTGTCTGTGCCACCAACATAGATGTCATTAACACAAGGAATACCATTTATGGTGTCACTCACTTTCTTTTGGAAGATTTCCGCAGCACACGAGAGACCAATGTTCAGCTGTTTGTAGCGAAACAGCCCAACGTGAGTGGAGAACGTTGTAAATTGTCTAGAATCAGAATGGAGCGGGATCTGGTGGTACCCTTGTTTAAGATCAGTCTTACTAAAGACTTCGCACCCATTGAGGTCTGACACCACATCGTCGATCAATGGTAGGAATGACGTGTCTCTCTCCGATGATAGCATGGCTGAGGGACCGCATGTCAACACAGATTCTGATTTCATTCGTTTTTGATGGTTTGGGCACTACAAATGGCGTCGTGCCCTCAGCGCGTTCAATAATGTCCTCATTTTCCAGTTCTCTTAGTTTGTCTTCCACTTGCTTTCTTCCATGGAACGGGATGCGGCGGTGCGACTGCGCCACTAGTCTAACAGATTCATCTACATGTATACGAACTAGTTCACCCTTGTATTCACCCATCCCATTAAGCAAACGGGGGAAGTCCTTGAGGAAGTCTGGGACACCTGGTGGCAAATTTGAAGGGGGTTGCTTAACTGTACTTACAGCTTTGATGAGATTCAACTTTTGTGACGTTATCCAGCTAAGGATGGATCCTGAAGAGCCCTCTGCCACGTAGAACGTTTCTTCTGATTCAAGGTGATCACTAGCTACACTGACTTTGAGTTTACCACATAGGCTTAGTGGCTTACTGGACATATACGGGTACACCTTGACATTGGTCTTCGTCAGTTGGTGCTTCTCTTTTAGACCATCAAAGTCCTTCTTGCTCAAAATGTTCACCGTTGCCCCTAAATCTACCATTATGTGGATCGGTGTGTCCATTATCTTGACCTGACATGTAGGTTTGGCTGTTTGGGGTTCCTGTGCGCCAGTAGTGAAGGTGTATTCTTCGCTGCTATCACTTTCAGCTGCAGCTGTGGTTAAAGCTTCGTCATCGGAAGGACCTTTACTATCCACAAGCCTTTTTTTTTCGGTGCTTGCCTTTCGAAGGTTTTCGTGAACTGGTAGATTTCGAACGATTGATGGGTTTACTGCGGCAGACTTGAACAAAGTGACTTAATTTGCCACAGTTCATACACTTTTTGCCTTGAGCAGGACAAATTCCTTGGTGTGGATAACTCCCACCACACAGACCACATTTAGTGTTGCGAGAGCCAAGCTTGGGTGGACCATTGGAATTCTCCTCTCGATCGTTACTTGTCTTGTTATTGCCACGACCAACTGCGTGCGATTGTTGTTTCTCCATCACGCTGGTTTGCTCATCTGCGTTCTCCATTGAACGATCAGCCTTAAGCAGGCCCTCCAGGTTAAGGTTTTGCTCGATGGCCTTGCGTCTCAGGCTAACTGATGAAGTGCCTTGTATTATTTGCCGTTTTCATTTGCAAGTCGGTATTGGCGAACCCACATTTGCGTGCCCGCAGTTGAAGACGCGTGTAGAACTCGATGATGTTCTCACCAGACTTTTGCGATTCCTGACGAAAGATGTACACGTGATGATCAACACACTTCTGAGGTTCGAAGTAATCGGCTGATGCTTGACGGAAGTTTTGTATTCATCACTCCCTTCGGTCGGTTCTGGTATAGTAAGAGTTTCGAACACATCGCAGGTTTCCTCTCCAACATAATGCAATAACACTGCTTTCTTTCGGGAAGCTTGGGTAATGCTCATCGCTGTGAACATTTTGTTCAAACGCTTAACATATTTCTCAAAACGGGTAGGTGCTGTGTCTCTCAAACTCAGGAAAGGTCGGTAGGTTGATCGCTGTAGCCATAGTGTAGGTAGGGGTTCCTGAAGACTGTGAAGGTGCTGAGGTCGATGGAGGATCCGATTCATCCGAAGACATCGAAAACACAGTTGATCGGTGATGTGTTTTCTTGGTTGATTCAGTGCTTCAAACACGAAGATTTTCGTCTGCAATTACAGCCATCCCATCCTCGTCGCCATTTTCGTTTGGCATTAATTCAAGATGCACAAGATAAACGAAAGATTTTAATGGGTGCTCAATCACTAGTCACATGAACCGCCATGTTGGTTGACAAGATACATATCCCAAAGTCCTTAGCGATACGCAATATGTAAATAAACATTACACCAGCTAGCAACGCGAGGCCACCAGGCTCCGTAGAACTTGTACGTTAACCTACTAAAATGGCGGCCCGAAACCGTTAGGATCAAAACCGGCACAATTCAAAAATGGCGCTGAGCTCGGGGCGCCTGGTGAGGGGTATAATAAGTCCCCGTGCAGGGAAGGGAGCCCCAGATTGCTTAAAGACAAACCTTATCGTCCGATTACATCTTCGGGAATTGCTGGAGATTCTTCATGGCGTGTTTATTTAGCGTCTGGATTCGATTTTCGCGAAAAAATCGTGCTTGTTTTGGGTCGATCGGAGCCCGACGTTACCGTGAGCCTCCTACCTTGCCACTTTACTATGAAGAAAAGGTGAAGAAGACTATTTTTCCCCAAAACTTCGTCTACGTATTAAGGATAACAATAACTCGCCCCATGGTAAGTTTTATCGATTTTTATTTCCATTTTCTAACATTTTTTCAGACCTAAACTTCGCCTCATACGGTTCGCTATATTTACCCATGTTATGTCACGAGAGCCTGGGTTACCTATGCTCTGAACAGAAATGTTGGATTTCTCCGCCACTTTTAAATAAATGGCATACCGAGGACTAGCCATGGAAAATACCAGTTTGCACCAATGAAGGTGATCGTGAAATCACAACAGTGGCATTGTCGCTCATCTTCCTTTTTATAAAGATACAGTAGTTTGAAGTTGTAGTTGGATAAAACAAAATTCTAACGTGGCTTCGAGGCGTTCTGGTTAAAAAACATTGCGAATTTGTGAACATTCTAGTGTCTTTTAATATCCAGATCTACGAGACTTACAACAAAGCAAAAACCAAATATGGAATCTTAGCCAGAAAACCTTGAAGTCATGTTAGAATTTGGATATATCGAACATGGGCTACTGTTCTTTTTGTTTAGTACATACTCGTTATAAGGATCTTCAAAAAGATAGAAATAAAACAGTTCAATTTGCTATCATAATGAATTATCTTATAAATACAACGATGGAATATATATGTAGCACTATATTTCTGAAAGCTATATTTCAACCCATTGCATGATTTCATACCGCGCGGGGACCTGGCACTGCCGGATTTTCGCGGACTTTTTCCTCAAATCAAAATGGCGGCGACTGAATTTAGAGGACTTCCCAAGCGTCAAGTTTACCGAGTCAGGAAGCCAAGTGGCTCCAAAAGTCAAGCAAGAGCACTGGCATTGTGCTGCTACGCTCTGCACCAATTCCTGGCGCACTAAAAACAAGGACTTGAATGAAGTATTACAGACTAAAAGAAATCGCAGACTGCCCAGAGAAACGACGCGAGTATAACAAAATTCTGAAAAACAAAGGAATTGACTTCAAACGGGATTTCATTTGCTCTGCTCACTGGAGTAAAGGGGAACGCGAGAACTTAAATGATCTTCCAGATTTTCCATGTGGACCTGAGTTTGCTGAGCGAAAGGTAACAAATAAAACAACCCCAGTCAGCAAAATAAACTGTGCAAAACGATGTATACAACGTAAGTCAGAAGGCAGCAAGCTAAAGAAAAGGAGGGTTCTCTCCTATGGCAGCTGTAATGAGCCTTCTAACACTGAAATCTTACACAAGGAAATTGATGATCTTAAAGACAATTGAAGTAAACCAGTTAAGTGATCTGGTCAAAAACTTACAATTACAAAATGAAACATATCAGTCTCAGCTGTAACAGTTTGTGCACGCGAGTGAGAAGACAACGTTTTCCTACAAATGCCTAAAAAAGAATCCAAAGCAGTTTTTCTACATGACTGGCCTATCTGTTGAAGATTTTGATTGCCTGTTTGCTTGTGTTGAGTCCTACCTACCTGCTATAATTTACCCCCATTGTAAAACTCACCAACAAAGAAAGCTGACAAAAAGAACTGAGTTGATGTGCTTTATGACAGTATGCAGGCATACACTTCACCTTGGTATTGCTGGATACATGACTGGCACCAGTGTTTCAACTCAATCCAGAATCTTTACAGCATGGGAAGTTTTTCTATCGACTCTGTTTGATCAGTTAGACCTACGTCCTTGCCCCGGAGAGGTGCTTTCTCTTTCACCTCTGGATTTTCATGCATCTGGTTTCCAGGACACAGTGTTGCTAGGAGACTGCACAGAGAACTGGATTGCTTCACCAGAAAACTTTGATATCAGCAATGCAACATTTAGTACATACAGGAACCATGACACTGGCAAAACAGGAATTTGGATAACACCTTTTGGCGGTCTTGTAATGTGTACTGATACGTATGCAGGGTCAGTCACTGATAATGACTTAACTGCAGACTATGGAGTGCTGGATATGATACAAGACAAAGGTGCTACGGTGCTTACACATAAAGGTTTTGGTATCGAAGGCATATGTCATGCCAAAGGCTTGTGCCACAATCGCCCTCCAATGAAATTTGATGCACAGTATGAAGAGACTGATACAGCAAAGAACTTTGATGTGGCCACTCTACGAATATACAATGAAAATTACATTGGACGCATGCGGGATTGGTCAATTTTGAATGCTTGCTGGCCCAAAAATAGGGTTGACCTTCTAGGATGTGTATACAAAGTGCTCGCTAATATTGTAAACATGTTGTTTCACCCCATCTGTGCAAAAGATGCAACAAAATCGAAGTCAAGGGAAGTGTCTCATGATGCAACTGTACCACTTTCATTTTTCATATAGGTCCATTAGACAAATTTTCATTGGCTGTAAACAGTGATAAACTTGATATAACATTTACTATAGAGAGCTAAAATGTACACTGTGTTTTTGTTTTTAATTTTGCAATTCTAAAAAAATGTCTATCTTTACCCTTCACATGGAAACATGTTTTATTTCATCAGAAAATCCCTGACCTAAAAAATCACCCTACACTTCAGAATTTTTGTAATCAATCTAAACAGTGCAGTGGGTCCAGAAATTTCCTGATGAAACTGCTGTACAGATATTATATTTGTAACAATGTGTACAGCTATGCATCAGTCTACCTTGGACCTGAAATTTACACTTTTCCTGGTCAAGGTCTGCCAGGGGTCAGTCATCACAAGAGAAGCACACTAGTTGTGTTTTTAAAAACTTACAGGCTTAATTAGCTTTGCTTGAGAGTTAACCCAGGATCGAAAATGTCGTGTATTTTCAAAATTAGGCACTGTGCCTTCAAGCTTCTTTCCCAGTTGCACAAGGCTTTGATGTTCAAAATAGGCCCAGGGGACTGACAAGGGCTTATATGTGTACTAACAACTCAAGCATGATTTCAGTCAAAACGTGATTTGTAGAAACAGGAAAGTAAGCTGCTGCCTTGTTTTCTGGAACATACGACATCAAGTAATATAATGCTGTTTCCGTGCATTCCATTTGCAAGTGGCACTGGACTAGGTGACTCCCCGTAATCTGAAACAAAGGGAAAGTGCATATTAAAATGTTAATTTCATTGTATGTGGTAATCATTTAGGGTACCACTGTTAAGTTTTTGCACCTTGCATTGGCACTTTTATGAAGGTGGGTGTCCATAGACTAAAAACAGGAAAATAATGGATTTCACTATACTAACCTGTGTTAGTGGAGCAGCTTTTAGTTTTGCTTCAGTCTCTTCTTGCTTTAACTTTGCTAGCTGACTTTTATTGGGCAGGGAGCGAGTCTTAATTTCAACTAAGAATTCCAGTTCTTCAGAGCTTACTCCATCCGGGCTTGCACCAAACATTTTATCCCTGGGGTGTTTGAAGTATCCACACTCACTGATGTTGAAGCCAGAGTCTTCAGAAAACTTTGCAAGAGCATTGCTTTCTTCTTGCTTGGCTCTGATAAAGTTTGGCAATTTAGATCTTCTGGGATTCAAAATACTTTCGTCAATATTATTCTTTAGTGCAAACCAAGCACTATCAAACTCTTTTATCCCAGAGAATCCAAGTAAAGCCGGAACTTTGCGGGCAGTGATTATTCCATCTCTTAGAGCCCTCCAGTCACTTGTACACTGATGAACAGGGACATAGTTCTTTCTTTGCAGTAGGCTCGGTTGCTGTTTGGTTACACTTTGATCAACCTTTGTTGAGACATTGTTTGATTCTGGTGCATCACATTTTGGTCTCCAAACAGCCTCTACTCTCTCTGAACCTTGGTTTCAACACATCTTTATTATATTCATTACCAGCTTGTTTTTTTTTTCAAATTCAGCCTTGTATCTTAGATGCAGAAACAAGCCCGACTTTTTTGTGTGCTGAGACAAGACTGAGAAAAAGTGACTTTCGACGCTAGGTTTTATCGTATCAAGTTTGGCCTTCGCCTTCCCTTCCATTTCCAAAACGTCTCTCTCATACCAGTCACTGTAGTCATTGGTACCATCACTTGGCTTCAGAACCTTTCTCGTCGCCCTGACTTTCTTAATATCTCTTCCTGCTCCACGTAAATTTCTCAAGCTGTTCTTTGGATCACTGAGGTTTCCTTCTTATGCCACTTCTGAAGCTTCTCAGTGCATGACATGTTGAGATAGAGTTTCTTGTTGTCACGATAGTAATTAAGTTCAATTAGCAGGGCTATCACATGGCAACACAGTCCACTTTTCCCAACGGCACATCCACAGTATGCTTTAACAGGTGTATTGTTAGCAAAAAGGATAGTTGCAGTTGATAGTTGCTAGAAACTGCCAGAATCTTCACTAGCTTTAGTAACTGTAACGAACACTATATCGAGGCTTCTCTTAAATCTTGATTCTTTCTGATTCGCTGATTCGTTGCTTAGCAATTACGTCATTAGCGTATACACGTGGGCGTATATAGATAGTGTTAGCGGCATATTCCCGCCAGTTTTGAGTTACGTTCATCGTGCACAGTTCATGTCTTAACTGAAATTAAGTTTTAAGCTACCCTTGGCTATTTAGAGTGCAAGCGGGAACCGATGTGTAAGTGCAAACCATTTTTTCTATGCCTGTTTTAGTATAAGTTTGAAGTTTACGTTTTGAACCTCTACCTTTAGTCTCGGTTTTTCATACAACAGCCTATTGTTCTATGTCCAACACGTGGCAGCGCCCACTTTCAAAGTTTTATTTGTCCTGTTTTAGTGTTAAGTCTCTATAGTATATACTCCCCTTAGTTTTTATCTAGCGGCTTCCTACAAGAATACCCTGGTAATTCAGTATAGTTATTCCCACATCGCCTACGGTGGCGGTCATGCAAGCACGTTTTATTGCATCGTGCAATTTTGCTGTTTTCAAGTTTACAGTGTTGCTATATATCGTATTAGGACAGTTAACCGTATGTGTACCTGCTTGGGATCGCTAATGATTTTAGTTGTGTCCTTACTGTGAAGTCTTTACTGGAAACACTGTTACACCGCAATTATGATCGGAATGTTCGCTATTATTGATTCGTGACTCTTGTCATCTTGTATCTGCTATTATCTAGTAATTAGTTTATTCACTGCATTGTATTTCAGTTTACGTTCGATTATCGTCCATTATCGTCAATTAAATCACCGTCAATCAAGGCTGATTTCCGCGATATCTGGCTTTATTTCGATTAGTAAAGCATCTCCCACACGCTAACCTCATCGCAACGAGTTGTCTGGCGAGTGACGATTTAGCCCTTCAACGGTTGCCGTGAACCTGGCGTTACAGTAGCTTTCACCGACATTATTCTTCTCGAAGAGAATAATCGGTAAGCCTTTCTGTACTGCCCTTTTCCACCAGCATACTTAGCTTTTTGATACTCTTTAATGGTTTTCTCGGTCACGATCGGTGCGGCTACATCTGTGTTCTTGCCAATGACCTTCCAACTTGCAGATGGAGGAGGAATCGAAGCAGGATCGAGTGCAGTTGAAAACTTATAATCGTCTTGGATTCGGGCGACCTTTTAATCGAATAACTGCTTACATTTGCCGAGTGGCTCTAATCTTTGAACAAGCTCTTTCTTCTCCCCGGATACTTTTAGTTTGAGGACATTGCAGAAAGATTGCAGCTTTTCTTTGCTTAGCTTCGGCAGATTCTCCGAGTTAATATCGGCAAATATTTCTTCGTAAGGGACATGCTTTGATTCGTGTTTTTCCTGACCGTCCGCCATCTTAAACTTATTATTAAAATTATTATTAAAAAGTCCGCAAAAATCCGGTAGTGCCAGGTCCCCGCGCGGTATGAAATTACGCAATTTAGTACATTTAAATTATAAAGTGAAACATTTGTTGCATGGAAACATCGATAAATCTTGGGAATCTCGGGTAATTCGTAAATCGCCAGTATTACTGATTGCTTTTTGATTTTGATGTGACCTGTGACCTGTGGCCTGTGACCTGTGGCCTGTGACCTGCAACCTGTGACCTGTGACCTGCAAAAAAAACCTGCCGGTACCCGTTGCAGCTAATTAGTTTTGGAAGTGTTTTTTGGGGCAAATGCTTGAGTACGTGTGATGTTATGTACACATACTACTTCTTGATTATAAGGAAAGATAAATTATTTCCACCTTTGTTAAGATTTGAGTTCATTAGAACGTTACTTGAAAGTCTCGTCAGAGGAACAGATACGACGAAGTCGAAGAGCTAAGCTGAATGGAATACTGAGCTAAGGCTTCGTTCGGTGATTTTCGCTCCCTCGTGTCGTTTCCTTGATTTTGGGGAGCCTAAATGACCATGCTTTCTCTTTGCTTTAACAGAAAAGGGTAGAGAGCTGTCTGAGGACGACATCGACGCAGGCCTTGTGAAAGATTTTTTAAGAGACATCGGCAGCAATATTCTAGACCAAGATCTCGAGAATCCACGACAACTTTATGAAAATATGAGATTGGTGAGGACGGTGGGCCATAGAGAGGAAGATAGCAAAAAGGTAAAAGTTTTGGTCCCTCGTAATGTGGCAATGTTGTTCTTCCATCGCGCTCCTGACGAATTCTTCCAAGGTGCAAGAACAGATATCACAGAATATCATGACAATGAGGTCGTGGATGATAAAAAGATAACGGGACCGATCGATCAACAAATCAACGAGACGTTAGAGTTCATTTTGGCTAACACGAAGTCAGATCAATCGCCAAGCTATGTACAATATCCCAGGAAAGCTGTTCGAGAAGCAGTCGTCAATGCTTTTTATCACAGAGGATATGAACCCGAACACAGCGATCCCGTCAAAGTACGTATCTATTCCACACACATTGACATCATAAGCTATCCTGGCCCGCATCAAAGTCTTCAATCATCACACTTCTCGGCAGACAGTGATATGCCCCCTGTGAAAACTAGGAATAAACGAGTTGGAGGATTCCTTGTCCAAAGGAAGTTGGCCGAAGAAAAAGGGACAGGTGTAAGAACCATCTTCCGTTCAATGAAACGCAACGGAAATTTCACGCCAGAATTTCAATTTGATGAGACGTATTTTCGCGTGCGTCTACCAAGGCATCCAAAGTTCATGGTGCGCGAGCTTCTTACGACTACAAATCAACTTGTTGCCAAGGGAGAAAAGCAAAAGGCAGTTGATCAGCTTCTTGACTTCCTGGAGAGAAATCCCGGGATTCGCGACGAATCTTTGTTTGAAAAATTAATCAAGCTGCACGATCATGACAAAAATCACCCCAAAGTTCAGCAATACAAGCAATTTTTCACCGACCGCGTAGAACGACGGGCTGCTTTATCGTCGAAGATTTACAAATGGTGTGCCGAAGATCCACTGGATATAACGGTTGGTGTGGAAATAGTCCAATGTCTTGTAAATGAAGGTGCAACTTCTGACCACGATGCTCTGCAGGAAGTCATAAACATTGCTTTTTCTTATCTCGAAGAAAGCAATTATGACAGGGAACTCAGGTTGGAAGCCAATCAGAAGGCCCATCAGCTTTTCCAGGCAATGGGCGAGGTGACCAAAACAGACGCTTACGTAGCTTTCCAGTACGCATGCTGCAAGTTCAATTTGTACCAACTGAATACGAGAGGTAAAGGACCTCGTGCACGCAGGGAACTTTCGTCTTATCTCAAAGAAGCCGAGGTTTGCGTTAACGATGCTCTGCAACTGACAGACGAGGAATACTCGAACCATAAAGCAAGGCAATATCGCCAGCTGGGATACATTCATTCACTTCTCCTGAAGATCAGGATGACAACGATAAGTAATGTTACTGGTTACTACGACAGGGCTAGGACCTTCAACCCAGCAATACACATAAATCAAACTTTCATACCACCAGGGTTGTCAACAAAGTACACAGAGAAAACACAGGAGAATCAGGCAACTTTGGCTCCTCACTGAAAAGCAAAGTATAAAGCTGTAAACTGTAATGAGAAACCAATTGACTTATACCTGTTCTTAATGATACTCCTCCAACGAATACAACTTGTATCTTGGTCTCTTTCTTTGACGAGGTCATGTACAACAGGATTGTGGTTATTGGAGCGAGATTTTCTAGGGACAATAGTATTCAATTCAAGATAATCGAAAGAAGCATTTTACTAACTTAGTAGTCAGTGACGGTGGAACTTTATTTACAAGCCGTGTATTACTTAACCAATAAAGAAACCTAAGCCGTGTATTACACTGTGATAAAACACGACGGGCATTTGAGAACACAAGGGAAATGTAGAAAACACGAAACGCAGGCGAGTCTTTTCTTCATTTCTCGAGAGTACTTAAATGTCCGGAGTGTTTTAGACGGTTTAGGCTTCCTGATATAGATGATATAGATTTTACACTCGCAAAACAATAAAACACGCTGTTTCTTTTTTTATATACTATGACAAAACATGAGTTTTTGACCAATCAGAGCCCCTACGGGCATCTATATTATAAATGCAAAGCACTACCTATTTTAAACGTTTTAAATAAACTTTTGTTAAGCTCATATATAACTGTTTTACTTTTTTACTTGCAGCTGCTCAAGTTGTGTACATGCTGAGATGATCTTTCGTTTAAATCGCCAGTGTAGTTTTACAGTTTAAAAGTATCATTTTTTACAAAAAAAGCTCAGTATTTCTAGCTGTTTACTGCCAAATTTTTATAAAGTATGTATAGTTATTATATTCTTTTAAAAATTAGAGGAATAAATCTTGCGTCTGGCTATTTTTCCTGTCAGCTTACATCTTGTATTCGCCGGCACACAACGAACGATCTCGTCTGTATTTTGTTTCGGACTCAGTAGAGTTTGTTTTAAAATTTGAAAGACGCCCTTTGAGTCAGTTATTTAGTGCACTCTTTTTTATATATTTTGCAATTATTGAATGAGGCTGAGTAGGATATGAAGAATTCTGCAGATTAAAGAGGGTGTTATCCACAGAGGCCGAAGGCCGAGGTGGATAACACCCTCCGAGATCTGCAGAATTCTTCACATCCTACGAAAGCCGAATTCAATAATTGCTTCATTATTCATTCAAAATATTTCCCCGTTCTTAAAGGACTTTTGCCATTTCACTCTTTGTTTCGCCATTTCGCTCTTACGTTTTTACACAACCTTGTCCCTAGGTTTTCTCGGTCAACGGTTCAATAATTTGCAGTGGGCTGCACTTTTGACGTCATTTTGACGTCACCGGTTCAATAATTTGGAGCGGGCTGCACTTTTGACGTCATTGATTCAATATGGCGAAGATTCTTACCAAATTTGGCGAACAGCAGCTGGTTATGGTGAATTATGCTTGTGGTTTTAACCAATCAGAAACGGGGAAATATTTTGAATGAATAATAAATAAGAATATTTTTAGGCCTACTCAGGAACCTTAAAGGAGAAGGTCACCCCAAAAAGCGTATTTTATTTGTCATCACCAATAAAAGTTTATATTGAGTTAAGTTACTCACCGAAGTTTCAGCTTCTAAACTGCATTCTATCCCAAGTAATTTGACTCCAAAGAAGCCAGCATCGACAGCCGCCATTTTGAAACAAATGCTCAGCGGCCAGGTCGGGCTAGGCCGCTAAGCGTGACGTCATCGTTGCCATCTGTCTTGGTAAGCGTATTTGGTTACTCGAGGTCATGGCTGAACTTCAACTTTTCCGTTTTGAGCCCGGCAGAACGTGTTCCTAATCCTGAGGATAGCTAAAGCGAAAGCGAAGAAGTAAACGATCGGTTAGAAGGCACATTTTGGTGTTCTTGTGAGCGATGTCAAATCATGCCAATCATGCTAATAGAATGTGTTTGTCGCCGAGAACAGTCAGAGGAAGAAAACAAAATTCAAGGTAGAATTGTAAGCTTATATTACATCGGTTGCAGTAAATGAAACACAATTTTCTTTGTAAATTGATTCACATATTGAAAGGTGGGTTAATAAAGCCGTAAGCAGTTTGGTTAAAAATAAGACACAAACAGCAGTGATAAACATGTTGAATTTGTACATTTTTTGACTTGACGTTTCGTATGTACTCTACATACATTTTCAAAAGTAACTGTTGAAATTAAAACAGCTATTTTATATAATAAAGGTGAGGGGACTGGAACCTAGATTAATCAAATACTTAACAGTAAAATATAAAAAGACTAGTACAGATTTTAAATAAAGCACCAGCTTTTCACTTCCGACGTTGACGTTGAATGCTGGCTCAAGTTCTTGAATAAATAAGGTCTCTTTTATTTTACAATGATAGTCTGGTTTGCCCTTCGCTAAAATATCAAAATGATCCCACTTGATGTTATGTCCAGTGGCCTTGACGTGGTGAGCAATGGCTGAAGTATTGTCATTTTTAGCGACAGCATAAAAATGTACGGTTTTCCTATCGTGAAGCCTTCGTTTAGTTTTACCAATATAAAAAGCATTACAATCCCAGCAATTTACTCTGTAAATAACTCTGGATTGTTGTGAACGATTAATACGGTCCTTGCAAAGAAAGAAAGATTTTATGCACCGAGTGCTCTGAGAAACGATCTTCAGGTTAACACAAGGATAGAATTTGTATACACATAAAAATGTTGGCTAGGACAGAGCCAAATGGAGAACCTATGACAACACCATCGATTTGGTCGTAGTATTTACCGTCAAAAAGAAAGTGGCTCTTCTTGGTGGCAAATTCCAGTAGCTTGCGTAAAACAACCCTGGGTAAAGCCGGAGGATCATCAAGAAAATACAATTGGTCTAGACAAATGTTTAGTGTTTCCTCGAGTGGCAAATTTGTAAATAGGGAGGACACATCTAAAGAGCACATTATTCCATTGTTATGCTTGTACTTTTTAGCCCAATCCGCGAAGATAAAAGAGTATACGAAACGTCAAGTCATTAATTATACAAATTTAACATGTTTATCACTGTTGTTTGTGTCTTATTTTTGATCAAATTATTACGATGGCCCAAGAACAAAAGTATTTCCGTAAGCAGTTATCGTTTTTACGTCAACTGTTTGTATTTTTATTTTCGCTGTGTCTAAAAACCGGCAGCCCCGGGCAAGGTCTAAATGGACTAAACTCCTGGCAGTCCGAAATATTCACCAAATTCATCGAATGTAATTATAAAACCAAAATACTTTTTAGGTTCGCTTGACATTTCTAAAGAAACACCAAATACTTTTAATAGGTTTGATTGAGGATCTCAGTCGGAATTCGGAGAATATTTCTGACTACCGGCCGGGCATTTAGTATATTTGAGACCGTGTGGTGTGTTTAGATCTCATTTGACTCGTAAATGATCAGGGGACCTGGTTCAGTCAGAGCTCAGAATAATACAACAAACAAATTAACATTTTACACTGTATTTTATTTACTTTGCAAACCTACTTGATAGGTATGCTAACAGCCACAGCGAAATGCCGAGTCTCGGCGAATGAATATAAAACTTTTCATTTCAAGTGAAGCGAACAAGAAACTTCAAAGAAACTTAAATGATTTCACACATTCACCGGTTTTGACTGTAATAAAACACCAAGAAATCTTTCAAGAATATGAAAAACCCTAAATCTCTACTCTTCAATACTAAAACTAATCTCAAGCGAAAATAAACGCGGGAAACTGGCCGCTTGTTTCAGATGTTCCATTAGAGCTGGCGTCTGATGAAGTAAAAGTGAACCGTACTCCTTCGCATTCAACGGACATTCCCCTGGCTTCGCCATACCACGAGTTAGGGCCCTTGATAAGAGACACTAACTTGTACTTCTTATTTTCCTGCAAACAAACTGGACGATCAAACTGCACATCAAAACCATAATATTGATTATCCTCTGACTTGCTTTTTTCTGAAGCATAGGATCCTGATTGTTTCACAATACAGGCGTCGTCAGCGCTATCCTTCACTTCTATGACAACCGTGTACTCACCAAGTTCTGAACCAAAATGCTGTACTCCAAATAAAGTGACAGACTTGGAGACAGAGAATTGAACACTGTCACGCTGGGAATTACGATAACTCCAGCTACAAAATGGAGGACAAATTTTGTCAAATCTGTGGCATCGATATCTAGCGCAACCAATCCTAGGGACTTGCATGAATGGTGAAGGTGACGTTAAAACATCACCGTAGTGTTTCATCATGTCCCCCACCTCTTTCGGAGTTAGAATATCAGAATCGATTACAACAAAAGCAAACTCCTTCAGTGACATCAGTGGAAACCTGATCGCTTTCACGATCTCTTCTCCCAGAATTCTTCTCTTCACATCGCCTTCAGGAGTTATCCCTTGCCTCTCACTTTCTTTTATGGCCCAGCGATCGACAGCTTTAAACAGTGCCACTTCCGTCACGTTCAACCTTTCTCTCTTCACAACAGACTCGACTACAGATCGCTCGGCTGTGACAAATTCATCTGACGTCACAGCTTCTTCTGTCTGCTTCTCGATAACTTCCCAGCATCGATATTCCAACTCTTTATCTTCAAATTTCTGAGCGTCTGGCAGAATGCAAAACACGTTGGATGCTTTCAAATTGTCCCACAGATACGCGGTACATTTTTCAGCGAGGGAAGGCACCATATATTTGTTCGCCAAGTACAGTACTTGCATCACATTACTTCCGCTCAAATTAGCTTTGTCGGTGTAGAAATAACGAAGCAACTCCAACAGATTCTCGTAGTCAACGTCAGGCAGTTCAATAGAGTCTCTAGTATCCGCCATTTGACCATAGAACATGGCATAGAACACAGGACTGCTGATTGCAAGCACAAACTTGTGAGCTGGGATCACCTTCTTACTTTCACTTTCACCAGTCGACACTAAAACAACAAATCTCACATCACTCAGTAACTCGTTGTTAAAAATAAACGTGGTTCTCTCCACGATAGTTGATCGTTTCGCCTGCCAGTTCTCTTCAACAACAGCCATCGTCGCTCTTTTTGATTTTCGCAGCATTATTCGTTACAGCTAACAGGAACTGCTACCGCTGGACACTTGAGACTACAAAGCTGCTTTGTCACACAACAACGTGCCGGGCCCGATCAGAGCGAAAGTACATTTGGAGTACATTTCAGCAAATAAGTGCATAGGATGTGCTTTTTGCTTTTGTCTGAAAACTACAACTTTAAGTCGGATCTTTTCCAAGTCGTGTAGTCATTTCAGTGACTTTTGTTTACATGGGGATGGTTACGTCTAATGTTCCAAGGTTTCCTCGGGTAGTTCCTCGGGTTTCCAGGGTAGTCAAACCCAGCACCAATCATTGAATTATAATATTCCGGAAATTTGGGAAAGGGGGTGCCTAGCTTAGATTAATCAGAGTTCATTTACACCTTTGAGAGATGAGAGAAGGAACTCCCAGGGGGGTACACCCTTATATGGGCTGTGCGGCCCCAAAGGGTATGGTATTTCAGCCGGTTTTGCAGTAAATTGGGTATGATTTTGAATTGGGCAAAGGGAAAATCGCAGATTTTGGTAAATACAATAAAAGAGTAATAGTGCTTTTTGGCAGGCGGGCCGCAGAGCCCAACCCGAGTTTTCCTGGAGTATCCACCATGGCAGCAACAAAGACCAGATTCTTATGCCGTTGATGATAGACCTTCTATATTGATTTTATACTAAGACACACTCCCTTATTCTGTGTTGATCATCTTCTAATAAGCACAAGAGGGTCGGTGCAAGAGACGCAAGATTGGGTTGGGCGTTCTGCAGTACATCATCTGGCGATCTGAATCTCGAGATCGCAGCCCAAGGTGTACTTGAAGAAAAGGAAAAATTATTTTCCCGGGATAATTGCGATTGTCATTTGGAATAACGTTTTCTGAGCTATTTGCCACAGAATTAAACAATCTTAAACTAGCGTGTTCCGGCATCAATCGAACTAGCGTATTTCCCTCTTACTTTGACTTTGCCTATCACATCGAACTGCCGAAGTCCAATCGAGCAGCAATACATTTCGAAACCCTTGAGCGATAGCAAATACTCAGGGAAACTGATGGACAATACTCCTCGAATCAGAAAGAACAATGGCATGAATAACTATGCATGAATGCCCCAGTATGTAAAATGGGAAATTGTTAATAATCAAGCTACGTGTGAAGCAGGAACAGAGTTCATTGAAAACTGAAAACAAAACATTGTCCTGTAGTAAGTTAAGATAAATATCTTTCACTATTTGATGCGAAAACGTACGGACAACTTCACCATCAGGAATGGGTACAGCAATTAAGATAAAGATGTTTCACCATGATTTGTAAAATTTGCCATTGCCAGGTTTGCAATGAGGCATGGCCATTCTCAATAAAAAACAAAAAACTACTACGTTTGTTCAAGATGTGTAAAAAGTACGAACAGTATTTAAAATTTTTCAGCTCAAAACAGTATGATACCAACTCAAGTTCCAAAAGAACTACAAAATCTAAATCAAATATATAAATTTCTCTCGCCGGTAATGCTTGCAACATAGGAGAACCAAAAATCTGTCATGCTGTATTGATAAACCCCTTAATTATTATATCACAAATTATCTGCTGGTTGGCACTCTATCGACAGGTATACCTAGTTATAATTATTATTACATAGTTACTTTTTTAGCTACTTGTTCTTTGTAAACTTGTGTTTCTATAGTGCTGTAAAGATTTCCGTCTACATAGTATAAACTGTCAAACGCAGAAATTTCTACTTTGAAAATGACTTTACAACAAGGAGCTACTATTCAAGACCTGACAAAACCAGTCACACCTCGATAGTTCACCACTCTCTAGCCGGTTTCAGGCTCTCGGCCATTGGGGACGGATCGGAAAGCAGCGCGGGACGAGCGACGAGCAGCCGGATCTGGTGATCCGATCCGTCCCCACTGACCGAGAGCCTGGAACAGGCTAACCACTCTCGTTCTGTAGGTACCGCGAAAATCAGCGTATTCACTGAGCCAAATCAAAGCACTACCGCGTGACAGTGCGTTATCACAGTTATCAATCATGGTGTGTTTATGGTAAGCAATATTTACACTATTTTTACTGAAAATTAAAATTCCAACATGGCTCCTAGTCTTGGAGGAATAAAACAAAAGAAATTAATTATTCATTTCTCATCCTCGATGGGATTTCTTTTGTTTTATTCCCCCAAGCCTCGGAGCCATGTTAGAATTTTAATATATCGAAAATGGCCTATTCCCCATGCCACACATGCACACGGAAGCTTAAATCCTTACTTTGGAAATATAACAGTCAGTAACATTTAGAAGGAGAAGGCCGCCTCTTCCATTCAACAGTTACTAGCCTGGGAAAAGCAGACTCATTTCCAGTCGTCGCTTCTCTCCCTACCAAAATAACGGAGGAAAAAACATACAGGAGAGGAATAACAATCAGTTATGAATTATTGCTTAACTCGCTCAGGCAGGTTTTCTCTTACAGTTGACTCTTTTCTTAAACTCACTTTTGCTATATTTAGAGATTCGTTATAACATGTTGCACGACGACCCATTACGGATCGGGTATATTGGAAAAACCGTTCAAAAACCCTGTAAGAAGGCGTACGCTATAACACGGTACGTCCTTTTAGAACTCGATAGAAGTACAGACCTAGTTCGAGCTGTGACGCATGTCCACATGCGCAACATTTCTCGTTCTCCTAAACTTCCAAACATGTTTCTTGCCCTCGTCAACTATCACGCATAGAAGGCAAGAGCGAATGATCTAATTGTTTAGAGTAGTGAGTAGCGTAGCCAATCAGAGAGCAGCATAAGTGATAGAAGGCTAGTAGAGTCCAGGAATTCTAGGTGCCTCACTTCACTAGCATCCAGTCTCCCCTCAACCGTGAACGAATTACATAAGATAGTCAAATAATTAGCAATCGGGTACGCGTCCAGGTGAGAAATAATTTACATCTTTAATATTCTTCGAGATATACTTCAGAATACATGTGGTTTTAACAGTTTCATGCGAAGTTTGTTTTTTACTCTCTTTTTGCTTTATTAGTTAGTTGTAATCATCGCTTCCCTGTTACAAAAATAGAAGAAAATGACCTCTAACAGAGGTAGGAATACAAGCTGGAGGGGGGCTGCTATTAAATAAGAAATTCATCAACCAAGTATTTTGTTCAAAACAAACACGTGATGAGATGTTGTCTCTACTGCCCGGCAGCAAAATCCAACTTATGGTCCCGTGAACCAATAATCTTCTAGGATGTTCACAGCCCTCCATTTTTTCGTATTTGTATTCGGTCGCTGAACGCTGGGAGGGCATCGCGAGAGAACAGGACGCCAGCGCGGAACGGAAGACTTGACTGGGTAGGGGGTGGGGACCGAGAAAAATAGAACCCCAACCTCCACCCCCGCGTGCTTCGCGCTCGCTTCCCTCGCTTTTTCTTTCGCGTGCGTAAATAGAGAGGCTGTAAACAGTCTAATAATCTCCCATTCATTCTCTACAACTTACCAAAATTAAGAGCAGACGGCTGTTGATAAGACCTTTAATTAACAGGTAAACGATAACACCAGGAATGATTGTTGCTAATAGTTACCAAAATAAACTGTTGCTCACTCTGGGAAACAAAAAGATTTGTAGCGCGCTAACTGTATAAACGTTCCCTATTTTCTTGTAGATAAGCTTTGCTAATTTTCACACTCTCACGATTTAGCAAGGACAATAATTATTATCCATGTGAGTCTAAAATGCATTTAAGTTTCTCTCCTCTCCATCACACAAGCTCGAAGTAGGCACAGTCTTTATCAGGAATGCTTTTAAATCAAAGATAGTTGTGCTGTACTTACATAGACTAAGTTCACCCTAACATACTAAAAAGTTACTCAGTGAGTAGATAAGGAGACGAATGATGAGGAAAACAAGGCCCAAAAAACAACAAAGCATCTCGTTTGAATTTTACGCCCGTTTACGCCCGTTTACACCTGATAGCAGGATATCAAATTCACTTTCTTTACAGGCTGAGTCATATCGGTGCTACTATAAACCAAGCTTCTCAGCTTCTTTAGCCTCGAAAAATGTGTACGAGAGGGTAATCATGTCCACTTTAACCATGGCTGGGTCCTCCGTAAATTCTGGATCAATGTAGAAGAACACTGGCATATCAACCTAGCAACAAATCACCAAGATCAATTACATTTCTGAAATTGCCCCCGAGGGGGGAATCCCATACAAAAAAGATCTGCGATGCTCGGCGCCTCGCTTAGAGGTATAAATCAAGGATTCTTGTCTCACTTGGGAAGCTATCAAAGTATCTTTTAGGGTGCAGCCGAAGAAATAATAGGGACCTTGAACACAAAAGCCTTCCTTTGGCTTTGAAAATATGCTCGGATATTTGTCCCTGGAAATCATCTGTTCCTTGAAGCTGGCAGTTTTTCTTCGAGCTACGCTCTTGGAAAACTGTTCGCTTCTTGGAACAGATAATGTCCGCGGACAAATATCCTATCACCTTTTCGCACCAAATCGAGGCTATTGATTATCTATACGTCAGTTAACTCGTGAAATCTGACTTTTAACCCTTTCAGTGCCAAGGACGTACTTATAGATTTTACTCTGTCT
>CM042751.1:24211627-24222394 GCA_022496165.2 Catalaphyllia jardinei | reverse complement strand
AGGTAAACCCCCAAAACCTAAGGTATGCCAGCCTACTGGCCCATGCAGGTCAAACTCAACTTTGGTTTCCATAGTGTGAATGAAACCAAGAATGAACAATAACTGGTTAACAAGTACAAATTGTACCACTGTATGATAACAATTAAATATACTATTTTGGACATCACAAAATCCAAATGCAATATTAACACCTTTTCTGGAACTCTTCTTCATCAGTTTGATCTTTTTGTGGGTTCTCTACTCGAGATATTGCTTACAAATTCAAAAAAGAGCTTCCTCTGCTTTCACAAAAACCTGTGGCTTTGATGATCTGCTATGCAGATAACTCTGTAACTATGAAGCTCTGGTTTTTATGTGAGATCATATTGAGACTGATCTACAAGTAGGCTATCAGGAGAGAAATAGACGATGCAACAAAACGTCTGCTAACAGGCAAACCTGTGAATGGACACTTCTCATCTCTTGTCATGACCCTCAGCCACACATGTACAAACACTAGATTTTTAACTTCCCATAGGCAGACAACTCTTGTGTTTAAGTGGGTATATCTTCTGGTCCCAATAGGCTGTTTCTGAGTTTATTTGTACATCACTTTCAAAATTAGTCCTCATGTAAAACCTTTCATATAAAAATTAGTTTGATTTGTATGAAAATGAACCTGAAGGCAAAACACATTTTCATATGAATGGTTTTGCAAAAAGACTTATTTTGCCACTGCCAAAAATACTCAGAAATGGCTTATCGTTGAACTGTAAAACCAAATTGTATCCCTAGTGCTCCAGGCCTACCCTGATGGAAGATTGCTGAGGTCTGAAGTCCCACTGCATGGAAGCACTCTTATCTGCATTAAACCTAATAAGAAGATCTCTTTCTGGCTTCCTTTCCATTTGCTCAATCTTTTCACCAGCATCTTCCCTCTTCACTGTTCCACCTAAACCTGTTGCCTAAACATACAAAAAAAGACAGTATTACAATTCTCTCCACCTTACTGTTAAAATGGTTACCAATAAACTTAATGGAGCAGAGGGTGTAACCTTTCCACAGACTAACGGCCCATCAAGGGGGAAGAAAAAATACTCCTGGTGAGTAATTGTTATGCAAACCAGAACAACCTTCAATGCTGCAATGCTATGTTGCAGTGCAGTATGGCACATTGCGTTATGCTTGTGTTTCATTAGCAGCCGCCAAGCAAACCAAGACAAAGCATGGTTAATTATCAGCTATTTCTGTAAGAAGGCAACCCAATGCCACTTTTCTTCACACATGAAATTACTGGTTTCAGTCAGTTCTTACAGTCATAAAGACAGTACATAGTCCTGGTTTCCAAGTGAACACAGGATTTCCTATAGATTGCATAGCAGCATACGAGCCAATGGTGGCCCACTAGGCGGGAGCTTAGATTGGCTTTTTCCGAGTGTACATTCAACATGGTCCAAGAGCCTTCTTCATTTTAAGAGTTAAAGATTGATTAAGTATGACTCAGGCAAGAACCATTGTATTCTTAGGAGGGGGGTTGGAGCTATAATTTTCCAAAAAAATTCCTACACAGCAAAAGGTAAGGTAGGGTAAAGGTAAAGTCAGCATATGAGCCAATGGTGGCCCACTAGGCCGGAGCTTATCCCGGTTTCTGTAGCATGAAGCGACTAGGAGTATTTCTACTTCCCCCTGGATGGGATGCTAGTCCATCACAAGGTTACCTTCAGCATCAAATTTGCTGGTACCCAGTTATACACTTGGGTGGAGAGAGGCACCATGAGAAAAAAGTGTCTTGCCCAAGAACAAAACACAATGAGTCAAACACACTAACCAGGAGGCCACTGTGCCTCCCTAAACAGCAAAAACTGCCGAAAAAAGCTTATGCAAGAGGAGCCATCGGGAAAAGTGCTTCCAGCTCCTGTTTTCTTTCGTGTTAAAATAAATTGTTGCACAAGTTTCTGCTCACCTGAAAATAATTATCTACCTGTCAGTGGTTCGCCCCAGGATGGGGGGGGGGGGGGGCGGGGGGGGCGGGAAACCCAGGGGAATTAAACTTCACAAAGCGCACCTGGGTTGGAATTTTGACATCCACAACGATCCCCATGATGGGAAATTTGACTCAACCACCATCTTGAAAAGTTGACAGGACCTGGGAATGAGTGACAGGTCGTGGACCATCTTGGAAAATACCCATAATTCATTTGAGCAAAAACAGTATCATATAAACTCTTGGTCTTCGGCCATCATAAAAATTAAAAATATGAAACAAACAACGGTGATAAACATATTAAACACTTTCATTTTCAATATGTTTATCAACGCTGTTTGTTTTATATTTTTAATCATTTCAAGAGCAAGTTTCCTGCGTCTAAGGATGGCTGAACAAAAGGGAAGAAGTAATGTGTTGCCAAAAATGAACCATGCTAAGTATCTAGAATATGCCTTCTTCATTTGGAGAAATGTGCAAACTTGGATTGGAGGGGACCATTTGCCAACAAGTACTATTTACTCTCTGGAGGAGTGCTACAATAAACTTGTTGTAATTGCCCGTTCCGTTGAACGTACTATGCTAGGTCTGGTCCCCAGGAGTGGGGATTTGACTTATAATGGAGACCCAAGGGTAGAAAACTTGACACTTGAAAACCTAAAAAATGTCAAATTTCCATTGGGTTATGCAACCACCCCCCACCCCCCCTCCATCCTGGGGCAAACCATTGATAGGTGCATTATGCACAAAGGAACCTGAAGAGGAGAACAAAATTCCATGCCCTAGAAAATCAATGCCTAACAGCACCCTACCCCCCTCCCATAGCCCAGTTTCTGAAATGCCCCTCTGGACACTACAGAGGAACTATAGATCACTTTTCGATCTCCCATGTAGAGTTGAATTGACTTCAGCTTCGTAAACTGGCTTATGATAAATCACGGACTAACCTGACAATAAAGGCGATAAAGAGGTACAGAAAGGTAAGAGAGTCCCACAACTGCTACTGCTAGGGCGATTGTATATATTGCTGTTGTTTTGTTGCGCATGTTAGAGGCTGAAGTACTGTTCAAGCCGACACGAGTTCCCACAAAACGACGATTTACATTCGGCAACAAACTTGGAAGGAATTTCAGGCATCTCGCGTGTTGAGAGATGGATCCCTTTGCTATGTCAAGTTCTCTGTAGCATCTAGTGCAAATTAGCCTTCGATGCGGACCATGACGAAAGTGACTTGAAACAACATCAAAACGTACGGCTGTCTTACATAACCCAGAGAATCTTGACCTCTGAAAAAGACACGAAGTATTCCAAGATAGCCCCCACTGAGTAACATTTCTAAGAAGCGACCAAAGCATGATAAATACAAGCAAAAAGCTATAGTTATACGCGAATAACAGAAACTGTTATCTCTTTCAGAGGACGACTATCTTTCGACACGATCGTCCGCCATCTTCAATTTTTGCTTCCAGTTGATGGAAGGGACTGGGGTGAGAAAATTGTAGAGGGGGTGAGGGGGACCGAGTAGGGGAGGCTCGGGCATCAGCTGTGATATTTGGCGGGAAAAACAGGATAACGGGAGAAAGTTCTTGGAAAGATAGGAAAGAAGCGTTTACGAAGTACTAAAGAGAGTTTTTCTAGGATCATGAGACATCCTGTCTAGACCCTGTCTATTGCGTTTTGCTGGAAACGTATGGTCGAATCTCTCTCTCTTTCTAACGTGATCTACTGTCCAAAGAAAATCCAGACAAAATAGATATAATTATAAAGTATGAATGAGGCATGTATTACTTGCAGCAAGTCCATTGTTGAGTGGATACCAGCTTAACCCTTTTAAGGTAGGACACCAGTGAGAGTGTGTGGGTGTCCCATGAATATGCAGCTTTCACTGTGTTTTGTGTTGCATATAGAAGTCCCCTCCACGCAAAGAAAAGAACACAGCTTATCTAAAACACCACCATGAACCAAAATAGCTGTACCAGGTATTCATGCACCTTTCTGCGGTATTGTTTCTTTGCAGAAAGCCATCTGTAACTCTCCCCCCCCCCCCCCCTGACTCCCATGTGTACTATATTTATGTCAAAGGTAACATCCTCATAAGCAATACATTAGCAGTTTATTTACAAAAAAACTTATATGTACAAAATTCTGTTCAAGAGATCTCTTTACGTACATAGATTAGATCATTTAAATAAATACTCTTTTCTTTTTCCTCTAACACTCCTCACTTAACTGTTTAGTGGCTACATGTTTATTTACAAAAGAAGCAGCTCATACAAAATAATTATTGGATGATTTCAAAAAATACAGATTTCAGAAAGGTTATTGACACTCTAACAGGTGGAGGTGGAAGGCCACAAAACCCACAATTTTCAAAAGATTAGCTGTAACTTATGGAGAAGAGAGGGTCAAACCAAAACGTCCTCCATGACAAGGGGGGGATTTCTAGAGCAAAACATTTTACTTATATATCACTAGCATCTTATACTGAAGACAATTTGGCAGAGGCAACCCTGGGTCACTGATGTTGTTGTTTGGTAATTGCATTTGTTGCTTACTAGATGGTATGCTGGCAGGAACACTATTATAAGAATGACTGACGATAACAGAGCGGGTAGTCCTCTTTCATCCTTCCTTGCAGCACAGTAAAATACATGTACACAAGGCCTCACCTTTTCCTCATTACAAAGCAATTATAATAATAATTATTATACAAATGTACATTGAACTCTCTCACTCTTCTCTGATTGGCCGAAAGCGTACAGTGAATTTTCGAAATCAGCGCCTGTGACGTCAAAACTGCAGATTATAATATAATCATGTCAAGGGCATTCAAGGTCATGGGTAATCATGTCATGCATGACCGCGGTGCATGATTTCTAAGAGTAATCATGTCAAGTTCGCACTCTTTGTGTTGCTTCCCGACAGTGAAGAAGCAAAAACATGACTTCCAGTTTTTTTGTTCAATGTATAATAAAACAATATTAAATTAGATTCGGTTTTTGTGATATCCAGAATAATCAAGGTCTCAGTGAGGGTTAGCTCGACCTTGATTATTCTGGATATCACAAAAACATCATCCAATAATTGTTTATTATTATGAAAGTGAAGCTGCACTTTTCTGAGTAAGCACATCCTTTCTAATAAAACAGCACATGTATTTCTGTTTTATAAAGCTTGTGCACTTGTTGAGAAATCGTAACAAAATGGGAAGGGTTTTTTGTAAACTAATTCTACATTTTCACAATTACATGTTATAGTAACTGTATGTGGAGGGTTAAGACAGAAAAATATGGCTAGGAGATCTCTTCTAGAGCACTGCACATAATTTCGTCTTCTCTGGTAAACTGCTCATCGTCCTCTCTGTGCTTGCTCGATTCATCAACCTGGCGATAAGACAGACTAACATCAATTTCAAAACTAATAATAATTATAAACAGTTGAATGGAGCTCATGCAAAGAAAGAGAACATCCAGGAAAAACCTCTCCATGAATGTTCCCAGAGCTTTATTCCCAACACACTGTATGAAGTTTTTTCAAGCATTTCATCTCCCCTGAAGGTAATAAAAAGTTTGTTGGGAAAACTTCTTGATATTCCTTGGACTGTGGACCAAAACTTATGGGCAGTCATTTCATGCATACCTCCATTTGTTCAAATGCATTATCCTGTTGTCGCGATGCTATCTGTAATGACGATAAACAAGACTGAAGCACTGTCACTACTCTGTCCAAATGTCTATGGAAAAAAATGACAAACAAAGCAAGGTTGGTTGAGTTACTGAAGAAACAAACTGAAGAAACTAAAATGAATGGACCTCCCAACTACCTCTGTTGACCAAGAGGTTTGGAACTCCAGGCCTGGGTTGTTCAAAAGGTAGATAACACTATCCACCAGGTAAATCACTAACCATAGGATAGCATGTTATGTCTTGTTAGTACTTATCCACTGGATAGTGATTTATCTGGTACATGTAGATGCATACATGTACAGGCTGTAGATACATGTATCGTTATCTAGTCTTTGGGCTCAAGTACACAAATATTCTAAACAAAAGAAAACAAAGCCTTTCTTTGACAACAACCACTTTCAATGCATTGCTTTAGTTAATAACTATAATGCACTATTTTTCATGAGGGATAATATCTCAATAAAAACAGCGAGTTTGGGACACTGTTTTCCTCAACAGACGTTGAAAATCATTGAGGTTAACATCAACTGAATGATCTTGATCAAGTATCACTTTCCAGGTAAGCTCTGAGACTCCATCTCATGTAAAGGTTTCTGAATGAAAGCCATTACTTGTTCAGTTTATCTGCTGTTTCCAGTCTCTGCTGTTTTTGTCTTTCCATCATCACTCTTAATGTCTCTCGAGCCTAAAATGTAGCAACAAGACTTCTCAATCATATTTCACATTTGATAATACTTATAACAAAACTATTTGATATTCCTTATACTGATTAAACTCATGTTTAGGGTTCAACTTTCAGGAAAACAAAATTGGGGACAGCCCTTTAGCCTGCAGTGCAGGCGTCTTGTTGGGGCGATCGAGTTAGCATTACAATCTTTAGACTGCCATGTTAGATGGTGGGGGATGGGGGAGGGGAAACGTGAGAAGACCCCTGCCTGAAAAGCCCATTAAACTGCGAAACACCTCCTGTTTAGTTGCGCTTCACTGCATTTCTAGAAATCAGAGGGTAACCAATCAAAATGAGTTTTTCACGACACCGGAAGTCTTGTTTCCCAATAAAAACAACAACACAAGCATGTAGAGCTATCAAGTTGTGACAGAAAGCAATTTTCTTCCCCTTCTTCAAGACCTAAATCAAGATAATTATGAGAGTACAATAGTACAACAGTGAGGCTGTTTTTTTTTAAACAAAGAAAGAAATGGCTTTGTTAAAACCTCTTCTGTAGAAGCAAATATGAGTTGATATTTTCCAGAGACTACATGCTCCAAACGACAATCTGTGAGTGCAGCTTCAGCCAACTGATTGTGGATAATACTTTGAAGTGGACACACGACAACTGCGCTCGAAGGTTTCCCCATCATTATTTGCTTGCTGAGTACCAATATCTAAAATATTAAGCTTTTCCCAAAGCCAGTGGGTAGCACTGCCAACAGATCTTTTCTGGATACCAGTGTAGAAATTGCATCTTTTTGCTCCGTTCGTCATGCGCAAGACATTCCAAGTTCACATAGAAACTTAAGAGATCGGAATCAGAACTAACAACACCACTTTCGACAGAGTTCGCTATGCCTCGCACAAACAAAATGATGGAATTTGACCGGTGATTGACAGACAACTGACAAGTAGGGTCGAGCCGCACCAATCTGCAACTCCGTTCGTGGGCAAACAGAGTTTCCTAAAAGAACAATGATCTCGGGCTGGCAAGATTTTCTTTGCCCCACCCCTCCCCTATCCTTTCTCTTGCCTATCACCCACCCCCTTGGTAGAACATTCTTTCTCTCTCTAGTCTTCCACTGCGTGAAAAATTCAAGATGGCAACTAAGCTTTTTACGATGTGAGCGCTCGCTCAAAGAAATCTCGCCTGCTATGCAGGCTATTAGCCCTTAAGTTTTCAGATTTAGTTGCCAGCACAAGTATTTCGGTGAAAAGGGTGAAAAGTGGCCAATGAAAAAATAGTTGGTTGTACTGGCCACCATAGCAATAAAATTTTGAAATTGGCTATATTGCTACAATAAGGAACTGAAAAAAAGCCGCAAAAAAAGGATTGTGCAACTGAATGGCAATTAAAATAGAAGTAACTTGGTATCCCATATTATAAATCTCAGTACGTAACAATAAAGAATAATAACCAAACAAACAAAAACATCATACAAACCTGGTGAGGCCTGAGTTCATTGATCAGATGATGAATATTAATAAATAGCAGGTTTAAGTCATCAAGTTTTTCTTCTCTCTAAAAATTAATAAGAAAGACAACATAACTCAAGATTAACTGCCTGTATAAAGTTGTGGTTATTTTTGTTAACTTCTTACATAAACTTTATCATCAGTGTATTATGACATTAATGAGAGGCATGCTAGCTTTAATGATTTGTGCTCTGGACTGTGACCTAAGTGCTCCAAGTTCAAGCTCTGGTCAGGGTTATGTTTAACCTGTGATCTTACCAAAAAAAACCGCCTGATCGCAGGTTAGGCCATGTTGTGTTGGTATAGTACCTCTCATATGCCTAGTTAGAATAGAGCAACAGAGGACAAGGTTTCCATCCAAGGAGGGAAAGAATACTCCTGCATGCAGTCACTTTGTAATGGTCACAAGGTTAGATCGAAAACTTTAAATAACGACATTTTGTTTCAATTGAGGCACACTCCTAAATTTATTTATGATTGATTGTATTTTCAAGTGTGTAGACTGATGGTAAATAAAGGCAAGATAACCCTAGTTAAATCATACTAATTAAAGCCTTGAAATCAGCTACAGCTGGTCTAAATAATTTACCTTGGAGGATGAAGGTGATTTAATAAGAATATCCAGCAGCTCCAGGAAGTTAATAAATATTGAATGATTTAACTTCTTGAGTTCTTTTATGCGATCTAAGAGGATCATGAACAGTGGACTTCAATAATATTAATTTTAATAAACCAGATACACTGTACATGACCATTTGTACACCTATCATTTTTGTTCATACATGTAACAGTGTTACTAATAAAAATAAAGGGCCTGATAAAAAATAAAATATAAATGTTCAAAATTCACATTCAGAGATTTTTTTGCATTTTATCACTGACCTTTTATTTTAGCAGTCTGATTCAAATTGGCATTTTTCTTTCTGAAATTCATTTAATCCCCACATAAATGCTGCCTCAACATTAGCACACTTTTGTAAAATTGTAAATAATATACAAATAATAGTAAAGTTGTTGTTGTTGTTGATGTTGTTGTTGTATACTACTGTTAAGATTTGTTAATTTTGGATATCAATCAGAAAATCTAAAACCAAAAATATAACATACATTGTGTGACTGTTTTATTGACAATTTTGTCGGTCAAGATCTTTTGAACGTGATTGGCTATCACCTATCAAACTTCAACTGTCTGTGTCTTCTTTTGTTTATTTCTTTGTGTTCTTTACTGTAACTTCATCAAAAAGTTCGAAAGATTACTAATTGTCCTCAAATTTTGTTTCAGTTATAATTAAGACCAGCTGCTGTACAGGGCACTTTTTCAAGTGACTGTATGAAATACAGGCGAAATTATGATCCACTCAGTCCTGTTTATCAGAGTTAACCAGGAAAATTACGCTTAATTGAGGATATCTTCTTTCGTTTCTAAAATTTTAGCTTGATCAATTAATGTTCCCATACATACCAAATCTGCCTTGAGTTGTATACAGTCTCGTTATTCCCTGAAGTTCTAAAGGTCTGATGATGGATTCATCGGTCTAAAACGAGAATAATATGACACCCAAACTTCAAGACAAGGTACACTAGTTGAGTGATGTTTTAGAAATTAGCTGATCAGCTTGTTTCTAAAAAATAGCAAAGCAAAATGAAAGCAGCAATCATGGCAGCTGCAGATTTACGGGGATTTAAAACTATAAACAAAAACAAGTACCTCGAATGAAGCCCCAAACATCGAATAAGCTCCATCAACTGGAGGTGGTGGATCAGGAGCTATTTGTTTCTCTACATTTTCGTCCGTATATACTTTATAATATTGACTTGGAGGCAAGGGAAATGGACATACTCCTTCAGCGGCCATGTTGGATCTTCAACAGCGGATGGCCGAAATGGTTTCAGGGTAGAATAAAGCCCTCGTACCCAATCCTTGATGTACGCGCGAACAGTTTAAAAATTGACACCTATTCAACCCGGCCAGCTGGTTGTCCACTGAAAAATGCGGTTGTTTGTTCATTGAAATGTTGCTATCTTTTAGGAGAATCTTAACTATTTCTGGTTCTATCACTGGGATTACAAAGAGAAGGTGTAGAGGTGCTTTTAACTTGTAATTTGCATAAGCTTGCATGATTTCAGAACTCCTGTATTATTATTGAAACCAGTGAGTCACCAATCCTGTGGAAAGAATAAAAAAATTATGTACCTCAAAAACACAAAACATTTTCGATGACTTTTAGTAAATATAAAAAGTAATTATTAAGGAATTAACAGTCCTGTGTGGTTGACTCACTTAGAGAAAATCTCCAAGAAAAATAGAAGTGTTTATAAAAACGTTTATATCAACAAAGAGGACAAACATTCTAGGAGTGGCAGATAATATATCAAGGGTAAGATACCTTAATCAAAGAAAGATGATAATTTAACACAGCTTCTTGAATTGAAGACGCTTGAGATGAAGTTCCATGGATCAGTGCAACAATCACATTGTTACAGAAAATATGCATTACATTTTCCGCTCCCAGGGAGGTTTTGTTTTCAGTTTTAACACAATTTCAATTTTGGTTCATAATTTCTTTTAAAAATTTTGGCTTTTGAGGCCCTTTTGGAGTATTTTAAAAAAACCTTTCTTTGGGTGGGTATGGATATTCTGGAACCACACATTTGGGATAATTTTGCTGAAAATTCTTTGTTGTTTTACAGATATGGCAACAAGTCCAAACAGTGGTAGTCCGTCAGTGAGGGTTATCATACAGCAGTGTCTGTCTGCCAGGCTTCAGGTCCAACCACCAACTGAAAATGAAGATGCCCAATGGGTTGAGGTGAGTGGGATATTGGGGAAATACAGGCTCAAATGGCCACAAAGGCAGAGGATGAAGAAGTTGACTGTCAAATCAAATTATCTATCTTACTTAGTCATGATAAAAGTGATAAAAGCATTC
>CM042751.1:24202970-24205470 GCA_022496165.2 Catalaphyllia jardinei | reverse complement strand
GATGTAGCTCAATTTGTAAGAGAAAAAATTGAAAGATGATGCGTGACACTATAAAAACAGTAAAAAGGTAATGAAAAACTCTTTGAAGTGTCAATGAACATTACAAAAAGTACATGGGCTTTTTTACACAGATGAAGGGCTCTGCCCGAAACGTTTGTACTTTTTGTAATGTTCATTGACACTTCAAGGAGTTTTTCATTACCTTTTAGCTCAATTTGTTGCGGACCACAACATTTTGACCACTATGATGACGTGTTCCGTTGTCGATAAGAGTACAGACCACGCTAAACCACATTCGATTTGTTTTTTACCACAATATCAAAGATAATGAAATAAATATTTCTCTTGACAACTGAAAACACCGACTCAGACTTGAAATTGCACGCGCTACATTATGCAAATGAACTGCTTGTACGCGTCAGACTTTCCTTTCAAAAACTTTTACTAACTCGCTTAATATGCAGTAACAATACGAAAAGAATGTTTGGGAAACGAGTAATGACACCTACTCGTTGTCGGTAAGAGTACAGACCACGATAAACCACATTTTGATTTGCTTTTTCAGGGCTCGAAATAACGGCCGGTCAACGGACAATGTCCGAACTGATTTGGGAGGTTGACCGGTCAACCTTTTGTCTCACCGGTCAAGTTGACCGGTCACATTTGATAGTCTTGAAAAATAAAATAAATTAAATTAAAATTTCCATGCTCTTCAGTTGCTTCAGTTGTAGCAAGTCGCTGCGTATTGTCATTTGCGGAACTTTAATCTGAAATCTTGGGTGAAATGCAACAAGAACCGTTGTTTACAATCAGACATCGGGGTTCACGCATATACCATATTACCATATTTCTTGAACACTTGATGTGTCTTCCGGCTCCGGCACACCAGAGTTAAAATGCCAGGTTAATAAGTTTTCTCGATAAATACTAGCCTACCTGTAGGCGTTGGAGTTTTTCTTCGGCGAGAAAACACGCTGTTCGCTTTTCGTGGCCGCCATTTTTGTGTGACGCTGGGGGAGGGGGGCTAGAGGCGCGAAGGTTTTTCCCTTCCCTCCTTCCCCCTCCCTCGATTTTTGCGCTCGACCGTTCGTACCTGGGAGCGCGCGCCTCAAAAATCCAAAATGGTGCCCAATTAGCGAACGGAACGGGTTTTCCGCAATGAAACCCCCCAGTAACCGCCTGCTAGATGAATACAATTTTTTCTTTTTCTTGTAATGAGGAGTAACATGGATTACTGGCAAAGTTTTAGGATCAAGATCTCACACCGCGATACGTACACCAGAAATCATTATATTTGGAGGCATGGGGCCATTTACTGTGCATTTACTAAATAAGAAAATTTAATGTGTACGATAACGATATTTAACGTGTTGCGGGTTAGTCTTTACTCTTACAGACAGTACCTATTAATACACATAAGTTTATTTTCATTTTGCTGCTGTAATTCACTTTTGTTGTTGACAATGAGTACTTTAAAGTGCTATAAGCTCTAAGCAACTTTTTTGGAAATGTATAACGCAAGTTTTGGTTCATGGGCCCCTGTTTTGAGTTATTTTATATAATTTGACCGGCCAGAAACGGTACGTGACCGAGCTAAAATGAATTTGGCCGGTCATCGTGTCCGGAGGCTCTCTGGAAATTATTTCGAGCCCTGCTTTTTACCACAATATCAACGTCAAAGAAAATGGTTTTTCTTCAGAGCGCGAGCTGAAAAAGGCATATTGACGCGAGCAGCGTGGTATTGCGAGATTAGCAGCAATTGTGCAAAAAAAAAGACTTCTTTTGTTCCAATGTCTCAATATTATGACATGTCTCAATATTATTATATTCATTTCTTCTGTTTACATTTCTATGTTGTCTGGCAAACCACCCGAGAGGAACAAATTTCCACGTAATGTTTTTAAATTTGCCGGGCTCGCGCGTAATAAGCAACATAGCGCCTGGTGAGCGCCTGGTATGATGACGCCATTGACCGGAAGTGAAATTTCACTTCCTTGGAAACGCGCGCAAGATAGGTCCGAGGGCCCTTAAAAGGTTTACATGCCTACGTTCTGTTTACATTCTTTTAAGATGCGAAACGAACGTTTAGTGTTAAGTGTATCCTAGTCGATTAGATCACATTGCAAACACTGCCCATTTTTAGTCATTCTTGCGGCATTGCAGACTCCTCCCGCGTGTTGTAAACCCTTCCTATACTTTGAAGATTGCCATCATTAAACATTTTCACTCCTTGAGGACCCTTTGCATAACTGATGAATCCCTCCTGCACAATGTAGAGCTATCTCGTTCTTTCTAGTCCTGTTGTAGCACGTTACAGGCCGTTTTCTCATGCTTTAGACACACTGCACACGTCGTGTACCATTTGAACGTGGTACAGACCCTTAGAATTGTCTTAGACCCTTTGTACGCTTTGTCCTGATGAAAGTTGTGGACGCTCAGTGCACGCGTTTTATCACCATCATTTAGGTTGTAGGATAAGTACTGTAGTGTTGTAAACCCA
>CM042751.1:24182970-24197970 GCA_022496165.2 Catalaphyllia jardinei | reverse complement strand
GATGGCATTCATCAGCTCGCGGAATTTCTTTGACCGGAAGTCACACTGCCACACAGGAAACCAATCATGACTTAGTTCTAAAGTACCTTTTGTTTCTTGACCAATCAGAGAAAAGTCCAGATTCTGGACTAGCAACAGACAAATAGTCAAGTAATTGTATCAGGCGTTCCTTCCTGCCGCGAAAAAAAAATAGGGACGCCTGATCGCAGGTTACTGTAAGCTCTCCAGCTCGTCTAACAGATAGCTTGAAAGTGAATTGTAAAAACCTGGAGAAGCATATTCTGTTGTGTGGAAAGTGTAGAAACGCACGGTCCGAAAGGTGAGACAAGAGTGGTCCTGCTGGAGAGAGCATGACGAGACAAGGATTGATGGGCTTAGGTTTTATTCAAAAATGTGCTACATAAATAAGCAAGATATTTGCTTGTCCGTGCTAATTTTGTATAATTTGTATAATTTTGCAGTGAAGGCTTCTGTGTGGAAATATTATTTAATACAATTTTCAGTACATCACTGAATTTTTCTCGTGAAAAATCCTGACTGTGCATTCAGTGGTGCATCCAGACCCTGAGCTAAGGGGATTGGAGCGGTTTTGTTTTGCTTACCCAGCCGGCTTCTCTTCCTTCTATGGTTTCCCTGTATTTTGCTTAAAATAAAGGGGGACCGGCTAACGCTCGAAACGTCAGCTTCCGAATCTCTTTACGGTGGTCAATTCACGTTATCAACCCAGTTGATAAAACCAAATTATCTTGTAATACTCTCACCGACGCAGCACCACAGTTTCTTTAGAAACTTACCCCCTTTATAAGTCCAGGGCATACGAATTTAGCTTATTTTGGACTAATTTTAAGGCAATGGTGTTTAGAGTGCGTTTACTGCAACCGGGGCCACCCAGACGATGAAAACCAATCAGATGGCAGAACTGAAACAATAGATTCCAACATTTTCAAATCCAGCCAATCAAATGTTCGGCACAAAACAATTAAATCTCAACTTGTTGTTTGTGATGCTTACGCAACTACGGTGTCGGCTGCGTAAGAATGTTACTCACGGTGTCAAAGAAACCCTTGAAATGGTCTCTGAGAAGAGAAGGTTCCAAAGGCGCCGTTGTTTGCTTTCGCTGAGTAATTTTACGCTGAGGCTTTGATAGGACAACGTGGAATTTAATGAAGATGTTATTTCAATACAATGATAACCGAGAAAGGAAGCTCAAACTCCGGAATGTACAGCTGCTGAGGCAGTGAACACAATCGTTTTTCCGAGAACTGCGTGGTAAATTTAGCGGTAAGCCGTGTATAAATAGAAACACGCACTGACAACAGGAGCGAAATCTTTTTTGGCCGTACGTTCACAGTTGAAAATGGTCAATGTATAAGTGAATTTACCACCGTTGCAAATGTAAAATCTAAAGTAAACCAACATGAAATTTTCAAACGATTTAACTATTTATTGCAGACACCGTGTCGCGAGCATCACAACGGACAAGTTAAGATTTCATTGTTTTGTACTGGGCGTTTGATTGGCTGGATTTGAAAATGTTTGAATCAATTGTTTTGGTTCTGCCATCTGCTTGGTTTTCACTGTCTGGGTAGACTGAGAGCAGTCTCTCTTTTCCTGGAAAATCCGTTGGAACATAGTTAATATTAACTATGGTTGGAAAGAACGCAAAACAAGTATGCGTGCGAACGTGACTGTGTCGTGTGAGCCGGCGTGAGAGAGGCGATGCCGCGAGCCGCTAGTAGCGTGGGCGTTGGAAGACGAGCTAGCGGCATCGCCGCTCCCACGTCACGCTCACAGTCACGCTCGTACGCTTACTTGTTTTGAGTTCTTTCCGACTGAATTTCGAGGAAAAGAGAGACTGCTCGCAGTCTACTGTATGGGTGGCCCCGGTTTCAATAAACGCACTGTAACACTTTGGACCACCCTAACATTGTTTGTTTTCTTATGTTTTTGTTTGTTGACCATCGATGTTTTTGTTTTCAGGCACGTACGGTAACCGACAAGTGCTGAGCGTCGAAACAAATGGACCATTTACACACGTGTTTGACTTCTAACATAAGGCTATTCCATTTCTAAGCTATCGTCTTTATGTAATCATAACACCACTGTTTCGTTTTATCCTTGAGTTTAATTACTAAAACATAGTTCTCATGTTCAGGTTGCCTCAGATACAAACTAAATTATATATGACCATATATTACAAGTCTGAAGAAGCAAAAACTCCAAGATTGTTACGAGTTCGATGTTTTAAGTGGTAGGTAGTTTGTAGTCTAAACAGAACGCAGGGTTGTCGGAAACAACAACAAGGTTATTTATTCCAGATGAACGCAGTAATTCCACACAAGACTTCACAACAAGCACACGCTAGACTTGTCAGTTAAACTTCGACCTCCGTCACTCTTGTATAAACACGGCCTCTTGCCAGATATCCACGTAACCTCTCTGTTACACTTCAACAAACACGACCTCTGTCGAACCTTTACACGCGACCTTTTTCACACTTCAGTAAACACTACTGACTCGCTAGATAATTCTCTCCAAACACTCCTGGGAAAAAACCCACCTAATAACTACACCGATTCGATTATATATTACTTTACAGCATAAGGTTCTAGAAGTTTCCGGCTGTACTAAATAAAGTATAATTACAATATTAAACTATTTACAGCAACATACGTAAACAACTAAAATAAATTGCTTAATCACGGTGATGCGATACTAATTAAATATTCAAGAAGATTCAAGACGAAATTAGCATATTCGCGAATCTTCCAAGTCTCGCAATATTTTTGTGTAACAAAGATACATACCGTAACATTTAGATTATAAGCTCTGGACTTTTACAACTTCTGGCATCCTTACTGCCACCACCATCCTCGCCGCCCACGTCGCCCTCGCCGCCCACGCCGCCCTCACCGCCCACGCCGCCCTCGCCGCCCACGCCGCCCTCGCCGCCCACGCCGCCCACGCCGCCCTCGCCGCCGGGAGTTCGCCCGAGCGTTTTTAACATGAGCCTCTGGCTCAGAAGACTATGCAAACAATTCCCACGTCTGCGACATTAAATGTTAATAAATCATTTCATCATCTCACTACTATTCCAGTCTTTGCCACCCTTACCACCCTCGCCCTCTCCATCTTTGCAACTCTTCTCACGGCAGCCCTTACCCCTGGGGGGGTACTCCCATGTATGAGCTATATAGGTATGTGCCGCGGAATAGGGTATGGTTTTTGAGGTTCTCGGCCCTTAAAAAGGGTGTCTTTTTTAACTTCTCTGTTACTGTGTTCCCGGTTTGGTCCTTAGGTAGGGTAGCTAAATGGTATACTGGAGTGTGAAAACGCCATCCTAAACGAATGTTTGTTCTTAAATTTGATGTATCCGTTTAAGTATTAACAAAATGATTGTGTAACAGCCGTCTAACAGCCTTGAATGGGGTGTCATTTTGCGGGTTTGGGCCTTAAAAAGGGTATCAGCCTTGGCTTTCTTAGTCCTTAAATAAGGTTAGGGTTCAAGAACTATCGCGAGAGTGCTCCACCCCCCCCCCCCCCCCCCCCCAACTAGAGGTGAAAAGGGAATTTCAGAGTTACACTTACTCTTGCTGGGCACGAGATGATCATAACAAACTCGGTGCTAAAATTCAAGAGGGCATCGTGGATAATAAATCTTAATTTACGAAGTCTTCTTGGGGACTCTTACCTTTCACGGTAACAATGATATTTGCCCGGAGGGGGGAATACTCCCATATATGGGCTACATAGGTATGTGCCACGGAATAGGGTATGGTTTTTGAGGTTCTCGGTCCTTAGGTAGGGAATTTTTTTTACCCTTTTGTTACTGTGTTCTCGATGTGGTCCTTAGATAGGGTAGCTATATTGTATTATATAATACTGGAGTGTGAAAACGCCATTCTAAAGAATGTTGTTAAATTTGATGTATCCAATGATTGTGCAACAATGGTTTAATAGCCTTAAATGGGGTGTCATTTTGCGGGTTTGGGCCTTAAAAAGGTATCAGTTTTCGCTTCCGTAGTCGTTAAATAGGATTAGGGTTCAAGAACCTTCACGGCACACCCCTATCCAAAATTCGCGGGAGTGCTTCCCCCCCCCCCCCCCGGGCCCTTATCATTCTTGTCACCCCTGTTGTTCTTGTCACCATTCCCACCCACATTCCCCTTGCATATGGTGGCTGCACAGGTGGCAGTGCCTATAATATATAAAGCGGATGTCCATATTAAAAGCGGAGGGTACAGGAGGGTATGGAAGTGCGGTACATATCAATTATCATATATGAAGTGCAATACATAATAATTGTCATATATGAAGTGCTTGCCGAGGGGATAGCACTAGCTCGTCTTTGATTCACACGCAAGTTATTGTTCAGCCAATGCTTAGGAGCGAAGTTTTGTCATTATATCGCCGAATATTTCGATTATCCCGGCAATGGCAAGCCACAACAGCAGCAGATACTGAAGTAGAAAGGCAGTACATTCGAGACGAGGCAAGGAAATTATTCCACAAAAACAAAAAAGTAAGTTTATGTTTTTCTCTTAACTTATTGTAATAAGGCTTATTCTAAGTGTGAAGTGTCCACTTAATGTTCCTTAAAAATAATCCCGTTTTCTTCTGCACTTTCGTAAATAAAAGCTGATTGTCTTGTGAATCCCCTCTCTCAGTCCATTCCGTGACTTTTGTCAGCAGGGGTGGGTTGGAGGGGCTGCAATATTTAAGGTTACGATGGCATGGCTCTCACCTTTTAATCTGGTTCCTCAATTTGCAGATTACCAATGCAGAGGAGATAAAGGTGTGCGTTCATGAAGCCAATGCCCGAATTGAGATTGGTACGTGTGATTACACGTCTATTTTGATGGATTACTTAAGGAATGGACCCCCACCCACCCCAACTCGGGAATAAAGCACTTGTTTTACATGTCTAAGGACAGTCGTAACCACAGCACTTTGCTTCAGAGATGCTTTCAACGAGTTAAACTGTGTTGTAGGCCTGAGAACTAAATGAAATGCCACAGTTTTTACCAGGGTATAAAAACATGGAAATTGAAGTTTTATTCTTTCATGCAATGGAGTGAGGTCACAACAGATTTGTAGGATAAATTGAAAGATAAGGGAATGCAATTTCTTTGCTACATTGTAATCAGCAAAGATCATGCTGTGTTTCTCTTCCCACCCCTAAAAAACCCTGGCTACTGCCAGGATCAGAACAAACTTTTTAACAGCTATTTGCAGTGTTGAGAGGCTCCTTTACAATCCTTTGCCTCTCTTCAATGATGGCATTAATTCTGCTTGGGTCAAGCTTTGTCCTTGCTTTCTCCTGGTCAGCATATCATCATTGTGCAACACTGAATGCAGTTTTGCATTCACATTTCCATCACAGAAACAAAGCACTTTCTCACAAAATCCCACCACCTACCCAGGCTGAAATTTTAGCTGATTCTTTTTCTTTGTAATTTTCAGCTCTTCACTATGGGACACCTTATCCTAGAATGGTAAGCCTTGTAGGGAACAGGAAACGTTAACCGCCACCTGGTTAGCTCAGTTGGTAGAGCGCCGGACTGCTGTACGGGAGGTCGAGGGTTCGAGCCCCAGACCGGACCAACACTCAGGGTCTTAAAATAACTTAGGAGAACGTGCTGCCTTTGTAACAATTATTATATCTGCAAATGGTTAGACGTTCAGGTCTTCTCGGATAAGGATTACAAACCGTAGGCCCCATCTCCTGCATCTTCGGTTAGCAGGGGACGTAAAAGAACCCACATGCTTATTGTAAAGAGCAGGGTATGAAGTTCCCGGTGTTGTGGTCTGGCCTTTGTTGTGACACTGAAATGGTCTGAGATATTAGCTCATATAGAGCTACTCTACAATCCGAGTGTAAATAAAGTATTCACAAGTATTCACAAGTGACAAGTGCTTATGTTATACAAGCATGTGAAAATTTTAAGAACAAAAGAGAAATGCTTTCCATGGATCTAAGTATTCTTAAAATTCACTATTTCTTATAAGTAACTCAACAATACATAAGCAAGTTTGCTATTTCCTTTATTGAGCACATGAAATGTTCAAGAAATGGGAAATAACTAAAATTCAGTTTATGCTCCTTTGTTTTCTAGATACATATGCCTCCTTCAGCTGTGCCCAAAACAAGTACAAAACAAAGGAAAACTCAAGAGCGCATCAGAAAACAGGCCAAACCTGTATACATGCACTCTGACGATGACATTGATAAATGAAAGGCTTTATGGGTCAGTGCTTTTATGCATGAAGAATGCTGACATAGTGCCATCAATGCTTTGTATTCCTGTCTGAGATTCGAGGCTTTTTATACTAGGGCAATACTGGTTCACTGTATGTATGGACAGAGAGCCACACAGCCAGATGCACCAATGGATACACAAATGAATGGACAAACTAGCTTACTGACTTACTAACATTCTTATTGATGTACCAATTGAGTGATGGTATGATTAATTAAAAATTAGACTAAAAATTCCATTCTCTTTACTCAATCAAGAGCAATGGTTTTCAATAAAAAATCAATTCAGCACTCAATAAAAGCTACTGCACAACTCTAAAATGTTTTATTCACCTTTAACTCTATTTACACACTAAAAATAAAAATATATTTTGCAAGCTGCACAATTCAAACCCATACTAGTAACTATTCAAGTGGCATTGTCTGTTATTTTACATAAGATACACAGGAACAATGTGGCTCACACTGGCATTATTTCTGGCAAATGGACTAAACTTTACCGGTACTCATTGAATTAGACATGATAAGAGTGTCACTAGCAAAAACACCATAATGATACCCATAATGATAATGAAGTCACACTGACAAGAAGTATTCAAGTGGTATTTCTTGCATAGAGATCTATTTGAACGATTATTTTATGAAATTCTTGCCACAACTTTGTCTTGGGTTCTTTAAGTGTTATTGGAGCCAATTTAAATAATTTTTGTAACAAACATAAAAAGTAAAAACTTGACTGAAGAATGATGCCTAAGAATATTTTGTTATAAGCATGTAAAACATGGTCTTGGAATTGTCAAAACATTAATACTAAGAAGAAATGGGAATTTATATAATGGATGTTAAAACTTAACAAGATTGAGCTGTTATCTTCAATCAATCAATAACAGAAGATTAATAAATAAAGCTTGTAATACTGTGCCCGAGGGAGGTACTGTAAGAATATAAGCCTTTTGTCTTCTCTCCACAGACCCACTGTGCTTTATCCATACTTTTAAGACAGTCAATAACTAACAGTAAGGATACCAGTCAATAACAGATTTGTATTACATGACTTGCTGTGTGACTACTCCAACCAAGGCCACCCAAGCAAATTTAGGGCAAATTGACCAATGGCATTTGTATGTCAAAATAATAACAATGGTTACAAAATTGTTGGTTCTGTAGTGCAATGTTTGCTCTGATTGATAATTAGTGGGAAGTCTTTGGTGAACATGGAACGTTGTTCTCAATTTGCGCAGAATTTTGTTGGATGGTCTTGGTTAGCATAGTCGCGGTGTAATAAATAGAGAATGGGCTGGAGAAACTCTACCCAGTGGGGTTGATTACATTGGAATGAGATTAATAACTAAGGCTTTCTGATTGGATTATTTCATTTATAAGCCCTCTCAGCTGTCTCAGTCATATAATATCCATGTGCATTAATAATTAACAAAGCAAGAGGACCATACTAGGAGAATAAGGGCCCAAGATCTATTGTAAGTTACAGTATGGATCAAGTGCGTTGATGTTGGTTAGACAGGTGCAAATGTATTCTTCCAGCACATGCCAAAAAACAAATGGGGCACAGTTGTTTGGAGGCTGGATAATACTGTCCACTGGATAAATTGCTATCCAGTGGATAAGTACGTGTATTAACAAAGCAAACCATGCTATTTGCTGGATAGTGATTTATCCTGTGGATTAAGGATAGAGTTATCTGCCTTTCAAACAACCTGGGCCTGGTCAGAAATCTTGGTTCAGTATGTACCAGTAGGTGGAATTCAACAGCCAATCACAGGGCTAAAAAAAAACCTTATGGTAAATACCACCTTACCCTCGGGACAAGAAGCTCTCTTACGGTCGGCACACATGAGGGGAATAGTCCTTACAACTTGTCCCTGCAACAAGTCGTGGGGACAAGTCCTATCATGTGAACTGGCCATTTTTTGCTTTGAAATCTAGTTGCAGGGACTGAAGTTTGGTCAACTAGTCCCCCTGTATGTGCCAACCTTTGAAGTTTGCTTGCCCTGAGGAAGACTTATAGTTTGCCAGATTTTGTTATTTGGTTGGCAGACAACTTGCCTGATTCCTTGCCCATCAGGCAAGTGAGATTGAAAGGTTACTTACCCAAATGGAAAACCTATGGAATTTTTTTCAAGCCATGAATCAATATTTCAATGTCACTAAACTCATAACTGGTAATAATATTATTAAAGAAAATACAGTCATGTAGGAGCAACATTTAACATCTACCAAGTCAGACATGGTGTAGATGTAACTGTATAACATCTCTTTCCTCATAAAAGATTAAAAAATAATACTCCACACATCTAACTAGTGTTCAAAATTTCACTGTACTTTTTTAAAAATTCCTTTTTTCTGTGAATTATTTGATATATGATACAATGTTTTATTCCACAATAACTTATAGAATGGATTGTGTTGCTAACAGTTAACTTTGAGATCAGACTGCAAGAACAATTATATTTTGTTGATCAGGATAAGTGGTTTTAAAAGCTATTATTGCTATCCAGAACAATTCAGATTTAGATTGAAATAAACAGTAATTTATGGTAGTATGGTGCACTCTTGAACTCCGGCCCATAAATATGGACCAACTAAAATGCAGGAAGTCTCAAAAACAAACTCTTTCAGTCTGATCTCACACCTCATTGGTAGCATCACAAAACATTCCACAAGTAATTATTTGTAACTATATTTTGGTGCTGACCATGTAATTAAAATAAATTTAACATCAAATGTCTGCTGCAACTTTATCATTTGTTTTTTCTTGCATTACCTTCTCATAATCCCTCACATCATCTATAGTCATACCTACAATTCAATGAAAATTACTTCAATTTGTCAACAGCATTAACAAAAAAAGATGATGATACTGCATGCAATTGCACAGTATGAACAAATAACTTTTTAGTACAATTTTGCACCCCTGCCCTGGAAAAAATGATGTGCAGTTTAGTTTCAGATTCAGGGGAGGATGATTGTAGCCAATAGCAAACACTCCCCAACAGGCCACATTCGATTTATCCCTAGCATGGCTGCGATGCTTTCAGCTCAGAATTGTAAAGTTCTAAAATTTCTTTTGTCTCTCAATTCCCAAGAGACTTGGATACAAAGAAAACACCACATATAGAAGTTTGTCCTCAAAGCCTCAGAGCCATCAATTCAAAGAATATTGATATTTTGAACATGGCCTATTTCAAATTACAGAGAATAGGACTGTATATATCAATAATTGAATGGCTTGGTGCAAGACAGTCGTAAGTGACTTTTTTGGGTAAAAATGTTTTTCCTTCAAAAGTGCCTGAATTTTTGCATGTGCTTTTCAATAAAGTAGAAAAACATTCTCCTGTATCTTTTTTTTGCTGAAATGCTTTACTTTTTCCACTTTGTTGCGTTCATTGTGCACGCTTCGATATTTTGACTTCATTTTTCTCAGAAGCAAAGTGCAAACCACCCAAAAAAAAACATGGGAATCTTTTACTGCTTAATTGAAAAGCACATGCAAAAATTCAGGCACTTTTGAAGGGAAAAAAATTTACCCAAAAACGTCACTTACGACTGTCTTGCACCAAGCCATTCAATTAGCAGCATTTTACACAATGTAGTTGCACTTTGTTACGAAAAATTATTATCTTGGAAGATTCGCGAACATGCTAATTCCGTCTCCAATCTTCTTGTATATTTAATTAGTATTGCATCACCGTGATTCAGCAAAAATATTCTTTTTAGTTGTTTACATAATTATGTTGCTGTAAATAGTTTAATTGCGTTTGACGAAGTGGAACGCAATCCTAATTTTTGCCTGTGACTCAGCAGAGTTGGTTGTCCTGTGTAAGGTTATTGTGTGGAAAACCCACATTCCTGTAAGGACACAAAAATGGCCACCCCGCTTAATTTTTGCAGGGGCATGTCACGACATAGTTTCTAACTATATTTAAGCAATAGACCACTCTATGGGTTTACTGGCGCAATAAACCACGCGGGATGTTGGGAGAACACGAGAAAAGCTTGCAAGCTTTTCGAGTGTTCTCCCAATATCCCAAGTGGTTTATTGCGCCGGTAAACCCATAGAAAGAGTGGTCTATCGCTTTTATGAAATAACTATGGAGAAGGTCTGTCAATGAGAGGAAAGTTTATTGTACTTTCGTGATCAAGTTGCATATTCTCATCAAATTCATGAGATGACGCGACAAACCAATCACAGAGACTGAAAGAATGAAAACACAGACTTCGCGCCGGACACGAAATCCGCAGCGACGAAACATTTCACACTGTTTTAAGAAAGTTTTACTGTAAGAAAGGAAAGAAAAAGGTTATCGGTGAAAGGCAAAAAGCATTAATTAACTCAAAGGTATTCTGACGGAGAAATGCAGGGATTCACAGGTGGAATCGGTCATCACAAAAGTAAAAGGCTGTACAAAAAGCGTGCAAGTAGTACAAACTTCATATGCTTGGCGAAGTGAGTCAAGGCAGTGTTTAGCGATAATTTCCCAAGGTTTTGCGAGTGGAATAAAGGTTAGTAACAGAAACGCTGCTTCCGAAATTTATTCAGAATTTATTTACTTAAGCTGACGGCTATGGAGTCTGTGTTTCTCTCTGTATTTTGCTAAATGAAAACCATATTGCTTGAAAGCTAAGCTTATTGAAATCAAATTCATATATCATGTTATGCATGAATGCATTGAGTTTAAACTCAAAATTCCTAATAGAAAGAAATCTTTTCCCTGCTTGTTTGACAACCCAAACTGATCAGTCAAGCCCAGCTGACTTCATCCTCCACAGACCGTGGAAAGCACCAAAACAACCGTTTAAAACTTCTTTAATCTTAATCTCAAGCGTAACCAGAGTCGGCATAAAAGTTTTGCCATGGAAAAAAAGATAAAGCTTTATATGACAACCAGCTTCTGGTCCTGTGTTTCCTTGCAAGTTTCTATGTACATGTATATGTTGAATGAAAAGGTATCCGTGTTATTAATAGCTCAGCCAGTGAAAGGCAAAACTATTTATTACATTTGTTATCGCTAGAGTTCCGAGTTGTCTAGTTCCCGCGTAGAGCTGCCATAGATCGTGAACCGTGGTTTACCAGTACAATAGAACATAGGTTTAGCAACTCTATTGACCAATCAGAGCGTGCGTAGTATCTCAGTTATTTTATAACACAGCATAGTTATTAACTATGGTCACCGCCAGTAAACTAGTACCGTAACTGAGACATGTGATAATACATGTGACAAACATGTGAGCACGTGAGCAGGCCATGTAGACTTTGGACTTGCTTTCCATGCGCTCTCGTTCACAGAGGTAGCATTGGATACTTTTGTTGTGGGATTTTGAGGCTGAGTAGTATTATATTCAATAGTATGATGTTATTTAAAGGTTTGTCGGACTCACAAGGAACTTGTTTATTTTATAAGATGTGTAAGAGTGAACCTGAGCCAGTGAACGGAAATGTAAATACTGTACACTTTGTATCAGGCCAGCGGAAATACTCGAATCAGTCACACGGAGTTTGTTTACGATAAATGAGCACAGGATTGCAAATGTGTACTTATATTTGAGCTTCCTGCTTAGAATGTTCATAAAAAATATACTTTTACAAATTACAAGTTAATAATGTGAGAATATTTAGCACAAAATCTGAAGGCTGATGTAAATATTTTAGTCCTATTAAACTTGTGAGTCGGAACCTGGCGCTGTCATGCAACATAGTTTGTACCGAGACCTGTTCAATCAGAATGGCATGGAATTTGTAACTGAAATATCTTAATTTCTTTAAAACTCCGGTTTTTTTATGAAAAAGGTTGGTTTTTAGAGGTGGAAAGTCAGCTAGGGAAATCATTCAAGGTATCTGTAGTTTATACGGCGTCGAACGCACTCTCATAATCTTTGATTACTGCTAGTATTGTAATGATACTTTATTTAGTAGAGCTGGAAAGTTCTAGAACCTTATGCTGTAAATTATATAAGCAAATCAGTGTAGTTTTAGTTGTTTTTTTCCCAGGAGTGTTGAGAGAATAATCTTGTGAGTCAGTAGTGTTTACTGAAGTGTAACAAAGGTCGCCTATAAAGAGTTGACAGAGGTCGTGTTTGTTTAAGTGTAACAGAGAGGTTTAGTGGATATTTGGCGGAGGCTGTGTTTATACAAGAGTGATGGAGGTCAACTTTTAACCGACAAGCCTAGCGTGTGCTTGCTGTGAAGTCTTGTGTGGAATTACTGCATTCATCTGGAATAAATAACCTTGTTGTTGTTCCCAACAACCCTGTGTTCTGTTTGGACTACAAACTACCTACCACTTAAAACATCAAACTCGTAATTAAGAAATAGAAAACATGAACCGTGTTTGTATCGAGTTATACAAACACGAGTGGAAGTTTGGGAGAACGAGAAATGCTGTGGGAATACGAGCCGCAGGCGAGTGTTTCCACAGCTTTTTCGAGTTCTCACAAACTTTCACAAGTGTTTGTATAACTCGATACAAACGCGGAGTACATGTTTTCTATTTCTTTTAGAAAACACCACGACGAGAAAAAGGAAAACAACTTGTAAACTTTGATTATCAAAATGTAAATTCTCTTTGCTTGCGCCATCACTACGTCAACAGCGCGCGCTTAGTTCTGTGTCTACATCGAGTTATACAAACAGGCTTTTTGACCAATCAGCGCGCGTGCTTCCTTAGGACTGTTTTCTAACACACTTTTCCTATCAGTGAATCAAAACTTACCTATCCAGTCATCAATCCATGCAAATGCTTGTCTGTGGCCCAGCAATAAAATGTCCTGTATAACCTGATAACAGCCACCAAAATTAAACAACTAAATTCTGAATGAATGGTTGAAAGAATGGGAGTAGGTTTTTTTTTTTCTATTTCAATTTATTGTTTTTTGTTTTCACTTCAGTCACACTCAAGTGAAACTCTTTTTAACTGCCAACTGGAGAATCAAAAAGAACAACTAACAATAAAAGACAGATCTATGCTTTTCAAGAAGACGAAACAATAAGTGTGCAAAGCACTTAATACCTGTTTACTAATGAGAAGGGGGTTGGTCCTTAAGTTAAAGTTCTCTTAAGGAAAGCATTTTAGCAGTAGCTTCTACCAAGCTGTCTACAAAGCCCAGTAGTTTTCTGTTAAAATCACCTCCTACATGTATGTACTGATTTGTATAGACCATGTACATGTACATGCATCAAAAGTATTTCACAAGATCAGTACTGATTAACCACAATGTAGAAAAAATTGAATATTTGTTCAGTAATGCTCGTTATTCACATAACCCTAAAATGCGCTTTCTTAAAATCCTGTATATTTTTTTTCCAAAGTTCTGAAGAATATTCCTTCAAATTATCAGGTTCATGTACATTATGATGCTAGCTACATTCACATTTCCATCACTACCTTTATTTTATTGTCACAGTTATACAGGGTTGTACTGAAACTCACCTTGTGAACATATGATTCTACTCTTGAGGCCAACGCCCAGACATCAAATGAAACAGAAACTAGCTTATACGAGCACATGATGGGTTGTGTGTCATCCTGAAATTATTATGCAACAGGATTTAGTTTTACTGATGCATGAATGTTTTTCAATTTTTTGGTATGACATTATATTTTGTAATAATTATGATTCAAAGTATTGATTCAGCTGCCTAGCAGACTCTTTAATGGCATTTGTAGTGTGAAGTAAATTACTGGACAGTACAGCATTTAGAGTCTTGACAAGACTGGATTCTCATTTCAGATGATTTACTACAATTATATATACCCCAGTTTTACATCTGTTCAACCCATTGGCTTCAGATTTAATTCAAACATTGAGCTGTAATTTCAATAGCATGCAAATGCAAACCCAGGTGTATTTCTGGCTGTCACTTATCTCTGAGGAAATTAACGTCTTTGACAAGCAACAGCCGGAAATACAGGTATGTTTGCTTTCACAGGCTACAGCATACCATTGTATGAGCACATGACATAATATTACTGACAGTAGTACTGGCTGTAATTTAAATCTTTTCAAATCAGCACTTCAAGCTCACTTTTTCAAAAAGTCACCTTTTGGTGACCTTTAACAGTAAAATAGTCGCCATCACCCGACTTTCACCAGAATTTTGGTTGCCAAAAATTTTTTTCCACTCGCCATGGCGACCAAAATGGTCCCAGCTTGGAACGCTGCAAATAGTCTCCTGTTTTGCCAAAGAAATATCCGTATTACTGTGCAGTATAACTAATGTACTTGTCATTAAGACTCGCTCACCTTCCAGCCCTTTTCTAGTGGACCTCTGCCTGTTTTCTTTGATTTAAAATACCTACAGTCCTGAATAGAACAAAACAGATTCAAAGTAGATAATAAATCAAATGTTCAGGAACATCTATATATTATTATATCTAACTTAATCCTGAAGGCAAATTATTTACAGCACCTCTGATTCCAAGTCATTGTGATCTTATCAACTAAAGAGAAGCTAAGAGCCACATTGAATTGCTGTTTATGATTGTACAATGTACTGTATATGCGAGGAAACCCAAACTGCAGATACTGTGGAGGTTCTCTTAACCATCAAGAATTATTACGTAGCCATATCTTACCTCTTCAGGAACATAATGTTTTTCTGGTAATTCATCATATGCAATATCAACATCTACAACTTCCCTAGATTCAAGAGTCTCCTCATCTAATTCAAAGCACTTTAAAGACAGAAAGAATGCATCAGTTTTAAATAGTACAGTGTAGTTACT
>CM042751.1:24175470-24177970 GCA_022496165.2 Catalaphyllia jardinei | reverse complement strand
GGTGCAGACAGAGCAACCCCCTCAAAAATGATTTTTATTAACTCCCAGTATTTATTTTGTGGCTACACATTTATGGGTCTGTGAGGATAGAAGTACTGTGAGAGTAAACAGTCTTGTAGCCCAACACTGAGCCAGGCTACTCTATGCTTCTGGTGCACCATACATTATGCACCTTCCACTTTAATCTACAAGACTTTAGTTACCATGCAAGACTTAACCTCACCTGGATAAATAAACCCTCTTTTCTGTGAACTGTCCTTTGCCGTGCTTTTCATCTTCACATGGTTCATTTTTTACCACATGGACTCCCTCCCCTTGCTCACTTTGATCATGACTGTGTTTGCTAATCATGTATAGCTGACCTATATGATACTAAATGTATACACATTATCCAATTATAAATAGTACCATAAATAGCCAATCAGAATGTAGCATTTTCTATCATGATTACACAGCTCTAGAAGTGTTTCATTGTCATGCTAAACTTTATAGTCTGTGTGCCTCTTCCTGAAGAGGAAAATGAGTCTGTGGTCCTCTCAAACCACACAATGGTTGGTTCTTAACCCATGACTCCCAGAGCTTTTTGCCACACAAAAAAAAAACAATGTTTGGACATTTTGGCGATTTTCAGACTGGATATGGGCCAAATTGCATTTTACAACATTTTTGCTTGGGCATTTGTAGAAATCAAAATTTTGGATGAGAAAGTGACTTACATCTGTAGCCTTTTTTTTTTCACTTTCCTTTTTCTCCTTTTCATATCCCTTTGCTCTGCATAGTGATTTGACCTTCTACTGGGCTTGCTTCCAGTTCAAAAAATTCTGAGAAAGCATCATAATTTGAGACAGGCAAATTTTACCATGGAGTAGCCATGTGCAGTGGCAGAAAATTTTGCTATGAGTTTTTCACTCAAATGTCTGAGCATATTCATGCATATTTCAGGCTCCATTGAGCCGATCACTCTGATCTGGGTATCATTGGAAAAATCTCTTCCTTTTGCAGAATTAAGTTGACCATAGATGATACCAATTTTGGTCAAAGGTGATAGCATTAGAAGTCCAACAAAGGCCCAGGAGTCAATGGGTTAAGATGGAGAGGCTTTGGGGGGATGGAATGGATGTTAACCAATGTAGAGGTTTTATAATAACCTACATGTAAGTGGAAGATTTGATTTTTTTTGTGGTTGGATTTAAGGAACTACAGCTTCTGTTAATAATGTCATTGTTTTACCGGCATGTTAATGAAAGATCACTGACAGATTGTTTAAGTATCAGTTTACAGAGTGGAATATATTGATCACAATACTTTCAGCAGAATCCAAGTTGTTTAAAAGTACATGCATTAATAGCACAATTTTTGAAATGGTACATTTTCATGTTTTAAACAGTCTGAACACAAGCTCTAATTTAATTAAAAACACGATATACATGTAGAATTTACATGTATAATATTTTGTGCATAATAAAACGCTCCCAAACAATATTACATCTTCATGTTTGGCAAAAAATGCTATTTGGGTTGGAAATGGTATTATTATCCATAAAGGAAGCTGTTAATTACCCAAATTCGTGATAAGAAGGACCTTTTAAAACGTACCTTTCAAGAAAAAAACACGCCAATAATAAAAATATCAAAATGTAGCAAACTTGAATTAAATATTAAAACGATGCAGATTTTGGTCAGGCAAATGATGTTGGAAAAGACATGAGAGAATAAATTCAAAAATCTATCTATAGTCACGAATAACAGTTTTATCCTCTTGAGTAGAAGTACAGCCAAACACGATGACTACTATGCTTGTTTTATTTTGAAGATTACATCTCCGGTGGCTGTCCTCGACGCTGATCGAGGCGAATAACATAATGATACAACGGATCCATCTCAGGTAATTATAAACCCGTATTTATAGTCACCCAAAATCAATTAATTTATCAATCGCAACCACTGCTTTAATATTAAAGGTTTCACTTCTTCCACAGTCCTGCTTGCCACAAACCACCTATACACATGTCATACGTACATAATCTTTCGAAGCCGGTGGTGCCAGAAGCTTTCACTTCTCTATCCCGGCATCATGTACTGGTAAACACTCAAATAACAAATAACTGAATTACATGAAATTCTCGATCTTGCTTCGATTTTGCAGCAATATCATGTCAATCGAATTGCTCGATCGCGGTGTCTCCCAAATTAAGCTTATCTCTACTGCTTTACGGTCAAACGCGTATGATCACGGACAGGTAACGGCTGCGAGAACGCGAAAAATTATTCGATTTTAATTCGGCGCCTAACTTTTAAACACAATTCAAGAAAGCTAGGAGGAAAAAGCAAGGTCCAATCTCGAATTTCTTCAGAACGTGCACTCGATCCATAGAGTTGATGTTTAGTTAGTGTCGTGTTTGTGTTGTCATAAATTTCGCATGCATGCCGGCGAAGTTTACATGATGTCAAAGCCGTGGTTTTAACCTAGATCTCAGCTATTACAACATACCTCCTCCAC
>CM042751.1:24162540-24175070 GCA_022496165.2 Catalaphyllia jardinei | reverse complement strand
TCTTCTACTCTTATTCTATCATAGCCATTTTCCCTATGTAGTTGTATTTGAGTATTTTCTACGATTTTCCAGGATCTTTCAGTTCTACAAAATAATATGAGCGAGAACAGTCACAAAAACACAGCCACGGCAAAGGACACCGGTGACATGTTATTTCATGTGCTATTCTTGGTTTGAACCTACTTTGAGGGTCAAGGGGTAAATTGTACTTACTTGAACTTTACTTAGTGACCTAGAAACGTTAGTAGCTTAAATAAGCCGAAGTGGGCCGCCAAGTATGGTCTACACCACACTTGAGAACGCACTTGACCAATAGGAAATGGACGCCAACTAAAAGCGATGTGCAGCGTTGCTAGAATTCTGATGAACGGACCGATAAACAACTTGCTTAAATTTCATTTTCAGGACGGCCTTAATCATCGCTTTTCACATCATCTGACACCAAATGCTCTTCAGCAAATTGCAAACTAGCTGCTGTTTCAAGTTTCAACCAGATCATTTCTTTACACCCGAACAACTCTGCTGAACATTGTAATAGTCACACGGAAATTCATTTTTTCGGTTAGCTAAAGCAATTTCTTTGCCGAAAAGGCCATCCCTTTTTTCTCTCCGTTTAGCGGATAGTGACTAAAACACCACACGAGTACATACGAGTAACATACGAGTACATACGAGTAACGCACGAGAACGTACGAGTACATACGATTACATACGAGTACACACGACGAAATATGGTAATAAACAGGCTATATACGAATACATTGGTTACATACGAATGCATAAGAGCAACATACGATGACAGGAGGGTAATAAACATGAATTTTTGTCTTTTCATTTCATTTTTACATGTGCGCAGGTCATGTCTTGCACACACACGTGGGCGAGCGAGGCAAGTGCCACACGCGCGCGTACCACACACATGTGTAAAGTCCAAAGTACAGCTTCGAGGAGAAACGGTGTCTGCGGTGAACGAAGATGTGGAATCAATCGGCATTGGTGAGTAAATTGGTGTGTAAATTATTTTGAAATCATCTTCAAGGCACAATGCACGTAATAACGATTTTGAGTAAAGCAAAGGCAGATGCTATTTGATCCAAAGAATTATCCTAATTTAGTTATCCGAGGTTAAAGCGTTAACTTATGCTACCGCACACTAGCCGATTTTTTGTCGGCCGACAAAAATTCTTCACTTGTCGGCTAGTGTGCGGTGATTTCAGTCTGCGACAAAATCGGGGCTTATCGGGCGATATCTGACAGTGCTAGATCTCAAAACGTATTGTCTGGCCTTGTCGGCTAGTGTGCGGTGGACAAAGAGAATTTGCCGGGGCTCGCGCGTACCTCAACCAATGAGGAATTGTCATGAGAGTCACGTGAACAAGCGTCTTTTCCAATATGGCGGAGGTCGACTTGGCCCCACGCCTAAACGCGGTTAGTCGCGACAAAAATGTCCCGACAAATTTTAACCCGATTGGACCCCGACAAAAAATCTGCAGGGCCACGACAAAAAATCGGCCGTGTGCGGTAGCCCTGTTCTCAACCAAATGATATCAGAAAGAATCATCCCTCCAATCAAAGAACGAAATGACTTAGGGACACCTCAGAAGGTGAGACCTTATACTTTATAAAAGTATGTGGTCAAAAAAATTCTTGTTTTTCGGTCATTTCAATTTCAAGAGAAAGAGAAAACAAACAGCGGTTACAAACGTAACAAGGTTTCGCATGGTATATTAAACTTGACGTTTCGTATGCTACAACATACATCCTCAGAAGTGACGGTTACAAAACATGACGAGATTTAAAAAGACAAAAACTAAAGCGAGGTATTACTGTAGTAACTAGCTAGACAACAATGGAAAAAGAAACTACATCCGGTGTGAATTAATAAAGAAGGAGATTTTCACTACCGACGTTTCAAGCCTTCACAACCTACTCTCACAGTTCCTAAGAAAGATGTAATCCTTGTTTTACCTTATTTAGGGCTCCATAGCGATGCTATTACACGCCGATTAAAATCTTGTGTCAATAAGTTTTATGGTTTCGTCAACCTCAGGGTTGTTTTTCAGAACACTCGCAGAATTAAGTCATTCTTTCCTTATAAAGATCGTTTCAACCGGTCGCAGAAATCGAAGATTGTCTACAAAGCAAGTTGCTGGGATTGTGATGCTTTTTACATCGGCAAAACTAAAAGAAGATTACATGATAGAAAGACTGAACACTTCAAAGCTCTCACTCAAATTGGTCACACCTCCGCTGTTGCTGAGCATTCGATTTTTACCAGTCACGACATCAAATGGGACCATTTTGAGATCTTAGCAAGTGGTCAATGTGATTTACAGTGTAAAATCATGGAAACATTGTTAATACAGGACTTGAAACCCGCCCTAAATGAAAATGTCGGTAGTGAAAATCTCCTTCCTTTTTAATTCACACCGGATGTAGTTTCTTTTTCCATTGTTGTCTAGCTAGTTACTACAGTAATACTTCGCTTTAGTTTTTGTCTTTTTAAATCTCGTCATATTTTGTAATCATCACTTCTGAGGATGTATGTTGTAGCATACGAAACGTCAAGTTTAATATACCATGCAAAACCTTATTAGTATGTTTGTAACTGCTGTTTTCTCTTTATATGTTCAAAGGTTAATAGTTACCTTTGGAAAGTACTTGGCAAACAGCAGGGATCGGCCAAATCCTGATTCAAATTCTTCCCAACAGATGGAGTGCTTTCCATTTTACGTGGAAAAACTGGCGAGAAGTTTTCTAATGGAACAGTACAAATTTTTCAAACAAAATGAGACGGGGTGTACCCTTTGAGAGTATTTGTCTGTTACTGTATTCATGACCTGGAGTATCAATAGGTATTATCACGGTTTTCGACGCCATGTATGCAAAGCGGTCTGAAATTGCAGTGTTTGTAAGGAAATCCGATGTGCTAAAAACCTTTTCAAAAATTGAATATTACACAATTTTTGAATGGCAACGTTAATATACTAGGTAGAAGATTATGTTCACCAAGTTTGAAGGATGTTGCTTGGCTAGAAGACTCTCCGTTAATTTTCTAATTTTCTATACATTTGTCTGGAATTTGTTTTCCCCGCGAACCGCGTCTACCCAGCCAAATTTACAGACAAATGTATGGATAAAACAAGAGAGACGCAAGAGACGTAAAGGGGTCCTGCGGAGTAGGGGTGAGGATAAAAGAGGAGTAACGGGGGAGGTAGAGAAGCCGCCACCCCCTCCCCGCCCACTTTTCCTGAGGCAACATGGCGGCGAATCTTCTCGATCGCGAGCTAATACATAAGTCGTGAACACAAGGAAAACGCCTGCACTGCTGTTAAATTATTCCTATAAAGAAATGTACCTGCAGTCCTTTGGATTTTATACATCACACATACATGACCACATTACATCATCTTTGATGTTAGTGATCACGAACAAGTTAAGACACATTAAATATCTCTGCACTAGCTAACTATTTTTTTTTTTTTTTTGCGTTTGAGCGGCTAGCGCAAAGCGGGCCCGAACACGTAACGGGAGTCACCTTCTTTGTTAGCCGTGACAAGACAGCTTCATAACAAATGAATAGACCATATTACCATATTTGGTCGTGTGTAGTCGTATGTAGTCCAATGTTACTCGTATGTTACTCGTATGTTACTCGTATGTACTCGTATGTTACTCGTATGTACTCGTATGTTGCCCCTATGTTACTCGTATGTACTCGTATGTTACTCGTATGTACTCGTATGTTACTTGTATGTACTCGTATGTTTCTCCTATGTTACTCGTGTGTACTCGTATGTTACTCGTATGTACTCGTATGTTACTCGTATGTTCCTCGTATGTACTCGTATGTTTCTCCTATGTTACTCGTATGTACTCGTATAATACTTGTATGTACTCGTATGTTACTCGTATGTACTCGTATAATACTTGTATGTACTCGTATGTTACTCGTATGTACTCGTAGTTACTCTTATGTTACTCGTATGTTACTGGTACGTTACTCGTATGTACTCGTGTGGTGTTTTAGTCATGATCCGTTTCGCGTCGTCCGACCGACCCAGATTTTCGCGTTTTGAAAAAAAAGGAAGAACGTAATGACATCTATGACTGGTTTATCAGCTTAGCTTAGTTTGTCATTGATTGTAAAGCCACACATATGTTCTGACGATCTCTTAATAACGACTTCTACTACTATATAATTTCAAGAAATCATTCCTTTAATCTGAAATACAGACGATGTTTTGTGTTGGCAGTGCTGCGCATAATTTCAGGCTAGAGCGCGCATTAAAAAAGGCGGCTTTTTCTTTACGACTGGACCTCGCTATAGAGTCTCTTCTATTGACCATGATAGAAGTAAATCGTCATTTTCTCAAAAACGAGTACGGTGACCTATCATTTTTTCTTTTGTTTTAAATTGAGTAATAAATTTCTCCATGTAAATTAAATATGGACCAATTCTTAGTATAAAACAAGAAACAATCGTCGGAAACTTGAATATAGCGAAGAATCGTGACTATAAACAAGTTAGAATTCTCTTGGTTAAAATTCTAAACATCTTTCTAGTTCATGCTTTTACCCTTTGAATGGGTATCATGTGGTAATTAATTACAAGAATTGGGTTTGGGTAGCCCTCGTTTCTAGTGCTTTTCCCTTCCCGTGGGGGCACCCCCCACGAGAAGAGAAAAGCCCTGGGAATGAGGTTGGTAGCCTGTGGACTGTGTGTAAGCAAAATGACGGACCCCACGTTGTCTTCCGAAGACGAAGAAATCGAAAACCCCATTGAAACTGTAGTTAGCAGGCGAGCTGCGCTCCTGGAGCCTGAAAAGGCTAGGTATAAACAAGGTGCTGTTGCTCCTAAACAAACATGGGGACCCCTTCTTTTTATTTCAAAATTTAAGTTCCTACAATATAAACAATCATTATGCAAAGTTTGACAAAAATCCCAGCGCAGGGTCTATTTCAGTGGAATGACCTTAATCACGAGGTCGATCTTTTCTTCCTCCATTGTCACCAAGTCAACTTTGTAAACTCTTCTTGTCGTTTCCAGGCTCCGCAGATATTATGCTGAGGTACTGGGTCTCTTAGTTCCAGACTTCTCCATATTTTTTTGGCCTTTTCAGTTTTTTTCTTTATTCGACCGACCGACCCAAAATCAGGAAACGTATAGGGGGATTCATGCTGACGTCATTGTTTACATTTTTGCTCATTTGCATACGAGTTTGTTGACAGAAATAAACATGTTAGATATAAATTGACTCCAGGCAGCTGAAGAGCTAGTTAAACTTAATACATGCTGAAATTCTTAGTTCTTTGTGTGTAATATTTAACGAGAAATTGTCTTTCAAAAACTGCAAAATTTTTGGGTGGCAAAAGCGGTAATGAGCTCATACATTCTTTGTAAAATTTTGAGTTTTTAAATCTGCGTTGCACAAAAAGTATTCAATACATCAGGCTCATATTCATTGGTAGGGTTAATCGTACTATGACCTTTCAATATTCAGAACCGATTTATCTGAAGCTCCATCACAAACTAAATTGCTTATGCTAATGAGGTAAATAGTGTAAACAAGGATTCCCCTATTGGACAGTAAACGAAAAAAGGGGGATGGCTAAACCGCGTTGTTGAGCCATTTTAGAGAATTACAAAAGATGTCGTTTGCCCCTTTGTTTTCAGCTGCTATTGCTATGTTGCTGTTCACCAAAAAGCAACTATATGCATTTCTTCACGACTTTACTGCTGAGCAATCACATTTGTGATATGTATGTTGAGGTACTGCGAAAATGCTTCAAGTAATATACTTTGTGATCAGGTGTGAAGCCAAGTGTCTATTTAAAGTGCGACTTCAAAATATCAAAGAAGACTTCCCTAACGCGTTGGAGGCTTTCCATTCTTTGAAACGAAACGAAACGACATAAACAGATCCTCCTCAAAAACATCCACGCAAGGCGAGAGTAATATCCGCGAAATAACTGGGTACAAATTACCTTGGGTATAAGACCTATATGGAGGATTCGCACAACGCTGTCTTACCTTGAAAACCTCTTGGTCTTTAGATATTCTGATCATACTTCCTTGGCTACTTCCAGGTTGTTTTTTGGATATTTTCCTAGTTAACATTAGCCAACATTATCCACAGTTTTATTTTATATTAGTTTATATGTGTCGTGGTAAATAATCATTTATTCGGTTTTTCCTTTTGTGTTCCTGTTGTAAGTAGCCCATGGTTTAAATGTGAGGATGTACTAATGGCCCCGTGCTTCGATATTGTAATTTGCAGTAAAGGTGATTCGGTTAAAAGTGTCTTGGGTAACCTTTAAAAAAAATAACATGATCTACAGTTCTTTCTTTCGTAATCGCAAATGCAGTGAAAAAGGAAAAACCGTCTGTAGCTACGCGATCACCCTTGACAGATGAAGAAGAAGAAGAAGTTTATTAACGTGTCAGAATCTCTAGCGTACAACGTGCGCTAATTGGGGACACCTAATTACCTAGTGCTAGAATTACTTTAAAAATATCACGATCACAAATTGTTATTACTGCTTTTATAAGAGAGGGTATTACGGCCAATATTTCTTGCAACTTGTTACCCAAAATTGTTGCATTTGAAAAGTTTTGTCTCGCGTAATGTCACCCGTGTTGCACTATGTTGCACGGCCAGAGTATAGGCATGAATTCAGCTGTGTAACAATGCAACAATGTTGGGCAACAAGTTGAAATAAATTGTTGCCCGTGCTCCATCTCTCTCTCCCTTGTATTCATTTAGCTAGTGCTATTCATGTTCTCGACAACAGTCAGTTTGGAGAGTTGTCCCCGAGTTGACCGGTCTTTACAGTCCCTCGCGCGATTTCCATGTCGAGTCATGTTCCGCAATATGTCTATGATGGCAAATCGAATGTGTCTCATCTTCCAGCAGTAAATTACTGGGTTTAATGATGAGCTGAGGTATGCAAGAGTCACGGCGAAAAGGAAAAGTCGCTTTAAGTTGATGCTCGGGCCTCCGATTCTAATAGCACCCAAAGAGATAAAGAAAGGCAGATAGCAAATCCAAAACAAGAGATATACATAGAATATGCCGACTGCAGATTTTCGAACGCTGGAAAGATTCGCTGTTTCAGAACTCGCCTGTGCTTCTCGTTGTACATGGCTGGCCTGAATCTGATTCTTGTGGCGGCGTGCGACTAAGTATATCTTGATGTAAACCGCCGTTGTTAGAAGGAGACCCACAGCTCCGCCAACACATAAAATTATGAACTTAACATCGGGCGCAACCCACAACGCTACCAGAGAGAAACTTAAACTCGTCAGCCATATCGAGATGACCACTGCAACAACTCGCTCGTAAGTCACGAGTTCCTGATATCTGAGATGAAACTGAATAGCCAAGAATCTGTCTACACTTACAGCCACGACACCCAGGAACGAAGCTATGGGAAAGAGACCCATCATCAGATCGAAAACCATGTAAGTGTTGCAGTCTGGGTTTTCTTCTTGTAGCCCTTTGACCAGAAGAGAGATGTAAAATGGCTGACCCAATAAACCAACACCGACATCGGAAACAGCCAGACTGAAGAGCAATGTCTTCAAAGTATCTGGTAACGAGCAAGTTTTCCTTATCGCATGGATCGTCACAGTGTTCAACATTACGGCGTTATAACACAGGAAACAGTTGAAGACACAGTTAACGATGTATGACGTACGGAAATAACTAACTTCGGCGTTTAAGGGAAAGTATTGCAACACATGTACTTCGCAAGATGACGTCTCCATGATATTTCTACAGGTACAGTGCGGTTGTCGTCCAGAATGTTTCACGAAGAGCTAAGAGCCTGCCAAATATAAATATTGTCATAAATGGGCCATAAGTTTTTAATACCTATTACCATAAATTAGCGTACCTTGTGTTATGACATTGTTATGACGAGACTTAAGCCTGCGGGCGGTTATGGATTTCAGTGTGCAATTTTATAAGGTTGCTCATTTATTCGTTTTTGTAAAGTTATCTCTAGCAATTTTAACTGACTCTACTTGCCATGATATAGTCCCCTGTAAACGAAGAAGATTGAAATTGAAAGCGCCCTCCCTCGGATGTTTTGCAGCTGTTTACACATAATTATTGCTTTCGTGTTAAAACTTAACCATTTCGTGTTGTTTGCCCGTCAAATTAATTCAAGTGATTCCAATAAAGAAAACGTAGACATCATTAAACAGATCAATGCTATGTGCCATTCATTTAGCTAATCACCTGCCTCTAATATAGACTGGTACCCGGATCCCAGTGGTTTTCTATCTTGCTCCGTCTAATAACGCGAAGAAATCCATCGCCATAGAGCCAGGAAACTTATTAAAATCTGCCGAATGATGACTAGTTGTTACTAATTAGTTGAGCGACGTTACCTCAGCATAAGATTAATAAAATTCAGATATAATTTTTTGTTGACGTCACTGCTTTAATTTCGTATTCATCAAATAGAAGATGGTTTCCCATGTTGTCTGTTTTCGTTATGGTCGATGCCATTTTCGCGACACTTTTAACTATCAACGAATTTTTCTCTACTAATTTAAAGGGAAATAACACATTTATAAGTAACCAACCAGTATCGAACCCCAAATCCCTGTTTTCTAACGTCCATCTTATACCACTATACTACCAGGTTTAAAAAAAAGCTGCCTTTCCGAACGTCAGGCTTAAAATATGATGGCCCAACCATCATATAAAAGATAACCGCAAGAAAACCAGTGTGAATATGAACCATATAAGCACCTGGTGAGTGCGTTTAACTCCATCAACAAATTATAACCAGTTTCTTGTCCAGGCCTTGTCCATTCTGAAAGGCTTTGTTTATAATGATGGAATCGACCGTCAACGAATCGGAAGTCAGCGGAGGCACGGTGACCGCGGTCTGGGTACGAGCTTTGGCGGAGACTGTGATGCTTGCTCTCGCCATGCCTCTCTCGACTCGGGTGGGTAGTTGTTGCATCCCATGCAGGAGGAGATAGAAGTACTCTTAGTCGCTTCATTCTACAAAAACCGTAGATACATGCCGGGGCCTGATGAGCTTCTTGGCTCGTATGCAGAATTTACCTAATGTTACCTAATAATGCACACTTGAGGTCAGAACTAATCACTGGAGAACGCAGGGGAGGGGACGCCAATACGATTAAGCAGTTTTTTAAGGCCTAGGAAAACTGTATTATTTTGGTAGAAAATGTAACAACGCCGTCCGTTAGATGGCTTAAAATATTGAATCAAAAAGCGTCTCTATCGTATCAAATGCGTCTAAAAAACTGCTCCGATTTGTAGCCCTGATCATATTTTATCTTCAGTTGATAAACAGCGGCGACGCTGACAGTTCTATGACAGACAAAAAGCACGGTAAGCTTTCCTCTTGAAGATAAACACGTCGTGAACAAACAACACGTAATACGAAAAAGTCATGACATCACACAGAAAAAATGCGCTCACGTGGTGCATATCAATGTACCACGTGATTAGTTTGAAGCAAACTCGCGGCATCAAAAACGTTACTCTGAAGGCGGCAAAAAAATTCGTGGGTGTCGCGGTCTACTTTGAAGACGGTAGGAATTTCAATCAAGAAAATGTAACTGAACTCTTTTATCTGTGGAAGCAGCAGTGTTCTACAGCAAGAATTTCAACATCACTTCAGTAAAACAAAAGGACTAATCAACAAACGTCAACAGTTGGTGAAAAACAGTTAACTGTTTTGCAGGGTACATGATGTCGCTGCAATGTTAAATTCGTAATAGATAGTTTATACTAGACTTGACAAGATATTTTACAGTTGTTGCTGAAGAGGCATCAGCGATTTTTAGAGTCTATAGTACATCAACAACAAAATGTTGCTGTTAGAACGTATAAAGTTTGTGATAACAAATTAATTATTTGGCAGGGTACATGATGTCACTGCCATGTCAAATTCATAATGCTGGTTTCTAGTTGATTTTACAATATTGATAGTTGCTGTCAAGAGAAATCTGATTTTTTAACAAGACAAGACAAGACAACGTTATTACATTTTGCTCAATACATTAGTGACAGACCTGGCACCGCAGGTGGCAAAAGCTAATCGAGGCGGGCCAGGAACAATAAAATAAATGAAATCTGCTAGTCTTAGTTTAAAAGAAACGTATTACAGGAAAAGCAAAAGCAAATGAAGAACTACTTAAGAGAAACTCGTATTTGTATTATTTTATTAAGGCTACATAATTGATACGAAGTATCTATAGGACAGAACAGAATTAGAACAGAATAAGGAAGTACAGCTATGGAAACTAACAATTAACTTTTGATATGATGAATTCTAAATCTTTATAAGAGTCTTCATTTTCCTATATTTTTAACAAAATCATTTGAATCCTCTTTTTAAATGTGGCTTTAGGAAGTGCCCTTAACTTAGTTGGTATCTCATTCCACAGTTTTGCACCAATTCTTGACACAGACTTCCTCTGAATTTCAGTATTTTATTTCTGGATATAGAAATTCTTAGAGACTGAGGCTCGTGTATTGTGCGAATGGATTTTCGCAGTAGGAACGAACAAGTCCTTCAGATTTGACGGCACAAGGTCATTACTTACGTCGTGCATTGTTTCGGCTAGTAATTTGTAGTGAATACAATTTATATAGGTAAAATATGAGCATTCACAAATAAAGGAATTGCGTGATCACGTCTGTCAAAGAAATAAATAAAACGAAGGGCACGTTTTTGGAGAATTAAAAGCTTATCTAAATGGGTTTTGCACAGTTAAACCGTAACGCAAATAAGGAGTAACAAGGGAATTGTAAATGTTCACAAGTGTATGATGTGGAACAAAGTATCTTAATTTTGACAGCAGTCCTATGGTTTTACTAATTTTCAAGGCTATAGAATCGATATGATTCTTCCATGAGAGTTTATAGTGTATGAGGACTCCCAAACATTTTACACATTCTTTACATTCCAAGTACGTCAACATATTTGTTTGGTGATCGAGAATACATATCGTCGGAACAAAGGGAAGACGTTTCTGACACGAGTGGAAGATAACAAAATTTGATTTGTTTTGGTTTAATGTTAATTTGTTCGATGTTAACCACTGAAATACATTGTTAAATTCAAAATTCATGACATTTTCAAGGGATTTAAGATTCTTATGGGAGTAGAGAATATTAGTATCATCGGTAAACAGGTAAAAGTTAAGTTTGTTTGAACTGGAGTGTATATCACTGACGTGCAGAAGAAACAGTAAAGGTCCAAGTACTGAGCCTTGGGGGACCCCATAGGTAACAAAAGACTCGTTAGGCGGCCTTTGATCAATAACTGTAATTTGTGTTCTATCTTGTAAACAAGATCTAAACCAAACATTGATAATCCCCCGAAAACCGTAAAAGTCCAGTTTATGAATAAGGATACGGTGATCAACTGTATCAAAAGCTTTTTTCAAGTCAATGAAAACGCCGCAAGAAAAGGCCTCTGCATCCATATTTGATTGAATTCTGCTGACAATGTCAAGTATCGTGTGTTACATTGAATGCCCTTGCCTAAAGCCATATTGTGACGTACATAGGATGTTTTTTTTCTTCGATGAAGGATTTCATCCTCTTGTAAACAAGTTTTTCAAAAATTCTGTTAAAGTGCCCCTGTGACAAAAAATAAATAATTTTTTCCTTTGGATTTCAAAACTATGTTAACTAAAAACTAAGTGACCCAAGTTTTAATCCTTGATTTAAAAAAGGCACCTGTTTAATTTAACTGGAACTTTCCTATTTAATGATCCGCCATTACTAAATTTAAGTTCTTGACAGAGCTGGATCGAGGAGAAAATGATGTCAAAGGCTCACTAGTTCAAGAATGCGATGCGTGTGTACGCCGCAGAATTAATATGCAGCACGGGAGTTTTGGGCTTTCACACTTTTAAACTCGCACTTTGCATATATAATAAGCTGCGTTCACACGCTGAAATTTTAAGCTGGTGAGCCTTTGACATCATCTTTCCCGGATCCAACCCTCTGAGGTCAAATCGGTCAGGTTTGAACGTGAGTGATGGCGGATCGTGAAAACCAAAACTTACACTCAAACTAAACGGCCTTTGGATAAAAATGAAAGGTCAGAATTTTGCCAGTCAAGTGTTAAGCAGACACACTTTCAGAATCTCAAGAACAAAAAAAAGGAAGCGATTTTTTTTTTCCACAGGGGCACTTTAAAGCAAGATAATAAAGATATTGGTCTGTAGTTATTAGGATCCGTGTTATCATCAGATTTAAAAACTGGTATAACTTTTGCCATTTTTAACTTAGAAGGAAACGTACCAAGGTCAATAGATGTTTGACAAAACGTCACTTATAATATCGCTTGCATGTTTAAGTATGCTGACAGGGCAAGAGTAAAATCCATATGATTTGTTGTTAGGCATAGACAGAATTTTCCAATTTAACTTCGTTTGGTGATATCGGACAAAAGAAGAATGGAGTTGCAGGTGATTTGTTTTTGTCAAGAACTTCAGTAAAGGTTTTTTTGGTGTCGGGAGGTTA
>CM042751.1:24142540-24152540 GCA_022496165.2 Catalaphyllia jardinei | reverse complement strand
AACAAAGAGCGTCTCTAAGACCAACGAATATATTCGTTGGTCTTAGAGACGCTCTTTGTTTCTTTGTCTCTCGAGCTCGATGTTTATGTTTATACCTCATCTGTTTGTTTTGTGATACTGTCACTTGACCCTTACCGTTCATAACTCCAAAATGTTGTTGTTCAATTCGCGAAGGAATTTTAACTCTGACCAGAAGGTCGTAAAGAGACTTGTCCTTCCTGTAGGCGACAATTGCAGGTTCAAAATATATTTGACCGAGCCTATTTTTCTCAGTTATAATGTTTCATAAGAACCTTTCTAAAGCAGAATCCGACAAAGCCACGTACTATATTTTACAGCAGTTCTAATCATATGGCGGAGCCCGCCGTCACAATAACCTCAACTTAAACTTTATTGAATTTGCTGCATATACAATGATATAAGAAAAGAAGAGAAGCAAAGAAGAATAGCATCAGCAACTGGAGCAGAAAACAGAGCGATGTCCCAATTGATATTCAACCCCAATAAATATTAACAAAATAGTAATAATAATTATAATCGTCGAAGTAATAATAAAAATAGTAATAATTATCAATAATTTACAATCAAGTTTATTTAAAATGGCTTCATTAACTTACACCCTAACTACTGGGAAGATTATAATAAGAAAGAGTTTTATCACCAAAAAGATCTGAAAGCCTCCTCCTCCTTCAAAAGTGAAGTCCAAGCTTTTAATATCCGTTGGTAGTTTGCAAAATTTAAGTAAGCAAATCGCTCCTAACTCAGAAATAAAATCGAGTTTAATGGTTATTTCTTAAATTCGAGTGTACCCTAAAAGATGCTTTGACAGGTTAACACAGAGGCTTAACGTTTCGTCCTGAACAGTCTCAGTACAGTAAGACCTTGATTTACACTCCTAATAATAGACATAAAAAAAACTGATCTAGAGCAGTGCAGTTCAACTGTAACACCGGTGCAAAAATTGCAACACCAGTGCAGCCCACCAGTGCAAAAAGTGTTAACGAAAATTGCACAGCATAATTCTGGATTATGATTGGCTGAAAGACAGTAGCAAATTTTCTAAGCCAATGAGTAGTATAGGTATATGGGGTAGCGAGGACAAACGCTATTAAAAGGGTAATAATAAGGTAAAATGAAAAGGTTTAGAAAAGGACAAAATTCATATACCAAAATCATAGTTAGGTTCACTATTATTAATTTTTCTTATTAAGGCCGAATTATCTTTCTTTATATAAATTGGAGCTGAGCCCTCTACATCAGGGTAGTAAATTATTTTGTAGTATTTTTGCTTTTCTTCTTCTTTCATTATAATTTAAAATATGGTGTCATTTTTCTTCTTATTTATCATCTTTTAAATTATCAAAAAATTTAATCATATCTCCTAAAGTTGTACCAATATAAGTTACTTCAGTTTCTATTTTTTCTATTTTTTTTAGATACTTTTTACTAAAAAATCCAGCAATATTATCTAAATTTTTTAGTAAATAACATTGAGGTTTTTCTGGTAAATTATACCCTAATTTAATATAATTTTTATTTCTATCTTCAAACCAATCAAAATATTTATTTCCCTCTTCTATACTATTAAACTTAATTATCTTAAAATTGTCTAAATTATCGAATAAATCTATTGTTGATTTTTCATCAAAATTACCATCTTTAAAAAAAATAAGATTTCTAAATTTATTTAAATGTTTATTTTTATAATTCATAATAACAGAATTATTTAAATTACTATTATATAGATTATTCATATCTTTTGTAAATTCTTTATCTATCTCTTCTTTATCTATCTCTTCTTTATCATATATTTTTTTCTTAAGTCTATTTTGAATTTCACCAGTATGTTTCTTTTTATTTATTTCATTTAACTGTCTTGCTCTCTCTGTTTCTTTGTTATATACTTTTTTTCCTTTTCCCATATAATTTTAAAATAGGTATCATTTTTTAAAATTGATACTCAAACTACTTAGAAAATATTATATAATAAATATTATAAATGGAAGCTTACTTAAAAACCCCAGAAATGCAAAAACTAAAGAAAGAAAATTATAAAGAGTACAGAAAGAGATATGATCATTATAAACTAAGAAACACATCATGGTATTGTGATGTTTGCAATAATGGAAAAGATTACAAATTAGGTGGAAAATGGTCTCATTTAGGAACAAAGAAACATGAGAGAAATCTTTACAAACAAAGCAATTTATTAAAAATATAATTAAGAAAAAAAAATAATTAAAAAAAAAATCGATACCTATAATATATATTAGACAATGATAAAATCTCAGAAAAAAGCTGCTAATTCATATAATATGGATGTAATTAATAGTTATATATTAAATCAACCAATTAAAATGATAATTATTAACCCATTATTTCAAATAGGCGGTAGACCTCTTTTTAAAAGATTACCAGAACCATTACAACCAACACCATATGTTCCACCAAAACCAAAACCAAAACCAAAACCTAAACCAAGAATAAAGAGCAAGAAGCCAATTCCAGTCCCAAGACCTACACCAAAACCAAAACCTAGAAAGGAGAGCAAAAGGCCAATTCCTGCTCCCCGAATAAAGAGTGAGTTTATAAATGTGAGAGATACTGTTCCAAAAGATGAAGAGAAAAGATTAGCTGATATTGCTAAACTAAGAGAGAATTTAAATTTATTTTATAAACCAGAGGCAATAGCTGCATTTAAAAGATCGTTAGAAAATAAAAATAATCAAAAAGTAATTGTTAAAAAGAGAGATTCTGCATTAAAAGGATTTGCAAAATCTTATGATATTACTGTTATTGATGATAAAGATCCAGATATGCAATTATATTCAACTAAACCATATGTTAAAAGTACTTTAGATAGTGATCTTGCAAATCTAAAAGGAATAAAAGTTACAATTAGATTAAGAATTAGCATGAAAAAAGAGAAAATAGATGAGAATGGTAATGTTATCTTTGAATTTAGAGATCCAACATTTCCAAATACAACACCATTTATTTTAACAAGCATTTTTGATACAGAAGAGAACATAGATAGAGCATCAAATGAAATAATAAATATTATTGCAGGGTGGTTATCAGAGGGTTCTGGTTGGGTTGTTGATAGAATATTAAATCATCATGTTAATGTTGTAAAATATGATCCATATAGACCAGGATCATTTCTCGATACACCTCAGGAATTAAGAAATTCTAAAAAAGGTTTAATTAACATAAAGAATAAAGATGATATGTGTGCTGTATGGTGTATTATTAGATTTTTAAACCCAAGAAAAATACACCCAGAGAGAATAACAAAAGAGGATCGAGAGTTTCTTAAACAATTTGATCTTAGTGGAGTCGAATTTCCAGTGAGGAAAAAAGATATAAGAAAACTAGAGGATATTTTTAAAGTAAATATATTTGTTTTTAATTATGAAGACTGTAAAGTTTTTCCACTATGGGAAGGTGGAGATAAATATGATAAGATAGTTGATATGTTAAGAATAACAAATGAAGATAGAGGAGAAGGTGAAGAGGAAAAAGAGCATTTAAATTTAATAAAAGATTTTAATTCGCTTAGGTATAATAGAACAAAACATCATGATAAGCAATATCATTGTAGATATTGTTTTAATGGATTACCATCACAGAGAGCACAAGAAATGCACACAGAAAGATGTAAAAAAATAGGAGATAATACAAGAGATAAATATCCACAACCTAAATTACTTAATGATGAATTAGTTCCAGAAAAGTTATTTTTTAAAAATTACAATAAAAAACTACCTGTGCCATTTGTAATATATGCAGATTTTGAATCATTAGTCCAAAAAATATCATCTGTAACACAAAATGATGAAAAACCTTATACAGAAAAGACAGCGAAGAATACACCATGCAGTTTTGGTTATAAAGTTGTTTGTCACTATGATAAAAAGTATAGTAAACCATATGTAGAATATAGAGGGGAAGATGCAATACCTAAATTTTTAAAACAAATGTTTAAAGAAGAGAGTTATTGCATCAATACAATAATAAAAGAATTTAATAAAACATTAGTTATGAGTGAAGAAGATGAAGAAAAATTCAAAAAGGAGGATACATGTCATATTTGTGAAAAGAAGTATAAAGATGATGATAAACCTGTTAGAGATCATTGTCATGTTACTGGGAAATATAGAGGTTCAGCGCATAATGTATGTAATCTTAATTATAAAATATCTGCAAAAGGTACACATATTCCAGTAGTATTCCATAATCTAAAAGGTTATGATGGGCATTTAATAATGAAAGAGTTAGGTTATGTAATGAAAAGGTATAATAAACAAGTTGAAGTTAAAAATGAAGATATTGATAAAAAGAATGAAAAGATTGTAGAAAAAAACAGAAAAATCTATGAAAAAAACATAGATTTTTATATTAAATATCCAAAAGCATTTGAAGGAGCAAAAATAAAAGATATACCAAAAGTACCCAAATTAACAGTAGATGCTATACCATGTACAAGTGAAAAATATATATCATTTTCTGTAGGAAATTATTTAAGATTTATCGATAGTTTTCAATTTTTAGCTTCATCATTAGATGAATTATCTAAAACAGTAAAAGATGAAGAAATGGAATATACAAAAGAATATTTTAATGATGAAGAAATATTTAGTCTAATGAGAAAGAAAGGTGTATACCCATATGCTTACATGGATTCATTCAAACGATTTAAAGAAAAAAGATTACCAGAAAAGGAATATTTTTATAATGATTTAACAGAAAGTCATATAAAAGATGAAGATTATGAGCGTGCAAAATTAGTATGGGATAAACTAAAAATTAAAAATCTCGGAGAGTATCATGATTTATATCTAAAACAAGATGTGTTATTATTAGCGGATGTATTTGAAAAGTTTAGAAAGACAAGTATAAATGGAGTATATAAACTTGATCCTGCACATTATTATACCCTAGCTGGTATGTCATGGGATTGTTTACTAAAATATAGTGAAATTCAATTAGATTTATTATATGATCCAGGAATGCATCAATTTATAGAAAGTGGAATGAGAGGTGGAATGAGTTTTATTTCTCATAGATGTGCAAAAGCGAATAATCCATATATGAAAGATTATGATAAAGATAGGGAAAACAATTATTTAATTTATTTAGATATTAATAATCTTTATGGTTGGGCAATGGTTAAACCAATGCCGTATGGTGGTTTTAAATGGGTAGAAGATTTTTCAGAAAATGAAATGATTAAAAAAACAGAAGGTATTGGACATATATATGAAGTAGATTTAGAATACCCAGAAGAACTACATGACCTACATAATGAGTATCCACTAGCACCGGAAAAGATGAATATAAGAGATGATATGCTATCAGATTATGCTATGGGTATAAAAAAGAAATATAATTTATCAAAATCAAATGTTCAAAAATTAGTAACATCCTTATATGATAAGAAAAACTATATAATTCATGAGAGTAATCTAAAATTATATTTGGAACTTGGATTAAAACTAAAAAAAGTGCATAGAGTTCTTCAGTTTAATGAAAAACCATGGATGAAAGAGTATATTGAACAAAACACAGAATATAGAAAAGTAGCAAAGACTAAATTTGAAAAAGATTATTATAAATTAATGAATAATTCTGTATTTGGAAAGACAATGGAAAATGTAAGAAAAAGATGTAATTTTAAATTAATATATGATTCAGATAAATTATTGAAACTAACAAAAAGCCCATACTATAAAGGTTGCAATATATTTTCAGAAGATTTAGTTGGTGTTCATATGAAAAAGCGAGAAGTATTGCTTAATAAACCAATATATGTAGGATTTAGTGTACTTGAAGTAAGTAAAGTTTGTATGTATGATTTTCACTACAATTATATTAAACCAAAATATGCTAATGATGCTAAGTTATTATTTACTGATACTGATTCATTATTATATGATATAAAGACAGAAGATGTATATGAAGATTTTTATAAAGATAGAGATAAGTTTGATAATAGCGACTATCCAACAGATTCAAAATATTTTTTTGACTATAATACTAAAGTTATTGGAAAAATGAAAGATGAGACTGCAGGTAACCCAATAATTAGTTTTATTGGGTTAAAAAGTAAAATGTATGATGTAAAGACAGAAATTAAAAAATATGATAAGATGAGTGCAAAAGGAGTAAAGAAGTATTTAAAAAAGAATGGGTTACTAACTCATTCTGATTTTGAAAATACTCTTTTTGAAGATAAAATTATGAAACATAAAATGAATGGAATGAGATCAGATCTTCATGAAATATATTGTTATAAGTTAAATAAAACAACTCTATCATGTTATGATGATAAGAGATACATATTAGATGATAAAGTGAGCTCACTAGCATATGGTCATTACAAAATTTAGGATAGATCTTTTAAATCTTTTATATCTATCCAACTGTTGAATTTTCCAGGGTAACCTTTCCATTTAACTAAAGCTTTGTTGCCTTTTTTTCTAATTACTTTTTCTATTCTGAAAACAGTTTGATCTGTCTTTTGCAGCTCTTCTGTATAAAAAGATCCTTTTATTTCTTCACCATCTGAATCTTTTATTTTGTAAGTTATAGGAATTGTGGGTAAAATTCTATCTATAACGAATACTTCTTCTGTCCAATTTGGAGTGTATCCTTTATCGAAAGTTTTTCTTTTATATTTGCTTATACGAACAGTATCACCCACTTTAAATATAGGTTTACTATTGCTATTTCTATCTATTTCCCTACCAAAATCATTAATTTTTAAATAAACTTTTCCATAGTTATGTTTCTTTCTAGCTTCATTTGGAGTCATACCTATGCTTCTATTTTTACTATTATTGTAAGAAGAGAGTATTTCATCCAAAATATCAATGTAAACAGTATTATTTCTGATTGTAAACATCTTGTACATTTTCTCTTTAATAGTTCTATTCCATCGCTCACAGACAGCTGACTTTTCTTCATTTTGAGTAGAATAAATTTCTATATTATTTTTATCTAGTAAATCGAGAAAAATTTTATTGTAATACTCTTTGCCTTTATCAACCCATAACTTTTTTGGCTTATGCTTTTGTAAAATGGTTTCGAAAGCCTTAGATACTTCTAAACCAGTTTTATTTTTTAAAGGTACAATCCAACCATATTTACTAAAAAGGTCTAAGGCCATAAGAAGATATTTAAAACCTTTATTCCATTTACTAAGCTTTTGCATATCAACTAAATCAGAACACCAAATTTGGTCAACATTATGAACAATAACTCTTCTCTTATTAAAATTACGTCTTATAGGTTTATGTAACTCATCAGCCAATTTTTCTTGCCACCTTAAATTTTGGGCGTTTTTTTTTTATCATGAGCGCCTAAACCTAACTTTCTTTTTTTATCAATCATATTTCTAGCTAACCAATGACCCCATTGTCTCTGTTTCCAAGGAACTGCATCAAGAGCTTTAACCATTTTGCTGTCAGCTTTATGTTTACAAGCTTTATCATCACCACATACTGTATAGTCAACATCATGTTGCATTGCAATAGCATCTGCTGTACCAGTTGGTTTATCATATATCTCTAATATTTGACCTGTATTTTTATCAAATTTAACTTGTTTATTTAAATCATTATAGGGGCCAGTATACTTATGACCAGGAAGAGTCCAACCACCTTTTGGTTTTGGAAGTTTGCCAATTGCTTTATGAATATCTACTCCTTTTCCCTCTATTTTATCAGCTGCTGCATCTGCTGCTTCATCAACATATTGTTTTATTTTATCTTTAGCTTTATTAGATCTAATAAAGTCAGCTGTTTTTTTTCTTCCACTTTTAACTAATAATTTAGCATCATCAACAATACCCTCACCTTTTATCTTTTTGGATACATCATCAGTTATTGAATCAATAGCTTCATTTAAATACTTTTGACCTATTTGCTTAAATTTAGCTTTAGCCGTGTCAGATTTAATTGCATTAGCTGCTCCTCTCCTTCCTAAGTTAAATAATCCTTTAGCGCCTGCTGATAAACCTTTAATAAACAACTCATCAAATCCAGATCCATACATTTGTCTTAAACCATTTACTTCATTATTAGATAGGAACTTAACCTTATTAATACCACATTCATCACATTTTACTTTTACTGCATGTCTATTATTAATAGTTTTAAAATATTGTTCTGACCCGGGTACATTGCCAGTATGTTTTCTTTGTTTAACACAATATATTTCCATTTCCCTATAATATTAAATATAAAAATCTTTTAAATTATAAAATTGCCCCTACAAGTGGAATACTGTTAAAAGGGCTGTTTGGACCTAATAATAGTCCTTTACCTTTTTTTGGTCTACCTCTTCTCCTTTTTACTCCAGTTGCTGGTTTAGCTACTTTAGGTACTCTAGTTTTAGAAGGAGTAGCACTTCCTTTAACAAATCTAAACTTAGTAATACCACACTCAGCGCACTTACACTTCATAGCATTTCTACCATTACTAGTAACAACTCTCACCTCACTACCAGGAACACACTCAGTTTGTTTTTTTTGTTTTACACAATAAGATTTCATATATAATAATAAATTATAATTTTATTTAAGTACCTAAACTTATATTAAAAAATTTTTAAATCCTATTTATATATGGATGTTAATGAATTAATAAATGATATTCGTTCACTAGAGATCTTATATGCAGAGGTAAAAAGTTTTTATAAAAGATACAAAAACCTTTTTAGATCATTATGTAATAGAAAAGAGAAGAGAGAAGCAAAAGAACATAAAGAATCAGTAAAAAAAGATTTAAGTAAAGCAAGAGATAGACTAATAACTAGAGCAAGAGAATTACAAAAGGAACATAAAGAAGGAGAAGTTAAAATAAAAGATAGAGAAAGAAAACTAGAAGAAAAATATGTAAAATTAGCTTTAAATAAGTCTAAGTTGAAAGCTGATGGAAGTACTGCTCTATAAATTTTTCATTATATTTTGTATCTTTTTTAAAAACACTTAGCAGATCCCAATAATCTGTGCCTTTATGCATTTCATAGAGAAAGTAAAGACAAAAATAACCACAAGTAGTGGTATATAAGTTTTGAATCTGCATGTTTTGATGTAAAAGAGTTAAATTTTTCATCTTAGCATGATTTACTATTTCTTGAAAAGGTGGCATACCAAAACTATCAAAATAATTAATAACACCATCTCTGACATAAGTTGCAACCCAATGAGATCCACTCATATAATGTGGTTCTAAATTATAGATAAATATAGCTAATTTATGATTATGGGGTATTGTAACATCTCTACTTAATACATCTTTAATAGGAATACCTAAATATTTACACCATTCTAAAAGATCATAATTACTTAATGGGACATTTTTTTTAAACTTTAATTTTGAACCTAGTAATAATAGGCTGCTTCGTTCTTTTTTTTTTTACCACCTCCTTCTGAAGGTGGTTTACCAACTCTTGGTCCTCCCTCACCCCAAGTACCATAAAATGGAGGTGGTCTCATTGGATATTCAGCTCTTGCTACACTCATTGGCATAATTGCCCCTCCTGTAACACCCCTACCTCTAAATGCATCTAAAAGCATTGGAATACCAATACTTGCTAAAATAGTACCTATGCCATTACCAACTTGCTTTTGATTAATTTTAAACATTAAATCCATATTATTATTATAAGCATCAGCTAAATCTCTAATCTGTGGTTTAGAGAGCAATTCACTCATAATTGCAAGTTTATGTAGCTCACTATTTGGTACTCTAAATACTTGACCACCACTTATTTTTTTTACAATCTGTCTAACACTTTCACCCACACCACCAGCAAGAGCTGATAAACCAGCAGTTTTAGCAAGCATTGGACCATAATTTCTCAATACAGGTAATATACTACTTGCAATACCATATCCAACTTGTTTTCTAATATTAGTCTTTGGAATTTTAACAAGAGCACCAGTTCCATTTTTTCTAGCTTTTTCTACTCTATAAGCCATATTATTTGAAAC
>CM042751.1:24107438-24139938 GCA_022496165.2 Catalaphyllia jardinei | reverse complement strand
GTGTGTTCTGCAAAAAGGTGTGTTTTGTTACACGTCTTGATGTGTAGCAAAGCACACCTTTAGTTGTGTTCTCAGAACACACCTTACAATTCACCCCAAACTATAACATTTACATAATTCTTTGCACAAAACACCAGTAGTTGTCCACAAATGGTTTATTTCCCTTTTAAAAACAATATATTTGTATACAACAATTTTCAAATACCCATCCTGTATAACTTCACAAAGTTTTGACTTGTACCTTTAATGTCTTTGGGAAATCAAAGAAAATTTCTTCAACCATTCTTACATCATTTTTTAAAAAGGTCATGCAGTATCTCCATTGTAAAACATCATTAATTACAGCTTGCCTTGCAACCATGCATGTTCACCCAACTGCATGCTTTACGCATTCTTTTCCTTCAAAACAGTTCAACTGTTTATACACTTAAACTGGAAGAAAAAATACTATAATATTTTATGCCACTCTCATACTACAGTGTAGGAAGCACTTCGTAGATTTTCCCTATGTGGTAAATCAACATTCGACACGCATGCATTCAGGGTGCACATGAGTCTTTAAAATCAGTTCCCTCAAAATGGAATATCATGCATGCTAACATACAAAACTGCTGAAAATTGCATAATTGAATGGCTTGGTGCAGGACGGTCGTAAGTGACTTTTTCGGGTAAAAATTTTTTCCCTTCAAAAGTGCCTGAATTTTTGCATGTGCTTTTCAATAAAGCAGAAAAACATTCTCCTGTATCTTTTTTTGGCTAAAATGCTCTACTTTTTCCACTTTGTTGCGTTCTTTGTGCACGCTTCGATATTTTGACTTCGTTCTTCTCAGAAGCAAAGTGCAAAGCACCCAAAAAAATTACATGGGAATCTTTTACTACTTAATTGAAAAGCACATGCAAAAATTCAGGCACTTTTGAAGGAAAAAAATTTTTACCCGAAAAAGTCACTTACGACCGTCTTGCACAAAGCCATTCAATTATTAAAAAAAATAGCTGAAAGAGCTACAAGCATGCAAGTTGCCTGTTTTCCCTTAACATGTGGAGTTCAAAATCTACTTCAATCTGCATGTGAAACTAAAAAGTTAAAAAATAAACAACTCAGAAGTATCTCTTTTGGATAGAAACAATGAACAGACAAAAATCTGTTAAAGATTTTGAAAGATTGCATGTTTTCCAGTATATGTGAACTTAACTTCTCAAGATGGTAATAGTGCAAAATGCATGTACAGCTGTAGTTCCTTTACTTTCATTATTAACAGTATTTAAGTTGCTTGTCCTTAAACAGCTTGTCTGTTGGTGTCCTCAGCTGAAAAGAAGAGAGAAGAGATACATTAGCTATCACAATAAAAATGCCTTGAGACATCATTCCAATCATTGCCTACATGATAAATTATACCATAGTTTAAAAACAGTGGCTTGAGAAGACAACCACAAGTTGTGACATGCATGCATGGAAACAAAAATAAGCCACTGTCATAATGAATATATATTAACTGATCAAATGTAGATTTGACTTGGCATTTTATTACTATTTAGTTTTGTACTACACAACTTGTGTGCAGCACTCATCAGATAAAATTTTACACACATGTAACCACCATTGGAAATACGAACACTTTTTTTGTGAAAGCTGGAAATTATAAATTAATTCTGTTGCTATTGAAATACGTGTACAACACCAATATTGATTACTTCTCAATTAAGCCTTAATCCCATGGCTTAGCAGGTAGCAGTGCTAATCAAGGCTGACAAGGATAACCAGTGAGAGAAAAAGAAAATACACGCTAAAAAAAATTACACACCAAAAACTATACAGATAAATAAATTTAGGTAAATATGAAAACAGACAAGGTCTACAGAAACAGCCATGTAGTCAATTGAGGTTGGCAACGTTACAAGAAAGGCTGTAAAAGAAGAGAAGCTTTAAAAATAAGACAGTAGAGAAGAAGCAAGAGAAGCTTTATTTGTTTGGATGTCTACAGCTGTACGTGAAGTTGTCAGTTCATTCTGTTTGCTCAGAGGGCTAATTCAGGTTTAGAAATAAAATACTTCTCCCAGAGGTACAGGTTACATCGACTTAAAGCAGGGTTACATGGGACAGCCTCCAAGTTCAAAGTCACTTGAAAGATTTTAAAACAAGCTGGCCCATACATAACCTTGCTTCAAATCAATTTACCCTTTACCTCTGGAAGAAGTACCTTTGTAAACCTACCTAAACAAACAGAATGAACCGATAACTTCAAATAGACATGCAAACAAATTCTTCCTGACTAATTTTTAAATTTTAACTTTCAAAGCTCCTCTCGTCACACAAAAGTAACAGCGTTTATCTATAATCGCCAACTTTCTGTTGTTTTGTAAAAGCATTCACGTATTGTAGCTATCATATTTCCAATCATTATATGTGTATTTTAAACCAGTGTAATAATGTAAATTCGCATTTGGCAATTTTATCTGATGAGTGCTGCACACAAGTTGTGTACTACGAAACTAAATAGCAATAAAATGTCACATTAAATCTACAGTTGCTCAGTCTTAAAAAGTCCCCATGGCCCCCTAAATAGTCATAAATACATACATGTGGATATCTTGTAAGCCAGGGTTCTACTTCACAGTTTCTCTATTTTTTTCTTCAAGTTAGTATGCCAGGGATTTGACATGAAACACTGCCAATTTTACTTTTTCCTATGAATAAAATACAATACACATAGAAGGTTAGCTAAGTTTATGTCTAAATCCATATTGGGAAACATCATCAAATCAAGCTTGCAGTACTAAGGAAAAATATAATAAATCAATCAGTAAATTTTACATTGTAGTTTGATTTAACAGTTTAATTCACCATCATTCTCATTGCTGTCTTAAATCAAACTGTTGTGTGACAAAGACTGTTCATGCCTAAATTGAATGGAAGGCACTGAATGTCAGAGCATATGGCTCAGGAGGAGGACAAGTAGTGAAATGATCTTCAGGCATAGTAGATAATCTTACAGAATGATATATACAGCAAAAAGGCTGTTTTGCTTTAATGCTTTAATGGGAATACTCCTAAAACAGTGAACACAATGAATAGCTTCTGCTTTTTAGCGAACGATCTACAGTCAGAGGCAATTCCATTCATCTTAGGCAAACTTTATAACTGAACTTAAGCCTGGAAATATAAGCTTAACTTAAGCTTACTTCTACGTACAAGACACACGGGAATACAACAATGGCTTACCTGTTGTAGTTGATTCGTACCTCCGTATGTATCGATGTTTTCACCGGATGTATGCCACCAAATACTGCCTGAAATCGTGCACAGAGAAGAAGCAAAAGTGAAATTATTTCTATCCGCCAAGGTAGAGTTTTTAAACAGTGAAAAAAGGACCAAGAGATCGATACAAAGCTCCCGGGTACACGACTTTTTACACCTTTCAAAAAGGACGCCAAAAAATGGCGCGAGAACCGAGAGAACCTGGTATCTAATTTGGAAAGCCGCTGATCGGTGCTTGTTGAAGTTCGGGCACTCGGAATGCTGCTGAAGGTCGTTCGTCCCCGTAGGGCGTTCATTTCGTTGCAAGTCGTTTCGAAACACATTTAAAGTCAATTTCGTTTCAAAAGTAACCTTGAGGAAAAATCAAATACGTTAAAAACGTTACAGGTTATCGAACAGACTTCCTCAATGTCCATTTCCGCGGTTTCCTATTAGTCACTTAAGTTTCTCACGACTTCGCGACTGAGTCGTCGTGCTCGTTTAACGCAACTTCGTGGCTGTTTTAATGAAAAGGAAAGTTGTCGAAAGGCAGTCAAATCATAACATGACCTTACAGGTTCCTTTACAGCAATTTACATCCCTTGACGTAAAATTTGAAATTCTCTTGTAACAAAGGGTTCGCCATCTTACTCTAGGACCCGACAGATGGGTGGTATACTTAACGAAAATCCACGAACGTGTTATGATAGCTCCGGAAAATTTCTCTAGTTGAAGAACATTTACATCTCATTAATTTATGGTGTGTTCAAACCGATCTTAAGGTGTGTTATCAGTAAACACAAAGGTGTGCAATCATTACACACCTTTTGTGTTTCCTTACACGCATTGGTGTGTTTTCTTAAACCGTGAAATAGAACAGTGAAAAGGTGTGTCACAACTACACACCTTGATGTGTAATTCATTTATGGTGTGTTCAAACCGATGTTAAGGTGTGCTATCAGTAAACACAAAGGTGTGTAATCATTACACACCTTTTGTGTTCCCTTACACGCATTGGTGTGTTTTCTTAAACCGTGAAATAGAACAGTGAAAAGGTGTGTCACCACTACACACCTTGATGTGTTAGAAAACTCACAAGGTGTGCTAGGGAAACACACCTTATTTAAGAGTGTAACAGATCCCAGAAGACGTCAAAATGTGGTAAGAACATCAGTGACACACTCGGCGGCTACGCCTCGTGTGCCACGTTTTTGTTCTTACCACATTTTGACGTCATCTGTGATCTATTACTGAACAGACGCACGGCAACATGGAATCTATTTGTTAAACAGTTGACGAGGCGCAGCCAGAGTCAACTATCACGCATAGAAATCGAGAGCGAATAATCTAATTGTTTTAGTAAAAATCTACTAGTCGTTCAAAATTTAACCTAAATCCTCGTCACAGGCATTTCAAAAACGCCAAGAAGCGGCCGTCGTTTTGTTAAAAAAGGTACACTGCTACGCGACTCGCGATCTATCACAGAATAGATAGTGAGCAGCGTGGCCAATCAGAGAGCGGCATTAGTGATAGAACGCTAGTAGATTTATACTAAAACTCAATAAAAACACAGAGAACATGTTTTCTATTTCTTTTAGAAAACATCGCGACGACTAAAAGGGAAATAATTTGTTCACTTTAACGTGACCTGACCTGACCTTATCTTATCTCCGCTTAGCTTATCTCACCTCACCTCCCCTCACCTCACTCTTATTAGTAAATCATACAGAGCAAAGCTGAAGTAGAGAAGAGAAAAATCCTGCGCTAATCTCAGTAACTTCTGACTGACAATTCTTTTGGCTTATTTCTTTCTGAGCAATTTGAAAATGTTGCCGTAGGTGTGACTTAATAATAGCAAAAACAAATTTCTCCAAATCTTTTGTCTTTTGTTTTCTTTCTTTCTTTTTTATCCTTTCATACCGACGAGAAATATCCCCATCTTTGTCTCTCATTAAGTTATCGTGATCTCCCATGATCCGGGCTAAGTTTGAAAGACCTATCTAATTACCTCACGACAAAGTCGGAGTAATTACTCCGAATGCCATTCATCATTTTCGCATCCTTCAGCTTCACAAGGGGTGCTGTGACCTCATCATCTGTGAAATGAATCCAGTTCGCTCCTACCTCGACATTCAAACCCGCAAATGGCACGGCATGTATTCTGCCTCCAGTGTAATTCTTTCCTTCAAGAATCAGAAAGTCAGTGATGCCTTTGTCCAGTAGTATTTTTGCTGCCGTGACGCCTGAGAGTCCAGCGCCAAGGATGAGGATTTTAGTTTTGTTTACCTTGACAGGTGAAGATGAAGATCTTTCCACCATAAGCAGCAAGAGTAGCATCAGGATGACCTTTGCCGTGATATTCATTCTGCGAATGATAGAGCAGGTTTCTGTGTAAACGGCCAATCAATAAAAAACTTTATACTGAGTCTCTCAACTTTCTGGCCGATTCTAGTCCCAAGTTAAGTAACGTTGTTACCTTCAATGTCTTCTCGTTTAAATAGTTTCAGTTTAAAATCGATTTTAATTGGAAGTAGTTTCGTGGAATATCAAAAACTAAGAAAGTACAATTAATGGTGGCAACAGAATAAGACCAAGCTATTGCATGGCAATCTTACAATTACAGTAGATCTTCAGTTGTTATTGAACGACAACCTCGTTCCTAGGGTCTCTCATCTTACCGCCCAGAGACCCTGGAAACGAGGTTGATAGAACGATTCCACAAAAACTACCCAGAGTTAACAATGCCAAGTTTCATGATCGAACTCACAGTATTTTCCTTTGAGAAAAACGAAAATCCATGTCAATATTTTTACACGAAGAGACAAATCAGTTTCAATGGCGAAAATAAGCTATCATTATTCAAAATTCACTGCCAACACGGAAACGAATGATACACGATTCAACATTTGTTGAGCAACAAATGTTGCAACTGCTGTTCAACAAATGTTGAACAGAGTATCATGTGATGTTGAATGTTGAAATTTGCCGTTCAACAAGTTGAAAGTTGTTGAACGTTGTTGAACCAAAATAGAGCATGGCTCTATTCCACTCAACAAGTTGCCGCTTGTTGATCGGCTTCAACCAATCGTTTTCGAGTTTGGTGTCACGTGGTTTCGCGGAAATATCAACATGGCGGCCGAAGAGTTGGAAACAGCAAAGTTCGACTGGAGTTTTGATAACACCAGTCAAATGATCAACCTGTACGAGACTTTTCCGTGCCTGTACGATGTCAGATCGAAGGATCACAAAAATCGTGACATGAGAGACAAAGCTCTAGTAGAGATTGCAGCAAAACTCGGAACAACGAGTGAGTAAATCCTTGCTAGTTCAGGTGATAGTTTGCCATGCTGTGTGCTGTCTCCATGATTTCTCCTCTCGCTTCCAGATTTTGCGGTTTTTTCGTCTTTTTTGTCGACGCTTCATATTAAGGCCGACAACACTCGAAGCACAAAGCGACAGCAACATTTCCTAGTCCGTCATTTCAACTTCGCGCGAACAAAAGTTGAATTGGTATTCAACAGACACAACAATGTTTCAACAAGTCAGGGCAACAATGTTCAACATTTGTTGATCAACAAAAAATGAACGATGTTGAACCGTGTATCACCCGCTTAATGTCCACTATATAAAAGCTGTTTTTAGAAGTTTTCGTAACATTGCGCTTTAACTTCTAATTTCCTGCAAGCCATTATGTCTGGTTTGTCATCGCGTCGTATTCCCTAAATTCCCTACACTATGAATGGTTGTTGTCATTAAAAATTTTCGCAAGAGATTTCCTGGAGCCTTAATTTTTTGATTCGCCAAACGCTTTGAGTTCGTTAAGACACAATAATGGATCAACTTAGAATTCTGTTTAGGATAAGGCCGTTAAAGGACTTTAAATCAATCGCGATCGAGTAAAAATATATTGAAGCAAATTAGAATCGCTCCCTTATTCTGATTTGGTAAACACCTGATCTCCGTTCAAGCTCAAGAAGTCGTGAGGTTAATCCGGTAATGTATTACCGGTGCATCAACAAAATCAAACCGAAGTCATCAAAAGTGTGAGTTTAATAGTTTAGTGGCAAGTTCAAAATAAATCCCGCTTATAACAAATTGCAAACAAGAAGTGAAGCGGTCCCACCCGAATACAAATACAAAATACAAAATATTAAGTGTCACAATCAATATAAATATTAAGTGTCACAATCCCGAATACAAATACAAAATACAAAATATTAAGTGTCACAGTCAGAGAAAACAGGACAGGGCCAAAAGATCGAGGTCGGCCGTTTTCCTTCATCTTTTCACGGTATAAATGCTATTCGAAACGATTAACAACCGTGGCATTTGCTGAGGTAGGCGTTCGTTTTTCTTCGAGATATCATCACCACATCATGATTTTGGCCTTTCAAGCGGTCTAAAATGGCCAAAATGTCGGGCCTAAATGTGAGCCTAAAAGATACTTACTAAAAATTCCAGAAATTCTTATTTTCATACAAAAATAACTTTGTACCTAACTTGTGGGTACACCTTAAGTCACTACTCGCACTCACGTATACTTGACAAATTCTTGGTTTATTTTCTCACGATCTAGCTCACAACGCGTCCTGATAGCTCACTTTGGAAAAGAGTGATAGCCTGGGGACGAAATCGCGCCGCAAGCGCTTATGGGATTATTTGGGGGAACGCAGGTCAAAACAAACATGGCGGGATTTAGTGCGTAAATAAACAGCGTACCACGCCGTTCGAATTTTTCTCAATTCTGTTGACTTTTGATCGTCTAAAACAATGACTTCGATCTTATTGCTATCTCTAGTTCTGTTAAGACCACGCTGTCACCACTACAATCCACGCTATGACATTCCGCACCAAATTCCGCCATGTTTGTTTTGACCTGCGTCCCCCCAAATAATCCCATAAGCGCTTGCGGCGCGACTTCGTCCCCAGGCTATCACTCTTTTCCAAAGTGAGCTATTCTCGTTCTCTCAAAAACCTATTGCACAATCACTCGTGTCTCCTATTACAAACTCATTATCTCGTGTTTCCAGCCGTCAGCTATGACAAATGTCACGAAGTCACGACACTTTAACTTGTCCCGTTTTTGGTTGATTGAGACATATTAGAGATCTTTTGGTTTAATTCTACGGTTTTCAACAGGTGCGAAATGTAGCCCCAGAACAGTTCATGAGCCATTTTCAGTGCGTTTTCAAAAGTGCGGCAGTTTATTTCCACAAATATTTTTCTGATAGCCTTTTACATTTTTATCAATATCCAGTTTAGTTAAGATTGGTATCTACGGGCGAATCGAAGTAATTGGTCTGAGAAAGGCTCTGGGACGGTAGTTATGGACAGGACTTGGTACGTAGACGAATGTAATCGACAGCTTAATGACATAAAATTCTACACAAAACAAGACGGAGACATAACTAACCAAATTCAAGATCGAGTTACTACTTACGTTCAACGTATGTTGAAAGACGGCTACATTGACGAAAAGACTAAACGGTATCTTATACAAACTAACGTTAAACCAGGACGCTTCTACATTTTACCTAAAATACACAAAACTGGCAACCCGGGACGCCCCATAGTTTCATCTAACGGCCACCCTACAGAGCGCATCTCACAATTCATCGACTTTCACATTAACCCTCTCGTCGCTTCCTTGAATTCACACATTAAAGACACCACTGACTTCCTTAATAAACTGGCTAACCTCGCTACTCTACCAAATAACGCTATACTTGTCACTCTCGACGTTTCGTCATTATACACCAACATCCCACACAACGAAGGAATTGATGCTTGCCGTCGTTTCCTTGATACTCGTACTGACAAACACATTCCCACTGAGACACTTTGTGACCTTTTACGCATTATACTTACCATGAATAACTTCACATTTAACCAGCACCACTATCTTCAGATCCATGGCACTGCTATGGGTACTAAGATGGCTCCATCATTTGCTAATCTCTTCCTCGGCATTTTCGAAACCAACGCCCTCTCTAATGCTCCTTTTCATCCTCACACTTGGTGGAGATATCTCGACGATATCTTCATGATCTGGACTGAAGGACTAGATCATTTGAAGATATTTGTCGATTATCTCAATAATATTCATCCCACTATCAAGTTCACTAGTAATCACTCATTAACCAATGTCCCCTTTCTCGACGTCATGGTATCTCTACATAACGGCACTATAGAAACTGATCTATACACTAAACCTACAGACAAACACCAACACCTACTAAGTTCTTCATGCCATCCTCAACACACTAAAAAGGCTTTTCCATTTAGCTTAGCTCGTCGCGTCCGCCGTATTTGCTCTACTGACGCTAAATTTACACTTCGCCTTAATGAACTAAGAACATATCTCCTCGCACGAGGTTATGGTAACACTTTCCTTGACTCACAATTCAAACGTGCTGCTAATATTTCTCGCACTGAAGCTTTACATACTAACCGTCACGATTCCATTGACCGCTTGCCTTTTGTTGTTACATATAACCCATCACTTCCTCACATCTCTAGTATCCTACGCAAACATTTCCATATATTACTTTCCTCTAATCGCTGCAGGGAAGTTTTTAAGCACCCACCCATCGTCGCTTACAGGCGCACTTCTAACCTTCGCGACATTTTAGTTAAAGCTAAGCTGCCCACTACCACAACTCCTAACAACACTAGTTTACCACCAGGATCATTCCGCTGTGGACAAGATTGCGCTACTTGTCCTTACATTACTAACGGTCTTACACACTATACTTTCTTCTCTACTGGTGCAACCCGCCAAATCAAGTCACACATAACCTGTAACACCAAAAATTTAATTTACATGATACAGTGTAACCGCTACCATTTACAATACATAGGCGAAACTAAGCGACGTCTCAAAGACAGATTCAACGAACATAGACGCTCTGTCGACAAAACAAACATTAAATCCAAACCCACCACTGTTGCCGAACATTTTCTGTCTCATCCTAATCATTGCCATACTGACATGCAACTAATTCCACTCGAACTTATCCACTCGTCACGTGATTCAATAAGAAAAGCCAGAGAGTCCTTTTTAATAGATTTAGCGAGAACACTGGAACCTGACGGTATGAATAGACGTGATGAATCGTAAAATTTGTAACCTTAGAAAGCCTGTTTTATCTTTACTTTATTTTATTTGTTTCGTTCGTCATTTCCGTCACTCCTCTTGATTTCGAAATATGTATTACGACATTCTCCACTATATTATATTGTAATCTCATTTTTGTAAGTTAGTAACATCTAAACCTGAAGAAGGCTGGTTTGGCCAGCCGAAATATTGTTTTTAATATATCACGTTGTGTCAGCCTTGCAGTAGTCTTTGACTTCTCGTCGTTTTTATTTTTCAAGTTTGGCTGATTAGATCTCTATTGAGATCCAACGTTTAATCAAGCAGGATCTTCGTTCACGGCTTTGCAATTTATCTAGTTTGTTATTCAAAACATCAGTCATTTTGAAAAATTTCCCGCAAAATTGTTCACGAAGAATAACATTTTATTCCGACCTACCGCGATTGCTATCCCTGATTGACTGAAATATCCGCTTAAAATAATAGTTGGACTGTAGGAAGATTCACTGAATTGAGTGAACTGAGGGTAAAAATGTTCAATGAACGTTTGTCAGCATTTTAAAACCGATATCGCCTTCGACGCTTAGGTCAATTTTCCCGCAAAAATTGTGACCTGTGTCACGATGCCGGCTGAAAACCGCGTTCATCGTCAGTTCGCTTTATTTTATATGATTTTTCAGTTTTTGACTTTTTCAGTTTTATTTCTTCAATCATTTGTTTGGTTTTCCTCATTAAGCTAAATCCTGATGTAAAGACAATTGGCTTTACCTTAAATTAGTTTTCAGGCTTCTGCAAAGAATTCGGTTCACTTCCTTGTTTAGGTCGATTTCGGCGAAGGTGTTACGCGTAACAATTTTTAAAAACGTTGCTCGTCGGACAGGAATTTATGTTGCAGTTCTTTTCAGATGGCTTTTTTGTTGATTGTGAAAACATGAACTGTTCTTTCCAGTCAGAAGGATCGCAATGTGGTGTTGGTGGACCAGGGTCAGACATGCTCCCGTTACTTGCGTGTAGAAGAGATATGACTTCTCACCTAGAAGTCTTGGAATCAGTGGCAAACGTGGCCGAGCAATTGCAAAGACAGGGATCACCGAATCAGAGTTCATTCTGAATCGTGCAGGTCTGTTTGGTGCGGTGAATGAGGAAGAAATCCAGGCCATGACAACCTGTCCCAAACATAGAAAAGCCTTGGCCAGGACGGAAAAGGCACCTTTGCTGCTATCCATCCCACAAAAGGACAGAAAAGGCAGCTGAGTCTCCCAACTGCAAAGGCGTATAAACGCCTCTATGTAAGCTGAAATTTGTCTTCAGTTCAATGTTGTTCTTGTTCCTATTGGAGCAGGTTAGTTTTTCACTTTCCGTTTTGTCATTCATGGTTTTACACAAGTTTAGCTTTTTGACCGAAAGGTTGGAAAATGAGCGCCGAGGGCAACTCACAGGCCAGCCCTTGTGAGGCAATTTTCAAACTACTTGTTACAGCAAAGTTGTGTCACTCCGCAACTTATGCGTAGCACATTTCTAGTACGGTAATTTTTTATTTTAGGCGGACAAGACTTAAAAATTTTATGACGAAGCCGTATTGTGCGAAATACTATTTTGAAACTCTACAAAATGTGCTGGAAAATTTTGCTGCCTTCCAAATAATGATAGATTATTGCTCGAGAAAGAGGCAGTTGTTATGTTAGTCTGCCATCAGAACTAAAGTAAACAAACATACTTTTTGCCATATTTCTTCTTAGTTCACAACTGTTGTCGATAAATATTTGAGTTCGTGGAAAAAGTGGCTACGTTTGTGACCGTATAACTAATTCAGTTACATTCTGCACGAAATTGACTTCTAACTTCGAGACGTTTAATAGCTACAGGATAAAATATTTCGATATACGGAAACATTTCACGGAAAGCAACAAAAACTATTAAAGATCAATCCACCGTTAAAAAAACGATGGCGGCTGTACATTTTACCACAATACCTTGCGAACCAAACTAAGCCCATTGGGCATAGAGAAAGATATGGTTTAACGGCAGTCGTTCCTATACCAACAGCATTGCTCTCGTCGAGTTTGAATGACTTACAATTTTTCTTTGTGCTTTTAAACGCTTTTTTAGAGTTTTCGTGCGCAAAGCACTATAGGTAAATGTACCAGTCGCCATCTTTTTCCTTAGGGTGGATTCTGATTAAACTTGCCGAAATGTTTTCAAAAGGATTAGGAACAAGCGAACATGAAAATAATTCAAAGGCTCACTTTTGGGTACATCACGAATAGCTTTAAAAACGAAAAGATCATGAAAAAAAATTAATTCGGTAAGTTTTTAATCCAAGTAAAAGGTAAAAAGTATTGATGTCGAGATGTTGGTTAAGTGCAATAGCTTCTTTCATGACTTTCATTCTTTCAGAGGGGGGAGGGGGCTGAGTGAAAAAAAAAACCTTTGGGTATTCAAATTCTATATAATTGGGGTTCATTCCCATACCACATGATGTTATTGTTGCTTTTGACAGCTGTTTGTACAAGTTACCGATTGCAGCACACCAAAGCGCGTAAAGAGTGATTTTGATGATGTCAGCGGTTTTCCTAATTCGCAGTGCAAATGCTGTTTTTTTAAAACTATTGGTCTTCGGCCATTGGCCTTCTTGGTCTTCGGCCATAGCTTGATTAAAAATATAAGACAAACAGCGGTGATAAACATATTAAAAACATGCTTTTTATAACCTTGACGTTTCGTATGCTAGTCAATATACATTTTCAAAAGTATAACCGTTACAAATTTTTTGGAAAGCTATTTATACTGTAACAATGGGGGTCTGGAACCTAGACAGAAAAATTTAAGATGTTTCAAACGGAAACTGTACAGGGACACAATGAAAAGGCTTTCTTAATAAAGTAAAAGCTTTTCACTGCTGACATTGGCATTCAATGCTGGCTGTAACTCTTGAATAAACAAAGTCTCCTTAACTTTACAGTGGTAGTCAGTCTTGCCGGACGCCAAAACGTCAAAATGGTCCCATTTGATGTTGTGACCAGTTGTTTTAACGTGATCAGCAATTGTAGAAGAGTGATCATGTCTCGAAATGCTATTTGGAGTAGCGTTCTAATCTTGAACTTTTCCCTCTACAATATTTGTTCACCTCTGATATCCAATGTGTTGTTGCAAGTACTTTACCTCTAAATTCGTTAAAACAAACAAGCTAGATATTCTGGAAGTCACTCAGTTGCAAGTAATTGCGTTCGTAAAACGCAGTTCATAATGCGGTCTTGAGTCGAGTTTTATGGGAGTGACGTCATGATAGGTTGCATCGAAGTTGTACACCGATTTAGCCACCCCGCCGTAGGGGCGATACGAATTACCTCATCGCTAAACCACGTGTACCATCAAAAATCCTTTTTTTCCACTGGAAATTCTTCTCGGAACAGATATAATTCACAAGCTGTATAATTTTGTATTCGTTTGAAAGGTCATTGATATTTTTCCGTCGGGGTAAATAAAACTCTCGGATAACAAAATCATGCTGAACCCACGCGTTGAAAAAAAAATCTCCTTTAAAAAAATGACTTTAAAGCGATATATCACTTTCGCGTTAATAGCTACCACACATCGGCAGAAGTAAAATCTATTCCTTAACAATCCAGCTTCATTGTGTGGAAATTTCAGCAAAATCCCCTTCCCCCCGGAGAGGGGGCCTACAGATCAGTCACTTCAAGTCGATATAAATGTTGGCTAGCGAGATATTGGCTTGCGAAAGTACAATGACCTTCTCGCTGTACGGAGCAACCTGCGCCGAACATTCAGGCCGATAAATTTTAGCTTTCGAAAGCCGCCCCTGTCCAACCTGCACTAACCACAAGCCAGTCGAGTCTTGATAAGTTGGCTTGTGTGAGAAAAATAACTCCCGATATTGGATATCGACACCTGAAGGAATGACGAAAGAAAGCTTCAATAAACAATACAACTGCAATCAATGTTTTCAAAGCTTACACGAAATTAGGAAGCCGTATTTTCGATAATGAAACCAAGTATCTAAAAACCGATAAATGGTACACAAAAGCGAAGCGGCCAACACGATGAAGGCGGGTAATCTATTCGCACAAGCCAGTACAAGCCAACAAGAAGCACTCAATCTTCTTATCTACAGCTACTAGTGTCCAGCCATCTCACTAAAATTTCTTTCGATCACGTGATTTAAGAAGACTTTGCCCACACAATGGAAATAAACTGCCGCACTTTTGTAAAACAACTCTCTGAAAATGGCTAAAATTTGGGTCGCGCCCATTAACGATTCGGCAGCAATATTTGGCGCCTTGTAAAAGCCCTAATTAAAAGTACGGACATCCAATATATCTCAGTCAACTAGTAAGAGGACACATATTATTACCAAAATATGAGAGCTTCTGGAAGTCATCTAAAATATCTTTTATGTTCACCTAAAGCTGAGTTTCTCTAAATTTTAGCCATTTTAGACCCTTTGAGAGGCCAAAATCACGATGTGGCGATATCTCGAACAAAAATAAACGCCTACCTTAGCAAATGCGACGGTTGTTAATCTTTTCGGATAGCATTCATGCAGATTTATGCTGTGAAAAGATGAAGGTAAACGGCCGACCTCGATCTTTTGGTCCTGCCCGGTTTTCTCTGACAATGACACTTAATACTGTTAATATACGACTAATCTAATCCGAAAATGTTACAGGAAACAAACTAAAAAGCCATCTATTCCCCTCAGTGACACTCCACATTCAGTGCCTGAAAGAACCCAAGCGTTCTGCTCTAAGAATCAGGGGCTACGTGAGTCTGTTTTCACAATATCGGCAACCCTGTCCCGATCCCACAATTTCATTGTGCAAAGGTGTCACAGAACTGTACGACCAGTCCAGTCACGCTTTCACTGCTCTTGCACAAAAGTTCATTTCGCAATATACGCTTGAAGAAGTGCCAGAAGATTGAAATGCGCTTTTTAATGTTGTCCTATCCAGTAACAATTATTTCTTGTTCTTGGGTGGCTTTTAGTTGTAGCTACAGTCGGGGGGAAAGGGTACTCCCGGAAATTTCGGATCTGTGTGCCGTGAAGGATTCGAGAAGGATTGAGTGGTCTCCCAAAACTGAAACACCAGATGATTCCCGAAGTATCACAGGGATCACTAAGCTGAATAATTTTCAGTTTAGACATTAATTAAACCGGAAACGCCTGCTACACGTTGTAATTATTATTTCGCGATCATCATTTGGAAAATGGCAGCAGTTAATATCGAGCTGCTTTTCCCTCTTTCTTGCACACTTTTCAGAGTTGAAATGAACCTTTAATAATCAGCTTGCAGTCAGTTAAAATGTCATAGGTTAAATATTTACCCAAGAACTGTACCTGATACAAAAGCATTTCTTTTGCGATTTATTCACTGAAATGGAGACCGTAAGTCTTGGGATCCGCCCGGACCCATGATATGGGACAACTTTTCTATTTTTAGAACAAATTGCGCCATCCTGGCGCTGATCTACGCACGTGTCTTGGGCTCTCTCTTGGGATGTTGTCACGTTGCGTGATGAAATGGTGAGAGTTGCGAGATCCTCTTGTCGATTTTTCACAGCGATGGCAGGGAATAAGGCAGAGAAGAATAACCAGGGCTCTTCTTTGTTCTTTTATGCTCTGATTTAATGGAAAAGACCGGTTTTTCAGGGTCGAGCAATTTGTTAATTTCGCGCTGTGAATGAATTAAATCCGCTCGCCGGCAAGTTATACGCGTAAACTTTTGTTTTTGTTCTGTAGAGAAAGGTTCTGTAAGAAAACTGTTTACTCCGGTATGGAGTTAATTTGTGAGTTTGCCAAACAACGCCTTATCATAACCAAACCGGTTTTGATAGTTTCTTGTTGTTTCTGCTCGTTTGGCTAGTTTGCAAAAGTTTTAAAAGGCAAGTCTGGCGCGCTCGAGTAGCTCATTTGCATAGTGCGGCGCGTGCACTTTCAAATTTTCAGATGTCAACAAATACATGTAGTGACAAAGATTTGTTTCGTTGTCTTTTGTGCTTAGGTGCTACAACAATTTTCACCAACGTTCGCCAAAACGCTACTAACATCATGTGTGTTTCTTTCACATAGTGCAACTTTCACTGCGAAAATAAAATAGTCAAGGAGTTTTGAATCAATCGACAAAATCGAAATCGTTATTCGAGTTGATTAAAATTTCTGATTATTTCCGCTGTATTCACATATTTTCAGCTAAGCTTTTAATATGTTCTCAAACATTAATCAACCTTAAACATATTCAAAAACTAGAGATACTATATGAGTTCGATGTACGTTTTCACACCAAAGTGCGAAGTCCAATTTGTCATGTTTTACTAGCTGTACAAAACACCCATCAGCGAGCGCTCTTAATCATCGACAACAGACAGTTTATTGGATTTTTACACAAACAAACTAAGCAGCATCTACAGACATAAACCTCCAAACATATCCAACTAGTTTTTCTTTCTGTGTTGTGGAAAAGATGTTAATCTTCTTGATATGTGAAATTTAGATTGGAGTAATGTGAAGTTCTTGTAAAAGGAACAGCGGAACTCAACTTGGTCAGCGATATAAAGCGGGACATACCTAAATTCGGCACTGTCTTCACTCAAACTGGAGCAACTTACGGCCAAAATACTTAAGCAAAATTCCAACAGCCATAAAGGCGTCTAGTTGTGGGCCAAAAGCAAAAACGATTTCGGGAATTTCGGACGCCATTTCCCCTGCGTGACATCCGCGATAATCCTCGGAAAAATGAAAGCGCGTGTGCAGTTGGCGATGGTGCGATTTGTTCTAAAAATAAAAAAATTGTCCCATATCATATCATGGAGCCAACTCCAATACTAGAAATGGCGCGCGCTTACGGTCTCCGTCCCTGATTATGGCTCCTGCCGAAACATAAATGACGGGGGATATTATTGTTCAAACTTTGTTTCTCACCGGAATTTCTCATTAAGATAAATAAATTGGCAACAGAACTTTGTGTCGTAACTTCCAATTTGGTGCGTTATCACTTCGTGATGCAACCAAACAAGTAAGATTCCTGCTTCACGGTAATATTGATTTGTAGACACAACGAACTTGAAATGCATTGTTCAGTAGCTAAGTTCGTTTCTTCTTGAACGACAAGACAAACGGTTAGTTTCAGGTCAAGGAGTGCAGCGAGTGCAAAACATAACTTTGCAAGTTTATGTCAATGCAAGCTTGCGTCTTATTGCTGAAAGGAATGTTTGGAAGTCAATATATCAATAATATATCAAGTGCACCATCAAGCGCCGGACGTTGTACTCACCTTGCCTGAAATCTGTGAAATTAGCAAGCTGAATATGTACTATATATCACTGTACGTACTGTAGGTCTGGATGGGGTTAACTCACAACTGACAACAGTCCCAACTTTTAACTGTCACCTGGCATTTGATAGTAAGATGTACTGACCGTTACCGCTGGAACCCACACGCAGCTGGTAAGAATCAATTATCAAGTTTCGTTCCGTGATCGTAATACCACGTGATTGAATTATCTTTCGATACTCGGGTGTAGTATCAGATAAGTAGGAGGGTCCACAACAGGTTTGGCGGGATGCGGGATTTGGCATTTTATCGCCGTGATATTCGGGATTTGAGCCCAAAACTGGGGCGGGAAGCGGGAATTAAAATTACGAGCGGGAGCGGGATTTCGTGTTTTCATGGGGTTGGGATTCGGGATTCGCAAAGGGAACAGAGTGAGAAACCCTGGAGTTCGTACCGCCATGTTTTTCTCGCACTTTGCTTTTCGCGTCACGCACGACAGACTAAGCGAAAGAGGGTTACCTATACAAATTGACCGGTGCAAGAAACGCAAACTGGCAGAAACGAACCTATTATGAGTATAGCTGTGTGAGCGAGAATGCCTTCATTCGAAACAAAAAAAGGTTCTGAGCCCAGATTTCAAGGAACGTGAATTGAAGATGCTGAAAGCTTTGAAATAAACTGCCACGTGTGTTTACGCGCCATCTTTTGAATATATGGGAAAGAGCAATCTTTCTTTCACTGATACGTGGCCAAAAGAAAAGAAAACAGTAAACTAAGGTGATTCCTCAGAAATAAAAATTACTGATGAATTTTTTGAAAACTTTCTCTGAATGTTCCCTACCAAGCACTTTTTCGAAAAATAAAATAAAAAGGTTTGGTCACCATTCTCGCAAAAGAAATATGATGGGCCAATCTTGCCCCATTTATGCCTGAACTCGTGCTAATCACCCGCGTTATTCATCAGTCCACGTTACATTTTGCGGTAGCTGAAAGCATAATTTTTCGAAGTACTACTTGGAAGAAAACTTCACAGGGTGAACGCCTGGAGCATATAGAACAATATCATATAAAATTTGTCGAAAAATCGCACCATTTAAAACGAGGTGGACGAAATGTGTTCGTCGAATTGTTTTCGCGGTCATATTTACATCCTAGAGTAACGGTTTTGTGCCCGCTTTCAGCTATATCTTTTTTTCCTTCCGATAATTGTTTTGTAATTTTTTTTTAGATTAAAGAGGATGACATGGACACTATTATTATGCACTAAAAAATGTAGGTCACCATGCTCGTTTAAGAGAAAACGAACTTTTATTTCGCTGTCGAGCCTTGCTTGTGGGAAATCTATTACGTTTTGCACGTGCACGTGCTCATTTGCACGCGCTAATGACGTGTTTACTTATCTGCTACTCATTGAATTCTTTTGTGATTTTGTATGTAATATCTATTGTTTTACGTTTCTGTGTTAATTGCTCAATTAACTATTTTAAAATTTAACGGAAAAACGTCCTTGAAAAATGGGCGGGATCGGGATTTTCAGGCAAATAGGAGACAGGATTAACAGGAAAAAATGAGAGGGAACGCGGAATCTGAGAACCCTTTTGTGGACCCTCCAGTAGCGGGCGCGGAGAGACTAGGAGTTTGGATGCAGGAGTTTGGAGACTAGGAGTTTGGATGCAGGAGACCACGTAACGAATAATTAAACTGCGTGGCTTGTTATTACCGGATCTCTTGATCAAGAAGTGCTCGTGCCAGACGTCACCCTAAGTGTTATAAAACCAAATTCATTGCAAGGCTGGTACTACGGCAGAACGGCAAAATTTATTGGCCAATATTTCAACTAGCAGAGTTAGTCTTCTTCAGGGCCAGTACTTAATACAAGAAAAATAACGGCTCTCAAATTTGAGTTTAGATGATATACAATGGCAGTTAATATATAACTGATAAATAAAAGTAACATGAACAGTGATATATAAGGTTACAAAAGTAGATAAGTGTATACAGCGCTGTAAACAAAGTAAACAATCAACGTTCATTTCGGCGTTTCATTCCACTCCGTTCTAGTGTTTGGCCCCTGTGTATCAGATAGGCCTCCCTTGCTTTCCTGCGTGAGGTATTGGCTGTTGGTTGAAGCTCGAATGAGTGTCAAGTTTTCGATAGAGTGATCAGGTAGGTTAAAATGTGTTCGGGTACTGCTGCTGAAGCGTTGGCGTGACTAGGATTGTTCGTAGCTTGTCTGTGTTCTGTGAATCGTTCTCTAAGTGTACGTTTAGTTTCTCCTATGTATTGTTTCTTACATCGTTTGCACTCTATCATAGTTGTTACGTGGACGCCCAGTTATGTTATTTGTGACTCGCGTGTACAAAACGATTTCGCGCTATTAGTAATTTTGGTTTTGTAAATATTGCAATTTAAGAGCTTCTGCCTGAGAGATCGGGGCAGGCTTGGAAATAAAGGTCGGCCGATTTTGCTTAAAATTGGTCCACAAAGTCGTTATGTGGACATATGTAATATGCCAAAGGTTTAGCTTCAACGACCTTTTTACAGCCGAGTTCTGGATATCAGCCCCTCAGGGCTCCCCAGAGGCTGATTCTTAGTCGAATTTTGGCCACTTTTCAATCTCTCTTTTAGCAACGCACAATTGACTTCAGGCAAAAACCATATTTGTAATGCGCTATCCTTAGGCTTTTATGGGTAAAAATATTAGCTCACGGAAATTTTTTATTAGGCTGTGGCTGTTTATATCACAAGTTGGTCCCATTTGAAGCATATGAGAAGCAACTGGAAATGGCCTGTTTTTCAGGCCTTATATTTTCCATGGCCATGTCTTATATCGTGAAGTCTTAATATTCCTGCAAAGTTCAGCCCTTGGGTTAGTAATATCAAGGAAAAATACTAAGTTTGAGACTTTTTTCACTAAAAAGAACTTACAATAATATGCCTAACCAGGCCACTTCCGGTTAAAGTTTCAGCAAAACTGGTCTGTAAAAACCAGCTCTTTAATTTCGATTAATACCTTTTTCTTCAAAGTTATGATTTAGAAACTCTGATTTACAAACTCTAATTGAAACCGAAAAGATTTGCGGTTAATTAGAAATATTCACCAGGCCCAGTGTCTCATACCTGCGGTAGCTTAAACTGGTTATTGCTCTTCTTCAAAGGATTATAATTACCGGCCTGGGTGGAGAGATTCACTGTGAAAGAAAATTGCCTTTCCCAAGACGACATGGCAACGGCCTAGTATTCAGGAGCGCTCTATCCAGAACAGTCCAGAACACTAACCATTTGGCCGCAACCGTGCTATGCGCTAGGCAGTTGCTTTTGCATAGAATCCGAATCCGAAAGGGTATTGATATGGCCCACTTTGGTAATGCAAACAACTGCATTTTTGGCGGTGACGTGGGCAAATAGCAATCTTTTTTAATTCACCCCTTTTAACACAAGGCTCGCCAGGTTGGTTAAGATTCAATTTCCGTATACTCGTGTTTTTCATTTTCCAGGAAACTGAATAACAATTATTCCATAAGCCCGCGTTGGATATGAATTGATAAATTAACCAACGAGCGCGTAGCGCGAGTTGGTTATAATCACTTCATATCCCACAAGGGCGAATGGAATAATTGTTTTAGTAAATTCTCAAACCGGGCTTTGCCTCCGATTTTTATTTCCACAATTTTACAAAGCGAAAACCTTTAAACTTGGCGCACTATTATCCATATGACGTAAAACTCCGACTATTGGCTCATGGTAAAGTAAAAAAAAAAAGGTAAAGTCTGCATTCGGGCCAAATGTGGCCCATCAGGCCGGAGCTTATCCCGGTTTCTGTAGCATGAAGCGACTAGGAGTATTTCTACTCCCCCCTGGATGGGATGCTAGTCCATCGCAGGGTTACCCCCCAGCATTAAATTCGCCGGTACCCATTTATACACCTGGGTGGAGAGAGGCACCGTGAGAGTAAAGTGTCTTGCCCAAGAACACAACACAGTGTCCCCAGCCAGGGCTCGACCCCAGACCGCTCGCTCCGGAGTCGAGCGCACTAACCATGAGGCCACCACGCCTCCCATGAGGCCACCACGCCAATCGAAAAGCTAGAGATGCAATAGTCGGAGCTGAGAATTTACTAAATTGTAATAGCCAGACTGTGCTTCTTTGCCTTTCAAACGCACTCAAATGAAATGAAAATTCACTCACAGACTGAATACATTTAATTAGCTTAATTAATTGATCGGGGATAGTTTGTTTTCTTGTAAATAACAATCTAGCCGGCAGGATGTCAACGTTTTTTTTTAAAGTGCTGGCCATACATGTTTTTCGCTGTTGCATTTTATCAGCTAACGACAGATTGAAGTAAACATGTAAATATTGTATTTCCCATGTCATCAAAGCAGCAGTCTTTAAAAGAAAATCCACTCCTCCCCTGTCGGCAATCTTCGGTATACAGTACACTGATTTCGATTTATTAAGTGTTCTAGTGAGACATTTTCTGGCAATTTAGTCAGAGATTCAGCGACTTGGCGGGGAAAACGGGGGGACTGGGTATGTAGAGGATTACACGGTGGCGAGAAGATATGAATTTTATGTTCGAGTGGCAAGAACAATGTGATATTGTTCTTGCCACGAGAACATAAAATTCATATCTTCGAGCCAACGTGTAATGTTTTTTTTATTATATGGAGACTTTTATTCTAAACAACAAACGCGACGCGAGAAACCAATTCAACAAAAGCAAAAGGCGGGAATCGTGACGTCATTGAACGATACGACACTCACAAAGGTGACATACAGAAAATACGCCCCTCGGGTCCCGGATGAAGTGGCGTATGGAATCTACGAGTGGTTTAGTTCCCAGTAAAACACTCTCCTCCATATAATAAAAATAAATGTTCTGTACATAACATTATCCATTAGTTCTTCAGGTTCTCATGCAAGTTCTGTACCTAATCATTCTCTGAAGTATCAAGGAGACGAATCTAGACGAGAAGAAACTGAATTTCAAGTCAATTATAGCCAGCAAACTACAGATAAGTTGGCATATCGCGACCTCGGTACGTACGCACGAATCAACCTAAATTTTCATTACTCGCAACGACGCACTCAGTGGCGGATCCAGACCTTGAGCTAAGGGGGGGGGCGGTCTTGACTTACCTCTAAACCTGAAGCCAGGTAAGCGTTTATAATAAGATAATATATCCATACACTTTGCATATAGACTGGAAGAGTGAGACTGCAATTAGCTATCATTTGCATGCATTTGAAGTTTCTTTAAGGTTCAAAGTTGTTTTCCTTCAGAAAAGAAGTTCTAAATAGGTGGATTATAATACGATATATGATAAAGATAAGATAAGATAAGATAACACGAGAGATACACGGTATTTCCATCAGTTAATTAAATTAATTATCTATAGTAATGCAACTAACTACCTAACTACAATAAAATTCATTAATAACAATTGAATAAAAATAAATGACCACCAATATCGTATAAACTCTTGTTCTTAGGCCATCGTAGCTTGATTAAGAAAATAACACAAACAGCGGTGATAAACATTGTATTCCAACGCATTTTTACATAGAACTTAACGTTTCGTATGCTAATCAATATACATTTTCAAAAGCGACGGTTACAATTTTTGAAAACTATATATATATCGTAAACAAAAGAGGTCTGGAACCTAGACTGAGAAATATGATCTGCAGCAGTACGTGTATAAACATAATGAGGAGTAACAGCTAAAACAGCAACAACTTCTCACTACTAATATTGACATTAAGGGAAGGCTTTAGCTCTTGAATGAACAAAGTCTCTTTAATTTTGCAGTGAAAGTCAGTTTTTCCGGACGCTAAAATGTCAAAATGATCCCATTTAATGTCGTGACCAGTGGTTTTCACATGATCAGCAATGGCTGATGAATGGTCACTTTTGGCGAGGGCCTTGAAATGTTCTGTTTTTCTGTCATGGAGTCTTCGTTTTGTTTTGCCGATGTAGAATTCATCACAGTTCCAGCAACCAGCTTTATAGATGACCTTGGACCTCTGAGATCGGTTCAAGCGATCTTTGTATGGAAAAAAGGATTTGATGCGGCGTGTGTTTTGGAATATGATCTTGAGGTTGACGAAAGAGTAGAAATTGTATACGCATGATTTCAGACGTTTCGTGACTTGGTCACTGTGAAGACCTAAGTAGGGTAACACGATTAAGATATCTTTTTTGGGAACTGTAGCTTGAACGAGAGGTTTGTTTTTATTTTTGTTCAATACATCGTTAATGTTGAACGTGATAACACCTTGGGGGTAACCATTTTGCAACAGGAGCTTTCTGAGATCTCTAATAGCGGCCTGTAATAAAGATGGCGAGGAGCAAATTCGGAAGCAACGATAGGTGAGAGTGCGGATGAGGTTGATTTTGTACTTGCGAGGTGTGAATGAATCCCACTTAGTATAAAGGCCTGTGAATGTCTTTTTCCGGTAGACAGATGTAGTGAAAGTGTTGTCAGGGCAGCGTTTGAGAAGGATGTCTAAAAATGGAATCATACTGTCTTCTTCGAATTCAATAGTAAACTTGATGCTATCGTGTCGACTATTTAAGAAGCTTAAAAACTCATTCGCCTCGTCTTTGCTGTCAAACATGGTGAAGGTGTCATCTACATGAACCAAAGTGAAGGACAAAACCTGCTTTTCATCAACCATTTTCTTCAAAGTGGCACATGAAAATGTTTGCCAAAACGGGGCCTAAAGGTGAACCCATGGCAACACCATCAATCTGATCGTAGTATTGGCCATCATATATAAAATGACTCTTCTTAGTGGCAAACTGTAATAGATCTTTCAAAACAGAACGAGGTAATTGCGGAGGATCAGGGAGAGAGTACAATCTGTCAAGACAAATCTGTATTGTTTCATCAAGCGGCACATTTGTAAATAGAGAAGTAACATCCAACGAACACATTATTCCGTTGTTATGTTTGTATGTTTTGGCCCAATCTGCAAAACTAAATGAATCTTTAACCGTGTGTTGGTTGGTGGAAATTGGTTGAAGTATGCTAACGAGGTAGGAAGCAAGATTGTAATTGTAGGTGTTCACAGAGGAGACAATAGGGCGGAAAGGGCATCCAGCCTTGTGAACCTTTGGCAGACCATACAAAACAGCAGGAGAAGATCCACTGGGTAGAATCTTGGTGAATGTTACGTCATCAATAATTCCGTCTTTTTTGATTTTGCGAAGATATGCAGAAAGGCTCTCTTCTCTAGATTTAGTTGGATTCTGCTTTAATTGTTTGAATTTGGTACCAACAGAAATCAACTTCTTCATTTTATTAAGATAATCAAGTCTGCTAACGATGACAACGCCGTTTCCTTTGTCTGGTCTCGTAATGATGATACTGTCATCGCTGCGCAAATCACTCAAGGCTGCCCATTCATCTTTGCCGAGAATGTTTTTTTGTTTAGAAAAGTCATAGGAGTAAATGTAACCATATGAAATATTCTTCAGTTGACTTCTAAGCCGATCTTGGTTTTCGCTGGTGATAGGAAGATTTAATTTAACAAGATCACGATAAAGCAACTCGAAAGAGCATTTGACCTCATATCTGTCAACGTTTTTAGGTGGCAAACAGAAACGTAAACCACGTGCTAAAACAATCTTCTCAGTCTCGGTCAAGACACGATGGGAATAATTGAAAATGATATCGTCGTTATTTAAATTTGACACTTTAGGGATTCCAAACTTACGTTTGAGATTATTGAACTTCTTTTCATGCTTGCTTGAATTGTGTTTCATGACTTTCATAGCCTTGGTTTCGATAACAGAACAGACGTGGTTGAAGTCATGTGGAGACAAAATAGTCTGAAGAGCGGAACGCGCTGACTCATAAGACTTCTGGAAGTTGCGACGCAGTGAAAACTTCTGGTTCAGTTCATAGTTCAACAAATCTTCTTTGAATCGACGACATGCTCTCGTTTCGTGAAACTCTTCTTTGCTAAGTTTGAAGTTGAGGAACGTAGGAAAGATGTGGAACAGCTTGCATTTTTGCAAGAAACCAATATCCAATGATGTTTTGTTGAAGCGTGAAAGATCTTTCTCATAATCTCTGACGATCTTCAATGTCGCTTGGCCATACCGCTCAAAAACAGTATCGTATAAACTCTTGTTCATAGGCCATCGTAGCTTGATTAAGAAAATAACACAAACAGCGGTGATAAACATTGTATTCCAACGCATTTTTACATAGAACTTAACGTTTCGTATGCTAATCAACATACATTTTCAAAAGTGACGGTTACAATTTTTGAAAACTATATATATATCGTAAACAAAAGTTTGGCCACAGACTTGTTATTTACTTATCATGATAAACTTTATATTGCAGTTTAGACCAAAAAAGATGCAATGTTAGATTGTTATTAGGCGGCAAGAGATGGGTTGTCAGGTATACAATATATCCTTTTTTCACAGCTACTCTATTATCCGTAATTTAACAGACTACTTCCGCGCAATTAAATTTATATCCGTACCGTTGCCGGACCAAAATCTGATCGGTTCCAAACAAAACATAAATATTTCTTGTTTAATAACGGCAAGTCTTGTCGGTTACAATAAGCTTTAGAGTCTCCAAATCATATCTTAGAAAAAAAGGTATTAATCGTAATTTAATAGCAGGTTTTTGCCGACCTGGTTAGTTATCTTCTTGTAAGTTTTTTCTTAGTAACAAAGACTCAAACTTAGTATTTTTTCTTGATATTACTAACCCAAGGGCTGCACTTGGCAGGGATATTAAGACTTCACGATATAAGACATGGGCATGGAAAATATAAGGCCTGAAAAACAGGCCATTTCCGGTTGCTTCTCGTATGCTTCAAATGGGACCAACTTGTGATAATAGCCACAGCCTAGTGAAAAATTTCCGTGAGCTAATGTTTTTACCCATAAAAGCCTACGGATAGCGCATTACAAATATGGTTTTTGCCTGAAGTCAATTGTACGTTGCTAAAAGAGAGATTGAAAAGTGGCCAAAATTCGACTAAGTTTCAGCCTCTGGGGACCCCTGAGGGTCTGATATCCAGAACTCGGCTGTAAAAAGGTCGTTGAAGCTAAACCTTTAGCATATTACATATTTCCACATAACGACTTTGTGGAACAATTTAAGCAAAATCGGCCGACCTTTATTTCCAAGCCTGCCCCGATCTCTCAGGCAGAAGCTCTTAAATTACAATATTTACAAAACCAAAATTACTAATAGCGCGAAATCGTTTTGTACACGCGAGTCACAAATAACATAACTGGGCGTCCACGTAACAACTATGATAGAATGCAAACGATGTAAGAAACAATACATAGGAGAACCTAAACGTACACTTAGAGAACGATTCACAGAACACAGACAAGCTACGAACAATCCTAGTCACGCTCGGTGGCTCGGACCCTCTCTGCAGAAAGTTTTTTAAACTTTGCAAAAAGTTGCATCTTATCATGCTGATTACAATTCGATAATAAAAAATGGGGGTCACCGAGCTCGTTTTTGAGTTATAAGCGCTTAAAGCGAAAAATTAAGGGTGTTTTTAGCAGTTCCTATTGTTGCTATGGTAACCTATTGCGCCACAAAACTAACAGTAACTTGTTCACCGATGATTGGGCAGTCTGTTGACACCATGATTTTGGCATCAACCGGTAGAGAGTGGTTTTAATGACCCATCAAACTCTAAGTCTTTGAAAGTACTGGAAACTGTTTCCAGCCACCTTAAACTACCGAGAGCCTGGAACAGGTTAACAACTAACAAAAGGCTTCAGCCATTATTGTTCTTTTCAAATTCAACTCGGTTGAAAGGTAACTAATTTAGCCTTCTTAGTTTAATATTCATGTCGTTTAAATTGTGTTTAGATAGTGTTATCGTCTTGTAAGGTAAACATTGAAATTTATGCATTAATTTTACATAGAAGCTGTTTTTTTAAAAAAAAATAAAAGTAAGATGCTTCCTTAATGATGAAAAGTAAAAAAAAATCTTTAAATAAGGGTTTACCATTTAATTATATGGAGGTTTTTAAGCCATGCATTTAAAGTCTTTAGTCAATTATTGACAGCCACTTAATTAACAACTGATCTGAAAACTGATGAAATATACAAAATTTTAACTGACAACTACCATTTGCACCCCCCACCCTTAATCCAGACCATCGTACTAGTCAGAGAACACGAAACTGAAATTCACCGATCTAGTTGCGAACAACGACAAGGGATATTAGCGTCGCACGCAAATCAAATGTATTTTCTGCTGTTAGTCCAAGTAATTAGTTATGGTTGTTTCATCTCACACCTCCCACACCCACTATTGTGCATTCTGTTTTACATGTATGTCCGGATTGGCCAGTTATTAGTATTTATACTTTCCGCTGTCTCTTGAGTACCATTCACGCTTGCGGTTCCATACAGTTTATTCATCTTTCTGCTTTACGCCTCCCCCCCCCCCCCCCCCCCCTGCCCCCCGTTTACTACAAGTTTCGTCACTTTATCACCTTTATCTTTCAGGCCGTAGAGACACTTCTGGGTAAGTACTTGGTGTATCCCTTATCATAGTGTATTCAGAACGTAGCATAGAAAATTTATCCCTATTATAGTGCATTAGATACACTATAATATCTGGAAGGGATACATGAAGTACTTAGGCACTTCTGGCGACTTCTTCCGCTGTTTCAAATGCGGCAAATTTGGACACTGGACTAAGGACTGTCGATTCTTGTCCTGGCCGGGAAGTTACCAGCCCCTTAGCTACATTCTTTCCCAGGAATCTCCTACAACAAGCCAACCTCAGGCCAATCAACTCAACCAAAGCAATGAAGATGTCTTGGCGCAGGTAGATCAATTTACACAGAATTAAGAACTTGAAAGAATGAATATTAACTTAGTTTTCTGGAGATCTATAGGTACTCCAAATTTTATTTTGTCTATTATTGAAAACGGCTACAGGCTGCCATTCATTAGTTTGCCGTTGACGGTAAAGCTAAGAAATAATAAGTCAGCTCGAATCCATGCTGAGTTTGTGGACCAAGCTGTTCGTGAGCTTCTTAATTCTGACCGGGTGCGTATAGTTAATGAGAAACCTTTTGTTGTAAATCCCTTGTCAGTTTCTGTACAGCCATGCGGTAAGAAGAGGTTAATTCTCGATTTGCGCCATGTCAATAAGTCATTAATTAAGCAAAGTGTTAATTACGAGGACTGGAAAATTGCTGTCTTACTTTGTGAAGGACACGTACATGTTTTCCTTCAATTTAAAAAGTGGTTACCATCATATAGACATTGCAAAACAGCACCAAACTTTTCTGGGGTTTTCATGGCGGGCGCCTGATTCCATTAGGGAAATATTTTATGTTTTTACTGTGCTCCCTTTCGGTCTTTCCTCTGCCCCTTATGTTTTCACAAATGTTTTGAAGCCTTTAGAAAAGTATTGGAGAATACAGGATCTTTGTATAGCCATCTTCTTGGATGATGGTTGGGCGATTGTTCAGGATAGAAAGAGTTGTCGCATTAAGGCCCGGGCTGTAAGGGTGGATTTGTGTAACGCGGGTTTTGTTGTCAATGAAGACAAATCGGTATGGGAACCCACCCAAGCATTGGACTGGCTGGGTATTACCTGGAATTCTGCATTAGGTACTTTGAAGATTGTGGAAAGAAGAATTGTTAAGATCATGAACTCAATTGATCGTATTATTGAAGCAGATTTCAAAGTTTCTGCGAAGAGAGTTGGCCTCCTTCACAGGCCAAATTACCTCTACCGGGCCGGTAGTTGGTAACATTGGCAGGATAACGACCACACATTGCGTCTTGTCCACCTTGTGCAGGGATAATTGGGATTCTATAGCCCGTCTCGACGATTATTGCAAGGAAGAACTGTATTTTTGGAAGGAAAATATGTTTAATATCAACACTAGGTATTGCTTTTTAAGTAAAGTTCCTAGTTATTTTGTTTATTCCGACGCCAGTGCTACCGGAGGTGGAGCTATTATTGACTTTAACAATGATTTTGTGTGCCAGAAAATGTGGTCGGAGAACGAGAGAGGTCTAAGTTCAACGTAGAGAGAATTGTCTGTTATTGAGTTTTCATTGCAATCATTTGCCTCAGTGTTGGAAGGATCACGCGTTAATTAATTAATTAATTAAGTACTTATATAGCGCATGATCCATAAATAGATGTTCTCAGGCGCTTAAAATTAACAATAAGATTATTTACATGAAACAAGAAATATGAGTGATAGGAACCGACGTTTCGGTGCATCTTGCGCCATTATCAAGGTTACATAATTAATGATAAAAAGCGGTTTGTAAAAAGGCTAAGTTGAAGCGAATTTGCATAACATAGCGGCAAGCTAATTACTTAAATACTTTAGCACGAAGAGAATCGGACTGCACATTCAATGTTGGTTTAAGCTCTTGAATATACAGCATTTCATTAACAAGGCAGTCAAATTTGTTCATGCATTTCTTGATTACATTGAAGCGTGCTAAGAAATTGTTCGGAACAGCAGTGTTATGTTCTTTGTAGTAATGCTTGCAGATTGATGACGCCTTTTGACGGTGTCCCTCAACGCGCGTGTGAAGGTGGCCCTTTGTATACCCAACATAACCTGCATCACACAGGTCACACTTGAATAAATAAACAACGCATTGCTGGGTTACAATGTTGGGCTTGGGCTCACGCAGGCTTAGATCTTGATTAAGCTTACGGCTAGTAAACACGGGTTGAATGGTCTTTCCCACCTTGCTGCTAAGATCTCTAAGTTGCCGTTTGACAGACACTGCAGCATCCTGATCTTTATAGGGGATAGCTATCCGGATGACGTCATCGGTATGCTGTTTAGACTGGTCCGCTGCGACTCTCGAGGTGATAAACTTGTTGATGACAGAATCAATAAGGTGATTCGGATACCTCAGCTTTCGGAAAACTCCTCTCAAGCGTTCACACTCCTCTGAGAAATGTGTCCAAGATGATGATAGCCGGTGCGCGCGATCAAGCATGGTGACGAGCAAACCCTGTTTGTAGCGGCTGTCCACATGGCTATGATAGTGCAGGAGAAGACCTGTGTTTGTCGGCTTAACGTAAACCTTTGTTTCAACACATGGTGCGCGATTTAGAAGCTGTAAACCAAGGAAAGGGAGCATCCCATTTTCCTCTACCTCCATAGTGAAACTTACGGCGCTATGGGCGTGATTCAAGGTATCCAGAAATCCTGTGGCTGCCGCCAGATCTGGCATCTTGACCAGAGTGTCATCTACGTAGCGGCGGTAAAAATCTGGGAGTTTTCCTTGACTTTTCAGGGACCCTTCAATAGAGCACATGAATACATTAGCCAAAAGGGGTCCAAGGGGAGACCCCATGGCTACTCCATCGGTCTGTTCGTAAAGGGCCCCATCGAACTGAAACAGCTGCCCCTTTGCAGCAACACGTAGCTGATCAATAAGATCAGTTCTGGTCAAGTTTAGGCCATAGGTGTCATTGAACCAGTTGTTCTCGAAAGCTTTGTGTGCCAGATGTCAATTGCTTCGTCCAGGGGTACATTTGTGAAGAGCGATGAGACGTCATAAGAGACCAAGATTCCTCCCGGGTTTATCTTAACTCCACAAATTTCATTTGTGAAGGCAAAGATATCAGTGATGGTATTTTCGTTTACCGACAGAGGCTTAAGCTTAGCATCCAGCCATTTAGCAAGGGCATAGTTGTAGGTGCCCGTAGCAGATAATATAGGACGCATTGCTAATTTCTTCTTGTGGGTCTTGGGCAGCCCGTACAAATGAGCCAATCTTGATCCATTAGGTCGTACGGAGTCAGCAATCGCCGATGGTAAAATTCTGCGCACTGTTGACTCTACCAGTTTTTCTCTCTCTAAGAGAGGATGATAATACTTGGGTGGTCTTCCTTTACTTTTTGGTCTCTCTATGGGGACGGCACAGAATTTGCTTGTGTCATTCACAGAGGCATCCGATAACAAACGCAGGTATTCATGCTTATCCATCACAACTACACCTGACCCTTTGTCTGGTTTGGTTATCACGATGTCATCGCGTCTCTTTAGCTCTTCGATGGCTACTAAGAGTGCCTTAGGGGGACGCGGGCCTTTCCGTTCAATGTAGCTGAGAGCCACAGATCGAAGTGTAGTAGCAGCCAGTTCTTTCATTTTCTCATCGGAGAGACTGCGCTCAAGGCTCCAATAGGCTTTCTCAAAGGATGCTTTTATCTCTATTGGAGATACATATTGCGGTAAGGCAAAGTTCAAACCTCGACAAAGAACAAGTTTCTGGAAGAACGAAAGTTGGTAGGATGAGATGTTCAAGATATGCTCGTCGAGGTCCATCTGGTGGTTGATAAGGCGTGAGATCTTGCGCGTATGAGTGGTAATAACTTCTTGGTGATATGTTGTCCGAAGACTGGTCATTGTACGGAGAATACAACTGTAGCGCAGAAAACTACAATTTTGGCGAATCTCGTCATAGATAGAGTTGATTTCACGCTTCAAGGCTGAACTCTGCTTGAACTTCTCTTTTAACTCTTCCTTAATAACGTTCCGGGAGAAGTTTTCCGACGATGACTTCCATTTCGATCGCTTGTCTTTATCAACTTTAGCGAATGTTGGTGTTAGATCGAAATTCTGACAAAGTTTCAAGAATTCGATCGATCCATCGCAATTTATCTGCTTTCTACTGCATTGTTCGAGCCTCCTGAACAAATGCAGCTGATTATCACGTTTCAAAAGTCTTAAAAGAAATGATTTAGAAATACATGAAACAAGAAATTCTTGTTTCATGTATTTCTAAATCATTTCTTTTAAGATTATTTACAATATTTAAATTATAACTGTAACTGCCGTAAAGTCCATCGTTTTATTCGTTTAGATCAAAA
>CM042751.1:24096588-24107428 GCA_022496165.2 Catalaphyllia jardinei | reverse complement strand
ACAAGTGAAAAACGTAGTAAACCAAAAACCGTGAAGCGCCGAGGTTTCCTAAACAGGAATGACTTCGATCTTATCACGTGTCCTCAACGAGGGTAGACTGGTCCGATTACACAGGGTAACCAATGAAACTGGCATTTACAATAACTAATCATGATTATCATAATATTTACAGTGGTAAGAAGTTAATAAATAAAATTAATAATAAGCCTTTTGAAATAAAAATGTCTCAAGTTTTGTTTTAAAAGATTTTAAATCATTCTCTAATCTAAGTAATTTTGGAAGTTTGTTCCATTCAGAGGGTGCAGCCACTTGAAAAGCTCTATCTCCTGTTGTCTTGTTTGATTTAAAAGTTGGTGGTTTACCAATAGCCAAGTAGCTGCTAAGATTGTTGAAGTGGGCAGCATGAAATTGGGTTTGCATAAAATGGCCCGAAGGATTTTTGATATTTGTATTAGATCGGGAATTTATTTAAGAGTACAGTGGATCCCTCGCACTTTGAATCAGCAAGCTGATTATATAAGTCGTTTAATTGATACTGATGACTGGCAAATTACTGATGGTTTTTTTGTTTTCCTTGATGGCCTGTGAGGCCCGCATAGTGTAGATTGTTTTGCAAATTATTATAATCATAAGCTCCCCAAGTTTTTCTCGAGGTTTTGGAACCCCAATTCCTCGGGTGTTAATTTTTTCTTTCAGCCTCTTCGAGGAGAAAATTGCTTAGTAGTCCCTCCAGTTGGTATCATTCCACGCGTATTACATTATCTGAAATCTCAGCAGGCCGTTGGTACGCTCGTTGTACCTCTTTGACCTTCGGCTCATTTCTGGCCTTTGATTGCACAGAAGTATAGTCGTTATCTTGTGGCTCACACTATTCATATCGGGAATGAGGTTCTTACGCACGGAAGAAATTTTAATTCCCTCTTAGGGTCTGATCTTTTCACAGGAAATATTATTGCCTTAAGATTAAAATTTACTGATTAATTTTTTGGACGGTGTGTCCACTAGCCTATGATTATTCACAGTTGTTGGCGCTGGCCAAAGCAGTATGCTGTTTGTTTATGAGGCACTGGCCTATCATTTCATATGGTGCTATCTTAATAGGATTATAGTTGGTTTATCAGTGGCGCTGGCCTAATAAATGGTTGTTGATATACGCGGCACTGGCCCATACGATGGTTTATCGTGTTAGGTGGCACTGGCCCCACCAATGACTGATTTTTGTACGGTTAGTAAAGGATGTTCTGTCTTTCTTTTGTTCTTGTATTTCCAAATTATGCTATCAAGTAATTCCTGGAAGGGCTTTCAACAATTTTCTTCAATCAACGTTTATGAAGTTCTAGATGTTATGTTGAAGTCCATGCAGGGCGGATTCAACTACTAAAGCTTACGTTCGTGTTATCAGAAAGTTCTTGGACTGGTCTGAAAGTAGGCATTTCAACATGCTGTTACCTTTTCCTCTTGGTGTTGTTTCTCTATATTTGTTTGAAGTTCAGCAGTCTTGCGCTTCTAGTTCCTCAGTAATTTTAGCCCATGCGGCCCTTAAATGGTTACATTCTTTTGTCCCTAGTTTGGATCGTAATCCTTTGGATAGTGAATTTTGCAGAAATATCATCGAATCTGCTAAACGCCAGAAGTCACAGCCAGTTATGAAAAAGAAGCCTATTTCCACAGAAATTACAAGGTGTATTTTAGATTGTCATAATAAGAAAGATGCTAATTTAAAGAATCTTCGTATCGCTGCGTTATGCTCTTTAGCTTTCGCAGTGTTTTTTCGTTGTGACGAATTATGCAATATCGTTCCTAAGGATATTGAATTTCACAGCGATTATATAAGAATCTTTGTGCCTCGTAGTAAGGTAGATGTTTATAGGGAAGGGAATTTTGTCTTTATTAGTGCATCCGGATCTAAGTACTGTCCTGTTGGTGTTTTACAACGTTATTTAGATTTTTCTGGTATTGACTTGAGCAGTCCTCTTCCTTTATTTAGACCCCTTGTTTTTCACCGTAGTACTTCTAGGTATACCCTGAGAAGCGGAAAGATTTCTTATACTACTTGTAGAGATATCTTAAGGAATGCCTTAAGTCAGCTGGGCTACAACCCTAATGACTATGGTCTGCATAGTTTAAGATCTGGTGGTATTACATCTCCGGTACGCAATAGTAGGAACTCGATTCCAGAAAGACTTCTTAAAATACATGGTCGGTGGAAATCTGATTCTGCCAAGGATATGTACGTTGAAGAAAGCCTTAGAAACATGTTGCGCGTAACTGAGTATTTAGGTTTGTATTATCGGGCGTATATTAGTTTCTGCATACAGTAGTATCTAAAGAATTGTAAAAACAAGAACAATAACTTGTAATCTCTTTCTTATAATAAACTGTTTTGGATCCGCTAGCGCATCCTACCATATTTCTCGTGTTGTTGTATGTATTACGGGAATTTAAGGGTAAGATGATTTACGTTCGTTTGAGCGAAGCGAATTAGAACGTAATACCCCATTTTCGAGTTGCCTTGAGCCTCTTTATGAAAGCCAGGCCTATTGCACAACCATTCATTTGTATGAAAGGATGAGCACCAAGACTCGGTTTAAAGAGGAGGCCGTAAAGGTAATTAGGAAATGGGCCATTACCAGGGGCGGATCAATTTTCAAAGGGAGGGGATGGTTAGTACTTTGGGGCATGTCCGCAAAAATGTTGAATTGCAGTATGAGACTACTAGCAATGCCAAACTAGAAGTTACAGAGAGACACGGCAACTTCCGAACCAGAGAGTTTTTGCGTTTGTTTTTTATTCACGATCATTTTCACTTTTTTTTCATCCAATTCACCCCATTTCACCGTAAATCCGCCCCCCAACATGCTAAATAAAGGCTAGCCCATATTATATTAAGCCCGAGCCACCCTCGGGAAAACGGGAGGTGGCCGCTTGACAGAGGTTTGACGGAAATTACCATGAAACTTAGTCGAAACGTCAATTTATTCAATTACAAACATGGCTAAAGGCTTGTGGCATCTGTTGCACATAATGAAGACTACCTATCATTGTTTTGTTTATTCACTTGTCAAGAAAACAGTGAAATTTTAGGAAGTTTGAAAATGGATTAAAACTAGAGAAAAAAGTTTTGGAACACCACCAGAAAGTTGATTACACCCGAAAGGACACCCCAAGTTGGTGGACAACTGTTTGGTGTACGTAAACAAATTTTTAACTCCAAATTCTAATTTTTTTTAAAGAAAAAAAAAACATCAAACCTGGCCAAAATTTCCTCTGATTTCCACCAATTTTACTAATTTAACATTAAAACATTTACAAAACAGCCCAAAACGTAGATATGTGGGATGAGCAGACAAATTTTTGGACTGCTTGAAACGTGAACGAGATATCTGCGTTAAAACCATAATACCCAGACAAAATATGGCCTTTATGTTAAACCCGCCTCAATGAGTCTCTTTAATAAATCACGCGTTCTGCATCGAAGTTCACTCGAGAAGTTCACTTGAGAAGAAAAACATCAACGAAAAATTGATCTGTTATTAGTCTACTAAACAATAATTAATCTCACCACGTACTTCAACTCATAACTCGCTATCGCAATTCACAAGTTGAAAAACGGCCCATACATATGAGCCTATGCCTATGAAAGCCTTCTTGCGAGCAAGTCTGCTGGAAATGTTTCACTCCGACGCAGCAGATTTCGAGGGAAACGTATTTCATTTTTTATACGTTGTGTGTTACTAGGAACTCCCTTGCACCGTGAAATAGCTACATATATATATACCCTGGCTTACTGACTTAAACCCTTTAACCCCATGGAGGGTTCATAGGTCCTTAAGGAAGTATCTCCATCCCTCTCTGTCTTGTGTCTTTCTCCGACTCCAACTTTTGCTTGCCTCTCCTCATCTTCCCCCATTGACCGTCGCCAGTTGTTCCTTGGCCTCCCCCTCTTCCACTTACAATGTGGGTTCCATCTCAACGCCTGCTTAGTAGTGTTAGTATTTATGTACCCTCCTGATTGGTGGGGTTTTTTTTTCGCTTTCCTGGGGCGGATCTAGGATTTTTTAGGAGGGGGCGCACTACTAAGGAATGGCGTAACTGACTGTTTCTTCTCTTTTTTTGCAGAATACCAGTTGTATTAGAAAGCCGTACGTCATCTCGGGGGGGTGGAGGGTGCGCACCCCCTGCATAGATTAAGAAATAGTGAAATGAGGCTGGCTCTTCCTCAACCTCGCACCGACTATGGTGGTGATAATTTCTCTTATTGCGGTGACGCGTTGTGAAATAGTCTTCCAACTGATATTACAGTATCTAAAACGCAAGGTGACTTTAAAGGACCCTAGTCAGCCTCCGCCATTTTCGATGACATCGAAATTATTGTTATAGCATGGTGAAGAAAATCCTTTTTTTTTTACTGTAAGCTGTGTTCCAGAAGGTATGTTAAATTATCTTGAGTAGTTCTACAGTGATTTGTCTTCATTTTGACAGGCTGCGAATAAAATAAAATAGCCATATTCTCACATGTAAACAAAAACAAAAGTGTGGCTGACTAGGGCCCTTTAAGACAAAGCTAAGTAATTAACTGCAGTTTAGAGTAATATAACGACCCGCCGTCACTGAAAAGCAGTTATCTTGTTTTCATTACTTCTATTAAAATAGGTAGTTAGCTCAGTTTGTTTAGATTAGTCTTTTATTCTTTGTAATTATTTTTATAATAATTATATTGTTTCATTGTTTCATTTAAAGATATTTTTGCTTGTATACAACTGAGTAAAGGTCCTGTCTTGTGGATGCGGCTTGAAATGTTCTTCACTCCAAACTTAAGAGGTACCAATCCTTACACAATCAGGAGCCAATTACTAGGAGCCTGCGACTCCCATACATGATAAGCCAATGCAACGGCATTTTTACAGACCGGTCTATCCTTAGATATTTTCCCCGCAAAATGGGCCAGTTCCAGTTTACATGAGCACGCTTCCATAAGGATAAAACAATGCGGCCTCACGTGAACATGTCGACATCAGCCCGTGCTTACTAGATCGCAATTGGTCACTGAGGTTCCTGCTTAGATCTGACGCAGTTGGACAACCTCCGCCCTGTCAGTAACTTGCACTTTATATCAAAACTGACAGAGCGGGCCGTTTTCGACCAAATTCACAGTCATATGAGTCGATTTGCTCTTTACCCAACCTTACAGCCTGCTTACCGTAAGGTTCACAGCGCAGAAAAGGCGCTACTGAAGGTACAGAATGACATTCTCATGAATATGAATTGCAAGCTTGTAACTTCTAGTTCTTCTAGATTTGAGCGCAGCGTTCGACACAGTCGACCACGATGTCTTGCTTGCTCGTCTCAAGTCAAGTATCGGAATTAATGGCACTGCCCTGAACTACAGGTCGCAGCGCGTCTCGCTAAATGGCTGCAGATCTGATAGTTTTATTAGGCTTCCTTATGACGTCCCACAAGGGTCGTGTTTGGGCCCATTGTTGTTTACTATTTACTCTAGTAAACTCTTTGAAGTCATCAAATACTATCTACCTCCGGCACATGCCTCCGCTGACGCCGGACACCCAGCTTTACCTGTCGTTTAGTCCTGACTCGGCTACTAATCGGGCTGATGCGGTCGCTGCCATGGAGCACTGTATATTGGAAGTTCGTACGTGGATGCTTACGGATAAGCTCAAACTTAATGATGATAAAACTGAGTACAAAACAGCAACTTTCTAAAATAAATATAGGTAGCCTCACCGTTGGAAGCATTGACGTTGCTCCAGTCACTGTGGCAAGAACTTTAGGGACATGGTTCGATTCTAACCTGAATCTCCAGCAACAGATCCACAAAACTTGCAAATCTGGGTTTTTTACGGTGGCTTCAAAGGGCCATTCACTTTTCTCTCTCTTTTTTTCACTTGCGACTTCGCTGCTACTTTCTTGCGACTTAGCTGCGACTTTCTTGCGCCTTGCTACTTTCTTGCCACTTAGCTGCGACTTTCTTGCGACTTGCTACTTTCTTGCGACTTAGCTGCAAGTTACCTGCGACTTTCCTGCCACTTTCTTGCGACTTGCTACTTTCTTGCGACTTAGCTGCGACTTAGCTGCGACTTTCCTGCTACTTTCTTGCGACTTGCTACTTTCTTGCGACTTAGCTGCTACTTTCTTGCGACTTAGCTGCGACTTTCTTGCGACTTAGCTGCTACTTTCTTACGACTTAGCTGCTACTTTCTTGCGACTGGTTAGCTGCGACTTTCCTGCTACTTTCTTGCGACTTGCTACTTTCTTGCGACTTAGCTGTGACTTTCCGGCTACTTTCTTGCGACTTAGCTGCCTGGCTACATAGCTAGGCCGCTTGCGTCGGCAGACCAGGGTGTTTTATTTGAAAACAACGTGGACTCCTATCAATAATCGGTACTCTGTTTTGCCTTGGCTTTACAGTATAGCTATGAAGTTTTTCGCCGTTTTCACTTTCACTTTGGTATGCTCTACATCGCTGGCAGTGCTTTCATATTCCATCTCACTCTCCTGCAATAAGGAACAATGCGGTACAGCCACATAACCCCAGTACTGTGTTCGTTACAATGACTTCCTGTCAAATTTAGTATTGATTTTAAAATACTTCTTCTTACTTTTAAGGCTATATATGGTCACGCACCTGGTTACTTGACTGATCCGATTCCTATTAAAGAGCAGCCGTGCTATCATCGCCGTTCAGATAGCGGTCTTACCTTAAAGTAGCCAAGTTTAAAACTGAAAAAGACTTTAGAGGATCGTGCTTTTTCATCGGCGGCCCTTAACGTATGGAACAGTCCGCCCCTTCATATCCGCCTTGTGGACAATTTTGAACGTTTTAAATCTTTACTTAAAACGCATCTTTTTAAACTAACTTTCGATATGTAATGTTATAAACCTCATTTTAGCACCTTCTGTTGCTCCTGCGCTCTCGAGTGTTCCCTCCAGGCTTCTCCCCACCGCGCTTTCCTCTTCACCAAATGTACCTGTTTTACAGCAGTCGTTTGTGGTAGCGCCAGGCTTTTCGCCCGTCTCGCCAAAACTAGTCATATCAGCCAGATTGTATCGGGCAAATTCGTAGAACTAAGCGAATTGCTCTCATCGAACATCGTTCAAACACAATCCGACTCAGATCCTCAATTGTTTTTTGATGGGCGGTTGGTCCTCACGTCCAAGCCTGAGGAACTAAAGCGGAGGATCGAAGATATTGGCAGCTGGCTGGAGGCATTTTCAGTGTATTGCCTCGTGCTAACATCTCGGTTTCCCCAGCGATGGAAGGATCTCCAGCTTTATCAGTGGCTGATTTTGCGGACATATCGCCAGTTCTCAGGCCGGGTATGGCTGGCCTACGATCAGGCCTTCCGAGAGCATGCAGCTGCAACTAACTTGACAGACTGGTCGACCCTTAACGTTCAGTTATTTAACTTTCATGCCGCTGAAGCCTCGGTACGTGGCCATGACGCCGTAACCGACTCAACTGAGCCTCGCAGAGCAGCATCCTCAACCGTTATTTGCAGATTGCGGAACCGCCGCCAGTGCGTTGCACCGTTTACCTCGTGCCGTTTTGCGCACAAGTGCCAGAGCTGCTTTGGCCATCATCATGTTAAAGATTGTCCTAGGAATTCATCTAGCCAACACAGTGCGGAGTCCAAGCGGCCACCCGCCTCTCCTCCACGTTCTCGCAGCAAGTCCAAGTGATTGTGAACGCTTTGAACGTGTTTTGACTTGTTTCTTGTTATATCTTAGTCGCCTTGGAGGGCGAAGGAACGTTTCTTGCGTTGTATTTTACTGTGTTGTTTACTTACTTACCTACGTTTTATTAAATTTGGTTATTGGTATTGGGACCGTGTTTTTTTCTTTTTTTTTCATAACGGTGGGAGGGGGTGTGTCCCATATGGTAGCCTTTTTACCCTTCCCCTGTTGTATTTTGCTCCAGCTTCACTCCCGCCTGTCTTAGCGGTCACTCCACTGCAAGCACAGCAGTTCTCCTGGGACTTGCGGTTCCACCCCAATCGGCAACCGGTTGACTTTGTCCTCGATGGGATTCGTCATGGGTTCAAACTTGGTTTCTGCCATACCCACGGCTCAAACCAGCCAAGAAGAACAAATCCTCGGCCAACCAACATGCATCGGTTATCGATGAGTACCTGGCTCATGAGGTGTCTCAGGGCAGGGTGGCGGGCCCGTTTGACTACCCTCCCTTACCCAACCTCCAAGTCAGCAGCTTCGGTGTCATTTCCAAACGGGGACTTGTGGGGAAGTGGCGCCTTATTGTGGATCTTTCTTCCCATACGGGTTCCAGTGTCAATGGCGGGATAGACCCAGAGGAATTTACCGTCCACTACATTGCGGTGGATCAGGTGATTCAGTTAGTTTCCCAGTTCGGTGCAGGGGCCTTGATGGCCAAGTTTGATGTCGAGGCAGCCTATCGCAATGTGCCGGTACACCCTTCGGATCGCTATCTCCTTGGTATGAAATGTCGCAACCGCTACTACGTTGACTTGACCCTACCCTTTGGTTTACGTTCTGCCCCCTTTATTTTTAATGCAATTGCAGACATGGTGGAGTGGATTCTCGTACACCCTTATCAAATTTCCGCATTGCTCTATTATTTGGATGACTTTATTACGGCTGGTCCCCCAGACTCCCTGCAATGTCAAACAACCTATCTACCGCCCTCGCAGTCTGCAAACGGCTTGGTCTGCCTCTCCACCCGGGGAAATGCGAAGGCCCGGTTACGGTGCTTGTGGTCCTGGGACTTGAATTAGATTCAGTCATGCAAGTTGCCTGCCTACCAGCAGAAAAGTTATTAGCCTTGCAGGGCCTGATAAGCTCATGGCTCCCACGTAAATGGTACAATAGACGTGGACTGGAGTCCCTCATTGGCCATCTACATCATGCTGCCAAAGTGGTCTGGCCTAGCAGAACCTTCCTACGTCGCACGATCAACCTCTTGTGCTGCTTCCGCAAAAAAGGATCGTCCGATTCGCCTGAACAGCGAGTTCCACCTCGACTTGCTCTGGTAACATCAGTTCTTGTGCCAGTGGCATAGTGTTAGCTTCTGGCTCTTTCCAGGCTTGCTCCCCGCTGCCGACGTGGAGGTCTTTTCAGATGCAGCGGGATCTTGTGGCTATGGTGCGTTTTTGGAGGGCTTCTGGTTTGCGGGGTCTTGGGCTCCCTCTCAGCAGCAGCAGTCAGTAATAGCAGTAGTAATTGCCGCCCACGTCTGGGGTCACTGGTGGTGCCGCAGGCATGTACTCTACCACTCCGACAATGATGCTGTAGTCTACATCGTGAATTCCAGGACTTCGAAAGTTTCCTGCTTAATGCGGTTGCTTCGCAGTCTGCTGCTTGCGGTGGCCCGTCATAGCTTTACCTTTTTTGCCCAGCACTGGCCTGGCGTTACTAATCAGGTCGCTGATGCTCTCTCTCGTTTCCGTTGGCAGGAATGCAGGCAGTTGGTTTCCCATGCCCAGCCTCATCTAACCCCAATTCCTCCCGACCTGCTGGCAGACTTGACCGCTGCGCTTTAAAACAGCAGTGCCACTCATGGCTTGGCCCCCTCGACTAGCCGGCCGTTCCTATGCATCGGCCCAGGCAAAATTTATTTCCTTCTGTCAACAGCTGGGCAAGTTGCACCCTTCTGGGTCTCCGTGCCCTATGGACGAGTGGACGCTTTTCCTCTTTGTCACTTTTATGGCTAGGATCCTCCTGCACTCGTCTATCAAGGTTTATTTATCCGGCATTAGAGCTCTCCACATCGATCAGGGGTTCCCAGATCCGCTTGTAGACTGTCTCCGCCTGCAGAGGGTCGTACGTGGCATCAAACGTTGCCAGGGCACTCCTTCCTCCACACGGTTGCCTATTACAGATGATTTAATGCTGATTATCTGGCAGTCTCTGGATCTCAGCCTTCCGGATCACATGATGATTTGGGCAGCTTGTTCCCTAGGGAACTTCGGCTTTCTGCGCGCGTCAGAGTTTACAGTACCTAACCTTCCTAGCTTCTCTTCCTCCCTCCATTTGAGTGCCCAGGATATCGCGGTGGATTCGTCCTCTTCGCCATCCTCCATGCGGATACAGATCAAGGGCTCTAAGACTGATCCGTTCAGGAAAGGCTGCTTCATTCACATTGGTCTGGGCAGGTATCCACTCTGTGCAGTGCACCTTGCATGCTAGGGGAGATGCTTCTGGCCCCTTGTTTTTATTTGCCAATGGGCAGCCTAGCACTCGCACTAGCCATACAGATTGGCTCCGGCAGATCATGACTTCAGCTCGGATACCGTGTAACTTCTCCTCCCATAGCTTCTGGATTGGTGACGCCACTGTCGCTGCACGCAGTGGAATTGCAGATCCCCTTCAACTTGCAGCCCTCATTATGGTCTTGGGTAGCCTGTGTGGCCGCTGTGTGTCTGTCCTGAGTCAGGACCTCGGCTCCTCTCGGTTCGTGGATTAGCCAGGTACGTCTTATGGTTTTCTTTTCTTTCTTTTGTTGTTGAATTGGGGGAGCGCTGGTGCTTGGGGTATTGTTCTTGGGGTATCGCCGGGTCCCTCCGTTCTCCAAGCACCGGGAGATGGGTTCCTTGGGTGGTTCCCGCTTCCAGGGTTGCCATGGATACCTCCTCTCTGCTCGTTGCATCTGGCCACCCACTAACCTTTCAAGTACCAGCTCCCAAGCTCATCACTTGCGATGAGTTTAAATAAGGATTACAAGAAAAAAAGTGAAAATCAGAGTTAACCTTTGCCGTTTGCCGTCTGCCGTAAACGTCGTGCCTAATTATTATTATTATTTTTATTAGTATTAGTATTAGTATTAGTATTAGTATTAGTATTAGTATTA
>CM042751.1:24071829-24087062 GCA_022496165.2 Catalaphyllia jardinei | reverse complement strand
TTCCGGCGTTCCGGCGTTCCGGCATTCCAGCGTTCCATGTTTTAGTAAAAGCCATACTAACATGAATTAGCCGCCGTAAAAAGATTCGAAAGCTGACGTTTCGAGCGTTAGCCCTTCGTCGGAGCGAATCGAAACAACCCACAGTTCCTCGATTCGCTTCTACGAAGGGCTAACTCTCAAACGTCAGCTTTCGAATCTCTTTACGATGGCCAATTCACATTATCAACCCAGTTGATAAAACCAAATTATCACCCGCAACAAAGCTTAGTTTTATACCTGGACATTCTGTCGATTGTAAATACGTCAATAGAAAGAGAAAACAAACAGCGGTTACAAACATAGTAAAGTTTCGCATGGTATATTATACTTGACGTTTCGTATATGCTACAACATACATCTTCAGAAGTGATGGTTACAAAATATGACTGGGATTGTGATGCTTTTTACATCGGCAAAACTAAAAGAAGATTACATGATAGAAAGACTGAGCACTTCAAAGCTCTCACTCAAATTGGTCACGCCTCCGCTGTTGCTGAGCATTCGATTTCCACCGGTCACAACATCAAATGGGACCATTTTGAGATCTTACCAAGTGGTCAATGTGATTTACAATGTAAAATTAAAGAAACATTGTTAATACGGGACTTGAAACCCGCCCTTAATGAAAACGTCGGTAGTGAAAATCTTCTTCTGTATTAATTCACACCGGATGTAGTTTCTTTTTCCATTGTTTTCTAGCTAGTTACCAATACCTCGCTTTTGTTTTTGTCTTTTCAAATCTAGTCATATTTTGTAACCGTCACTTCTGAGGAGGTATGTTGTAGCATGCGAAACGTCAAGTATAATATACCATGCGAAACTTTGCTATGTTTGTAACCGCTGTTTGTTTTCTCTTTCTATTGAAATTGAAATGGCCGAAAAACAAGAATTTTTATGATGTAAATACGTCAGTAGGGCCTTAGCTTAGGGGTTGGACCCCGTGGACCCCGCCCATAGATATAATCCACCATTACAAGAGGCTACAGCAAGGCGTAACTGTACCATGCCGGTGCGGTGCTTTAGTGTACGTTGACTCTCATTTGCGGCTCTTTAGCCGGAAACCACATCCTTGAATCTCCCGTAAAGTTTCTTTTCTCTATCACCGATGACGACAGACAGACGCTAATATATTTTCAATGTCGTGAAAAACTTTCTTCACTGTCAAAATTATTAGCCAATGCATGCTGCACTTCTTAGTCCAGTGCCCCAATATTTTTCAGTTCCGTACTTCATGCAGCTCTCTTGGGGGAAAGAGGGGGTCTCTGGGGTATCTCTTCTATGGTCCTTATGGCCCTGTATACCAGAGAAGAACGAGAGAGTTGCAAAGGACTCAAGGAAAAAGACGCAGGAAGCGACACAATATTCAAGATGCTTTGGCCAGGTGTTTCCTGTGTAAGACCTGATTAGCAGAGTTGTAGTCTCAGCTGAGCTCCCTTTCAATCCATAGGGCCTATAAAGACTATAACAATATCTGAAAAGATAATGACTGTAAAATTTATTCAACCAAGGAAGTCAAGGAACCAGAAACTCTTAGCAACGCATAGCTTCCGGCACTTTCTACCTGTAAGTGCTAAATTTAGACCCTATTATACGGCTGGTTGCTTGGTTAACACGTGACTTACTTGTTGTCAATCAACAACAAATGTTTAGAGGACAAATCGCGCCAGCCGTTTCACCGAGGTCTCGATAGTCCACCACACGAAATGATACCTTTATAGCACTGATAAGGGGTCCCTATTAAGACCAGGGCTTGTGAAGTTTTAAAGCATGTTAGAAGTGAACATGGAGGATGTTCTGGTGCACTTAAAAGCTGTCTTCGAAGCGTGTGATCAAAATGGCGACGGATTTGTGAAGACGCAAGACCTTCTGCGTCTTGGCCAAGAACACTCTAGCGTCGGCTTTGAGGTACTGCTTGTCTCTTGTAAATGAATTAAATTATTCTCCGCATCCTTAATATCGGTACAGAATTAAACAGTAATCACAGTTTAACGGGAATAAAACTGGTGGAGTTATTACTTGTTTTCGCAGTTCCATTCATAAAGCTAAGCTTCAATAAGCTGTGAGGCAAAGGAGTCTGAAAATAAATCTCCCGTTATCATTAAGAACGTTTTGGGTTTGATTTCGAGGTAATAAACGCTTGGGTAATAAAATCTGAAATGTCAGAGGGTTCTTTAGAGCCCTAATTCCAATGGTTTCTGAAGAGGCTCGCCCGATCCCTTATTTTCGAAAATTGCTTGTTTTATTTGCACTCTTGCATGTCAATCTCTTCTGTCACCGCTCTCTCACGCCAGTCAGTTTACTATTAACTTTGTAACCTGCCATCGAAATACTAAGAAGAGTTCATTTCCAACTTTTTCGTGTTTCTCATTCAGCTAGTTAACAGCTAAAAACTTTTTTGGTTTGAGGTTCCCGATTATTCAATATCAAAACGATCAAGGCAAGTTCTTGTAGTTTCGTAACTTAAAACTTGAGGGACAATGATTGTTGTAGAAAGCTCATTGATATTCTTCGTTCTCGTACCCGCAGGAGATGAAAACGCTGATTGAAAAGCTAGATCCCGAGGAAAATGGGAGAATTAGTTTTGATGGTTTCTGTAAAGGAATACACGACTTTCTCGGTAAGTGATTGCCACATAATCGCCGGCCGATATTTATAAGCTTACATGTGCGCGCGCTCTTTGAGTTTCTGTGATATTAGTGCGTTATGCTCAATTTTACTAGCTGTCATTATGATGCCAAGAGAAATAATTATTTGCAGACGTGAAAATACGAGATCGGAAGAAGCTCACTGAATTTTCCACCGCCGTCTGAGCTGGCCCTTATACTGACAAAAGATTTTATTTCCCAAAGGGGTTAACGGCGACATCGATTTAAATGGTATTGGCAACGATGCGCACGATTTTGTCGACGACGATTCTTATCCAAGGCTGACAATATCTACCGTTGAAAATGATCAGCAAGAAGACAGTTGCTGCGAGGTATTTTGATTCCTATTTTAAACCATTTTATTTGAGAAGCTGGCCTTGCTCATTTCTACACACGGCAGTGTGACAAATAACGGACGTCAAGTGGGGTGCAAATTATATTTTGTTCCCCTAGTTTGTTTACATTGTCAAAAGGCACGAAACAATTCCCTTGTAGGCAGTAATTGGTGCAAACTTCTTTAGATTTTCATTTTTTTTTTGGGGGGGGGTCTATTTTCCTTTTTAATGGCCACTGTTGGGGAGCTATTATGTGAGGACGTTTTTTTGTTTAGATTAAGACTTTGATCAGTCATTGATGTAATTTAGATTCATGACTTTGCATATTCGTATATGACCAAATTTACATACGATACTATGAAAATTGCAATGCAAGCAAGTAAACACCCTGATGCATTGGATTCCTGGAGTTACTTGACCTTGCCTTGACATATTCCTTTACTTGACTTGTACTTATTCTTTTGTAGAATCATATTGGTCCTTTGCGCAGAAGGACAGTCAACATTGCCTGATCTATGTAAAGTTTGATCATATTATGCCTCAGGCACATACCAGTAATCTTACGTAACCAAATTATAATCACAATTGTTGTGTATTTCCCCTACTTTGGAGTCACCTCAAAGTTTCTGTGTTGACACATTTGATTAAAACTTGAGGAACAATAAAGGTTTTTGAACTTTTTATTTATGTTTATTTGTTTGGATCACCTGCACACAAGTTGTTCAAAAGATGGTGAACACTTTTCTAGGACTGTATATTATCAATGTTATAATGTATCTTGCATCAAAGCCTTTTTTGTTGTTATTGTTCTGTGGAGCTTGACTTCAGCCAAAACTGGAGAACAGAAACAGGAAACCTGACTGAAAAACTTGCAAAGACGGCAATCAAAATTTACCTTATTCCTAGATTACAGAAGCTTTAAATAAGGGTCTAAAACCTGGCCTTGAGTGGACAGGGACACTTTGAGAGTTGTGTTTCATGATCAACAGAACACAGTATGTTTAAAATGACCATAAGTGTTCAACTGTGGATTGCTCAACCCAGAGTCCACTGCCCTAACTGTTGGACACTGAACATGCCTCCAACTTCTGTAGCACTGACATTTCACTGTTCTATTTTAGCGGGACAGCACATACAGCACAACTTCAACAAATGAATATAATGGTGATGATGATGACAATTTTCCAGATGAGTTACAAACCTCAAATTTTAGTCGTAATCAAAAACAATATTCTACATATCCTCCTCCTACTGGGCCACGGTTGAAACATCGAGCCACTTTACCAGCCATGAATGTTGACATGTATAGTGATAGATGTTCACACTCAGACACGAGTGAATACCAGTCAGAGGAAGGATTTGAAGGTTACGGAGAGAGCTTTAGTGAGGATACAGCATTTGAAGATAGTCCAACCTTAAGGAGGGAACAACAATTTGAGAATCGTCTTTATAGAGGGTAAGTCTAATAATGACCAATCAATCTTTATTTAAAGAGTGTAACATGTAATAGTTACACAAAATGTCAAGTAATATACATATACAGTGGAATCTTGATTTCTCAAACCCTCATTTTTTCAAACCGTCTGAAAACTTGAACCAAGAGTTGTTTTCCTCCCTCAGTCGAGCACTGTAATTTTAGACCCAATTTCTCGAACTATCTGCTTTTTTGAACCAATTTTCGTTTCCCTTGAAGGTTCGAAAAATTGGGATTCCATTGTACAATGATTGAAAATCTATTAAAATCCAATGTAAAATTACCTAAAACCTACCATTTAATAAAAGTAAAAAATGTATGCAAGATTAGCTAAAATCTTGTCATTCATCTATTTTTTTTAGTACTTTGCATATTTTAGACCCCAGTGGTTTGAAGACTGGATAATGCTATCCACCAAATAAATTGCTATAATAATAATAATAATAATAATAATAATAATAGTTCATTTCAAGGCGAATCTCCATGTTACAACTAATCTGCTATACGACTATTGAAGGTTCAAGTATCTAGACTCCACAATATATTATTATTGTTGACACCAGAACTGTTAGGATGATCTCTGTTTATCATCCACCTCTAGTGATAAGTGTTAACAAAACAAACTATACCATCTGCTGGAGAGTGATTTATCTATGAAGTAATCTATATATATTAAAATCATCTGCCCAAGGTTGTTTAAAAGGTGGATAACTATCCACTGGATAGTGCAACGTACAGATTTTTATTCACGAGTTGCAAAACTTTGGAAAATGAACGAGTGAGCGCAGCAAAGGAGCAAGTTTTTCAAAGTTTTGCAACAAGTGAATAAAAATCCGTACAAAGCACTTTCTATACTGTAATTTGTTTATTGTATATATAGCAAGAATTAAACATGTCCTTTTTTCCCGATAACAAAAGCAGAACAGCAAAAAATTCAAGACTGATGTAAATGACCGAACATAATAAAAAACAAATTTGCTTTCCCACCCAGCAACAAGCAGACAAAGAGCCTACAGCTGTACACAACCTAAAATACAATACGGGGAATTGGTATTTGAAACACAAAGTGTGAAATCTTTTTGCTTTTCCATGACGGTGCTTTGCGCTGGGCAAAGACAAATTCAGACTCTGTTGACTTACCCTGTTTATAGAAGTGTTCAATGTTCCTCCTTGAAAGTTCACCCTTGAAATAGAGATAAGACTTGCTGAGGTGACTGCTGGCTGAAGCTGAAGTGCTAACAATCAAGATGTTGGATATATTCCGCTGCTGTTTCCGAAAGTGAACTAAAATGGGAAGCCGAAGCCGTGTTTTTAAAACACAAACTTTCAGGTTCAAGAGGGTGCTGATTTCAAGACCACGCTTCTGGGAAGCCATTTGAATGCTTTGCTCTGATTGGCTAAGCGATTCTACTCTGGGCATTGATTGGTTATCCTTTCACATGTGAAGAATGCTATATGTGAAGTTGATTGGACGTATCGCTTTTCCACATGTGAAAATATAGCACATGTAGAATTCTATTTGCAGGGTTTATTACCTAAAATTCTCGCTATATATACAATAAATTAATTTATAGAATAGGAAGGAAATCTCCAAATGTTGACCAAAATTATCCAGTCATAATTTCATTAATGGCCAGGTAAATTGACTAGCCTCAAGAATGATATTAGTAACCTGGTTTCAAGGAAATTCTTTTTTTTTGAAAGAAATACAGTTCAAAACATCTTGCCTGTTTGTGAGAACCTTCCAGGAGAAATTGTTCCTGAAACCCCTAGGTGACAGAAAATTTGGTACTGAAAAATATTTGATTTGCCCAGTTTATACAATTAGAGAGTTTTTTGTTCTTTAATTGCGATAAGTCTCATTTTTGATATTTTTTAGCTCTGGTTCTAGAAGAACTTCAGCTGCAGCAGCAGCCCTTTCAAGGTGAATGGTTTGATAATATACATCTGTGTGTATGGAGATCTTTTTTATAGCATTGATAATTACAATTTTGTTTTATACGAACGTGTTCATTTGTAATTAATGTTTAACTAAAAAAAAACAAGTAATCAAATGATGGCGGGATAGTTTCTTTGACCCCCTCTCACTAAAGCCTTCTCAATTTTGTCCATTCTTCATTTTTCATGCTGCTCCTCAACACAACTGTGACAGATTAGTTTGAGAACAGTCTCTAGTTTTTTGGGGGGGATTTTGGTATGTTTCTAAGGCATGTTACAATGAAAGAAGGAGAGTGAGACCCATTTTACTTCTTTTGGAACTAGAGGTGGTATACTGTACAATATTTTTAGATATAAATGTAATAAGCAAGTTCATTCAGGTCAATAGTGCAGATTAGTAAATGCTTGACACTTCATAGATGTCATGTGATACCAAAGAATGCATTGTGACACATACTGATACACTGTATTTTGGGATTTGTGTTGTATCTTTTAAAGCTGCTCCTAAAATGGAGTCTTTACAGTAAGGCATCTTTAAGTCTTATTGTTGTGATTTAATGTCATTATAGGTACTAAAATAAGATTCTTAGTCAGTCAGTGTTCATCTACATGTAGGGTCAAAAGGATTGCCTGTCTCCATTCTTAAGCGATGTTTAATATCAGATGTTCTGGCTTTGTTGATTTTGCCTCTAACTGGGTATTTATCGCCTCTCTGTTTTTCCACAGTCATAATATGCACCCTTTCAAATGTCACTCAGAGAACCCCAGCCGACATAACAGTTTTGATGACCTGATTGGTGATAGAGCACTATCTGACAGTGAAGCTGGAACGTCAATGTTCTTTCTGACAGAGGTTTGTGGTTTTGCTAATGGTTTGTGTTGTCCTAGTTTTCATGTAGCATGATGACAAGTATAGCCAACTTTTACTTGTAATTTTATGGCATGTTATCCTTCACTTTATAGCTAAAGAGGTTATCGTCCCAAGTATCGCTGTTACAGGAAGATCACGCCATGCAGACAGATAAACAATATAAAATACGAGAAGAAAACAAATTGCTATGTTCAAGGTAGGCAGACTGCTTAATATATGACTTCTCCCCATGCTAGTTACTACAGTACTTATACAATGCAGACTCACTGACTGTAACTGAAGTGTGGTTAGTTTTATGTCTGACTCAGTGCATTACATGTAGATCTATGACTTTTTTTATTTCTTAATTTGGTTTAAGTGAACTCAGGCAAGCCATTTTCTAAAACAAATTGCTTAAAGAATTTTGACTTGTGAAGAAAATATTTTTTGTGCCATTATGTATTGGTCTCCTAAAATTAGATTAGTAACTAATCTAATTTAACTGTTAAAAAGGCTCAGCAACATCATGAGGAATAAATGCTTAATTGTAGTATTTTAGTTGCAAGATTTCCATGCACAAAACCAGTAATAATTAATATGAAAAAACAGTGTTAACTACATGTATGTACATATGGCATATGATGGTAATTTAGAAATTATATTGCTTAATATAAAGAAGTGAACCTAGAATGTACAGTACTCAACTGTTTATTAAACAAACAGCTATATTAAAATATAAGTAATCGTCTTTGTTGAAGGCCACTTAAAGTCAATTCACATACCATAAATTAATTTGATAAATGTAGCCACTGAGATATCCTTTTTGATAACTCAGTATAACTGTTAACCTTGGCCCATGTTTGGTGGGCTCAGCATTTTTTTCCTTATCAAAAACATTGTGTCCTAGGCTCACAAAATTGACCTGAAAGAAATATTGTTTGAAAAGGTATTAGATTGTTAAACATATGTTTGCATGGTGTCAGGTTTAAAAATGGTTGGAGGCAATGAAAATATAGCTCTATCAAATAGAGTGCCGTCAACTGGTCAGACAGGTGATGAGTGGAAAGAGAGCAAACAATCTTCTGCACTGTTCAGACCAGATTTAAACAAGCAAAGAAAAAAAATTGTTACTTTTTTTAATTCTAAGCCTTTTTTTGCTCTCTTTTATTGTACTGTGTCCATAAATGGTATTGCATTAACCAATAAGAAACTAAGCTGGGAAGTTGTTGAATTTCATAAATGCCATTTTGTCATACATGTGAGATTTTTTTGTCAATCTTTCTTCACAACAATCTTAATGATATTGTTAGTATTGTTTTCACGTACACTGTACATACATGTACTGTCCGTGAAGGACCTAATCTCTATACCTTATCATTACATGTAAAAGAAGTTAGCAAGGAGAATTAAAACCTTGATGCTGGAATTGAATGGGTTTGGTAATTATTATTTCATGCCTTCAATAATTTTCAAGGCATGGACTATATTGATGAATATTCTAGTTTCTTGCTAACCAAATGAATACATTTTCAAATGTTTTGCACATAATTCAAAGTGGATCAACATTTCTTACTGTAGTTAGTGTGAGTTTTGCTTGATTTGGTTTTATTTATTTATTTGACAGAGAGAAGGCTTTTTTTCTTGATTTTAGAAGACCTCCTGCCAGTTTGATGAACAATATCCTAAAGGCTTGTTTATTCAAATGGCCCACTACCTGTCCTTACCTACGTCAAGCCTTTTAGCTGTTGCATGAATAATTAACTTTCATTTCAAGTGACATCTGCCCATATTTGCATAAAATTTAGTCAGACTGAAATTCATTTCCTTGTTTTGAATAAATGGGATGAAACCAATACAGAAAGTCATGTTTTTGGCAAAGGAGTGATTTGTAGTTGGTTTCTGGTTCTAATTTTCACAGGTGAGTCAGTTCTAGTTTTGATTACTGGCAGGATGCTTTAAACAAACTGAAAAAATATCATTTTGAGTCATTGTCAAGTGAGAGATGGCTCTATGAAAATACTGTTTCCTGTTGCATATTTTTTTACTGATCTCATAGTTCTAGTGATATTTCTGAAGCTGTTTTTAATCATGGTTGAATTAGCAACAAGCTAGAACCTTTAAGTTACTTTTGAGATCTTCCTGCTACAGTTTCTCAAGACCAATTTCTTTATGTTGAATTTATCCCTTGTCTTTCATGAGATCCATTTATGGTAAAAGATCTGTCATCTATAGACTTCAGTCTACATGTAACAGATTTTGTAAGAAAAGCTTTATTTTACTATTACCTGTTGTTTCTTTCTCTCTGAGGTAAAGTCAGAGTCTTTTCTTTCCTTATAAATGAGAAAATAAAACAGTGACAGGGAATAATAATTCATGTGATATTAATATTTTTCTATTTAGTATAGGTTAGAACCTGATATTTTGGCCAGCAAAAACATTGATGTTGTCGTAAATTGTGCAATAACTTATAGGATCAGAATCCTGCCATGTTATGTGAGCAGTTGGCATTATAAAGAACCATAGAATTTACCCAATGGACATTTGTGTGGGTTACAAAATTGGCAGAAAATGTTTTGTGAATCCATAATACATATATACACACAGGCAATATTACGGACCAAATGTAGTCATGTTTTATTTAAAAAGGTGGACTGATATTTGCCTGTGAAGTACAAAAGATAATTTTGTTTAGTTAGTTCTTTGGAGGTCATTCTACCATCACATCTTCTTATCTTAAGTGATAAAAGTATAAAGTTGATTGGGATGTTATAGGCTTGTGCCTGTGTATATCTATTTCTAGTAATGATTCATTTTATTCATCTTAAAAAGAGATCTTGAAAGCAAGGATTTTGAAAAATCTCTTTTCTAGAGTATTCTTTAATAGTGTAATATTATAAGGGGCCTGTTTACTAAGCCAATTTAGTTTTCACTAGTTATGAATTGTATTATATAAGACGAAATAACCAGGATGTTTTTTCTCACTGTGTTGGTCCTGTGATAAAACATGATTACATTTTTAATGAGCAATTTCTAGTCACATGGCACATACTGTACCCTAGTATGAAAGCATCAGTTCTTTATACAGACAGTTCTAAAGTATTCAGGAGACTTAATTTAACAACTAGATGTCTACAATCCCAAATTTTCTTCACTTATATGTGTATAGTCACTGAGTTGCAGCTGAATTGTGTACTGCTCATAGAAAACAAGGGCAAGTAGTCAAAATATTGTTTATTGGTAACTTAGCTTTTCAACTGCTTGAAGTTGGTAAGGCAAATTTCAAGTTTTGGAGCTGTCATTTTGATTGTTATCCCTTCTTATAGTATAGAGTTACAGGGGTAATACATGTACTTAAAATATCAGCTTCAGAAATTACATGAACTTCATCAGTCAATTTACCTCTATCAAATTCAATTTGATTTTCACTTGCCCATTGATATAGCCCAACAGCTTTTTAGAAAGTAATATATCTGTTAAATTAGACACTAAACAATGCAGTCCCAATCTGCAGTTTTATAGTTTTTAAGAAAGAAGTCAAGAATAATTTTCCATTCAAAGCAGTGTGTCCAAAGTCAGAATAGGAAATTCACAGATTTTCTGTAGAACACAGTCCGAGTGTTTGCTGAAATCTCTTAACCATCAGAAACTGAATATCCCATAATATAATATCTTTTATCTTTGCATATGATAAAATCCGTCAAAGATTTTTGTGTACATGCAATTGGTCGAAACACATCACATGACGGAATGTTCCCCAGCTAAAATTGGAGTAGGTATTCCCCAATCTTCAAAAGATCCAGTGTCTAGCAAAAAATATCCAAAGGATTATAAACACAATATTAGCCTTCATTTGGCATGAAACTATGTTCAGATATTTGTTCTTTGACATTATCTTTTCCTCAAAGCTCACAGTTTGCTCTTTAGGACAGGTGATATCAGTGGAAAAAAATCAGAGCATTTGTTTTGATAAATAGGGGGTGTTGTTTCTATATGGATGCTATAATCTGTATAAACACCCAAGGCTGTGCTCTAACGGCGCCCAGTCGCCTCAGGTGACTAACATTTGGTCTCGGCGACTGAAAAAGAAAAGCAGTCGCCTGTTCAGGATCCTAGATTTCGGCTTGTGTGAAAACCTGAAACGAAACCAGCAAATATATTGAAATGGAACGGAAGGAAACAAAAAGAAACTTCCTCTTGCTCCCACGCTCCCATTCGCCCAAAAAAACAAAAGCGCTGAAAGTGCAGTGCAATTCAATAGCCTGTGTGATCTATATTTGACGTACATTTAGGTTAAATATTAAGTTAGGCCATGGATCTTGTTTCGCTTCAGTGGTGTCTCTTCTGGTTTTTTAATATAGTACATGGCCCAGCTTTCTTGTCCATTAAACGACTCGATAAAGCGAGCAACTGATTGTAACTAGCATTTTTTAATTTTACTTGCAAATTTGATGATAATTGCAGAACTAAAAAATATTCGGCAGGACAACAACAAGGTTTGTTCACACTCAAAGTTGTTGCATCTATGTTAAGTAATGTTGTTCCACATGATTTAGCAGAAAAAATTATTTTGTCCTTGCCCGTGAGAAACTGCACGATTTTTGCACAAGCAGGTGTTTTTTTATTCAAGTGGTAGATGCTTATGTTTCATTTTTGTGTTTCAACAGTTTCAACAGTGGAGCGTGTGATTAATAAAACAAAACCATCCTTTATGGAAATTTTTGTTTATTTAATTAGCTTCGCCATGGCATGCAAGATGTTTAGCAGCACCATATTTGGCGACCTGGTCACAATTGTAATTATTCGATCAAAATTTGGCGAAAACGGAAGTTTAAAATAAGAACCCTTTTGTTTCAAAACCTATTTCAGTGGTCTTGAAAGAAATTTGTTAGCGGTTTTAACACATATTTGGTTAATTTATAAAAGGATTTCAGGATATTACAAGTTCGCTAAAATAGAGTATGTGATTGCTAAATTTAGTAACTTGCTTCGCCACCCGTGCCCGGTGAAAAGAATATTGAACTAGAGAGATTTAAGATGAAACTGTTTGGCAATTATGCAGATTCCCTGGAACTGTAAAAAGTATGAACATGAAATGGAATATTAATTAATTGTTAGTTAATAATTAATGAATTAATTATTAATTAATTAATCAATTTGGGTGACCAACCTGGAAGGCTGGGCGATCTACTTGTCATGGTTAGGCACCTGAAGGGTGTCCTGGAAATTTTCCTAGAGCACAGCCTTGGACACCTCTATGATGTTGATACATAGTACCTGTAAATGTGACACCTCCATTATATGCAGTGACTGTCATGAATAATGCATATAACTGGGTGTCCCATAAATTATATTCACAGTCAAGGCTGCAAATAATTTTTGTCTACAGACAGGTCATTTCTCAGGCTGGGACCGGTTTGGACCAGACAAGAAGCCTGTTTGTATGGAAATTGAATGTCAAAGAGATCGATGATCTATTTGACACATACATGTATTAACATCTTAATTGGACCTCCGGTGAACAGGAGTAAAAATTTAAACTAAATTATGCAAAGTATCATTGAGTCCATTTTTGGAGGAGAATTATATCCAATTAATTGGTTTCGTTATGGCCAAGTTTATGGGTTTGTGGAGCTAACAATGTAATGCAAAATATTAAATTTTATATTCTTTGAAGTATAAGTGGAGTGTTTAGAATCTGACATGACACATGGTGTGAAAGGCATTGTGGAAGATAAATAATACTTTTGGCAATCACGTTCAAGATGCAGCAAGTTAAAGACATGTACATAACTACAGTCTGCATTTGTGTTTGTTCACTAATTGAAGTCAGGTGCCTGCAAAAACATCTTTGCTGTGGTAAAAATGTTGCAAAAAATTGGTGGAAAACTAAATGAAACATGGTGTTGTCCTGTCTGAGAGTCAAATGAAACATGAAACATGAGATGGGATTTTGCATCATATTTTTGTGGATCAAATAAACTGTCTAATATTTAATAGAATGAAACACTTCCTAGTTTTGGTGAGAATTTGGCAGCAAACCCCAAGGAAAATAACTTTTTTAATGTACATATCAGACATGCATGGCCACAACTTTTGCTGGTCAAAACTGAAATTTACCAACATCTGTCTGATGACTGGCTAGTATTTGCAGGCCTGATAGTAATTTTTTTTTTCATTAGTCCTTACTATTAGACTGTTTTAAGTTATGGTTTCTTTTTCAGGATAAATGCACTAGAAGAACAGATTGAAAGCCAAAAAGTAACAACAGGAAAACAAGTAGAAGAAGAAAGTCTAAAATACAAATTGGCCTTGGTAGGTTTTTGGTGATGTGATGGAAAAATTACTACTAATTTGATAATCTATCCCAGAGGCACATGCATCTCTAACTTGTCTACTCTACTGATGGGTGACAGAAAGTTTCAGCAATATAAGTTAAAGGAACAACCACTTCGTCCAAGCTAATTTCAAAAATTGACACATTTCTTTCTTCCTGTTTCTATGGGCTCTCGAATAATGTGCAATTTTTTAATAATGTGCACTTTCCAACCAAAGAAACCAAAGAAAGTCTGTTATTGTTGATTAAGGAAGAAAACATTAGGCACTCTCTCATCCTCTCTGCTCTTTTGAGTGGAGCATTAGGCTGCCAAAGAAAACACCAAGTGTGCAATTTTAGAGCAAAACAAAGGAGGATGGTCAAGACTAATGGTAAAACTAAGGTTGAAATTGATTAAGAATCAGTGACACAAAGGTTTGCAAAATGTGTTTAACTGACAGACACTGGTATAATTCTAAGCAATTTCAGAGATAATGAAAGTAAATTACTGAAATGTCACAACAATAATGGCTTATAACTGCAAGAAATTAAAATAAACACAGAAAAAGCCAGAAGGGATATGTACATGTATTAGCAAAATGTATTGAAAGATCAAAATGGATTGCATTTGAACAAACTTAAAACATTGACCCTGCATTTCTCCAGATTATGTGAATTTGTGTTATAGAAGTGCAATTTACAATGTTTAAAAAACAATCTTGTTCGTTCTTATAGCCAAGACTTCACCCAGAGAAGATCTGAAGTTTAGTGGTTTTTACTAACTAAAATTGTTTTTCACCCCTTCCTGTTACTGATAAACCAAACCTCAAGCAAGTATAGATTATTTCATTTTTTCATTAGGACTGAGGAAGATGGAGAGAGATTTTGACAATAAGGTTGAAAAAAATTTAGACGAATTTTAAAGACATCACTTTATTACACTGTACATGTAGCTCTTAGGCCTCCTGGTTTATGATGACTGTGTCTTACAACTTGTATTTTGGTCAATTTTCTTTCTCAGAACAAATTAGAAAGAGAAAATGAGGAATCATTAGAAACACTTAGCAGAAAGTAAGTAGTAGTTATATTGTTTTCACTCCCTTGTACATGGTCAACTAGTTTTTAAGGTGGGGATTCTTCTTTAGTTTTCTTATGATTAATTTAGAGAGGGCCAACATTAATCCCGGGTAATGCTGAGAAAATATTATTAGATCTCCTAGTTCCCCATTTATATTGCTGTTGATGTAATGTTTCTTCATTTTATTACTGTTCTGACTTAGATTACTTCAAGCTGAAGAGGAAATAGAAAATCTTAAAAAGGTGGAGCCTTTGTTGAGAAAAGAACTTGACACATGTCAAGAGGTCAGTCCCATTGTTTCAGATTATGATAAGGCATTACATTGCTACATGTACTTACAATGTCACATGAGGCACTGTAAGTTAGTGAGAGGCACTGTAAGTTAGTGTGAGGCACTGTAAAGTTAGTGTCAGGTTCTACAAGTTCTAATAGTGCAAGGCATTCTGAGTTAGCATGAGGCACTATTAGTCAGTATGAGGAGCTGCAAAGTTAGTGTAAGGCTCTGCATGTTCTAATAGTCGGGTAGCCAGGACCGTGAAAATTGCGTTTTGTTGGGCCCAC
>CM042751.1:24016565-24060247 GCA_022496165.2 Catalaphyllia jardinei | reverse complement strand
ATGTCTGGAGTGTTTTATCACAGTGTAATGCACGGCTCAGGCTTCTTCATTTGCTTTATGATATAGATTTCACACTTGCAAAACAATAAAACACTCTTTTCTCTGTTTTATACTCTGGTAAAACATGGGTTTTTGATCAATCAGAATGTACACAGGGTCCTATCTATATCATGAGAGTCTAGTTTCACGGAAAGAGGTGCAAGACTTGACAAAAATGCTAGAAAATAAGTTGTTACAAATCAAGATAAGAATAGTACTAAATCCCTTATTCCCTCTCTGAGATGTGCCTGCAGTGAATCATGGTAGTTTTATTCATCATCATGGACTGGATATTTGCTTTGATGAATGCAACTACCATGATTTCCTGCAGGTACATCTCATATGCATGAATGTTGATGCTATGCTTTAACAAGTCTGTTTTCGTTTTAGGAAAACTTGAGCTTAAAAAGTTCAAAAGAGGAGCTGAATGTCCAACTGCATCAGGTTGGGTACTTTGGTGCTGTTCAGGTAAGCATACTTGGACTGGTTCTATTTTTTTTCTCTAGTGTAGAAGCAGAATAATCTAATATACAGTTATGTGATTAATTGGTGGTCAGGACTTTGAGCAGAGGCAAGGCTCGAGTTGAATTTGTTATGATGCAAACATTGGAACTTTTCTGATGTAAATTATCCTGTTATCATGCTAAATAAATTCTAATCTCTTTCACAAGCGCACTCCAGACCTTGCTTTCTTGTAGAGGCATGGTTCCATTAAATGTTGGTCTAATTAACAAACTGACATGAGTTTTTCATGCATCTGTCCTGTTGTTGATCATGAATTTCATCAACTTGTTCGCTCTTGCTAGTTGCTGCATGGCAAATGATAAATTCGCGAGTCTGTCCACTTATTGACGATAAAAATTAGCCAATGAGCATGAGAATTTGTGCTGTTATCGTAAATTTTTTTTCATAATGAGATTTTATATCAAGCGCATCAACTCCAGAATTCCAATAGTTTAAGGGTGTATTTGTATTCAACGACACTCATATTTTAAATCCAACAGCAAAGGTCACTGGCAGATGAACTTGTCACAGCTGACAAAGAAAAGATTATAAGTACTCTTAGAGACCAAGAAGAGGAGAACAGAAGACTAAGAGGCTACTTAGATGGACTGTTAATGATGATTATGGAACACAATCCTGCGCTTCTTGAGCTTCAATAACACTATCTGATCCTTTCATTCCCCACTCATCCATCCCCATACATCTTCATTGACATGCAAACATCTTGGCAAATTAGATAGTAAATTTTATATGCATACACCAGGCAGTAAAATATAATCATTTTTTTAGTTTTTTAAACCAAAAATGCAGCAACATGTCTTTCTATCTTTATCTCGGTGTAGAAATGATGCTCTAATTTAGTCAACTTTGTGACATGCTTTCTAACTTCTGTTTAGATGGAGGGATTGTATATTCTGTTGTCAATCTACAGGCTAGAGCCATCAAAGACCTGTAAAATGACAGAGAAAAAGTAAACTAATTTCCAGTTAAAGTAGTACTTGTATTTTTGGTTGGGGAAAAATTGGGCACTTGTTTCCTCAACCACAACTCGCAATGTCTGGAGAAAAATGAGTCGAACAAAGAGAATCAAATTCTCTTATTAAAGTTTTTCATCTTTATATAAGAAAAATATTAAGTTGCAGAGATTGTTAAATGTACATTGAAGTTTGTGAACTTCGGGACAACTTTCCTGGGGCCCCCCCCCCCCTACCCCTACACCACCCAGAAAAATAACGTCAGTGCATTTTGTGATCTACCACTTAAGTTAACCAGAGGACAGTTTTTAATGTTTCAACAATTTTAAATTATTTGATAGCTGTAGTGTTGTGTAAATAACAGCATTCTAGGTGAAAAACAATATATGAATAAGTTGATTGTTCAAAGTGCCACAGAGAAATTGGAATTGACAATGTATCTTAGAATGATTTAGAAAGACCCGTTGATAAGACATGGTCTAAAACCTGGAACATTGTTGAAAAAGCTGACACTAAACTGCCAACTACTTACCCTAAACTATACTTGAATACTATGATAAATTATTTTTTTTAAGACATGGCGATTTCACCTTAGAGGTATACAGTGTTGTTCCCAGATCTCCAGATCATCTTGGTCAGTTAGCTTGGAATAAGATTGTATACAAGGCATGTGAATTCACAGTTTGTTACTTTTTTGCCAAGCAGATTTTCCAATTGGCCAGAGAGTATTGTTGAAACTGTAAAAAATGTTAACAGTCAATTACTGATCAAATTAGAGACTGATCGTTACTAGTGATGCAAGGATAACTTGTGTGATAGTGGGCACAGCTGCTTCATAAGCACAAGCATAAAAATATCAAAACCTTGTCTTCTTTTTATGCTTGTACTTATGTCGCTGTTATTTCTGGTGGGGAATAACAGCAACATAGGAAAAATGCAAGGTTTTAATGCTTTTAAGCTTATGTAAATGTTGTGGCTTTCCCCTTTAGTGCAAAAGATACTTTATGCTTTCGCTTATTCTTATGTTGGCATCACAGGACTTGATTACCTATTAATTTAACAAATACGGTAAGGGCATGTTTTGATGATGCTTAATTCTCCCAAGGTGTCATCAATATGGTTCTTGTTTTAAATCCTTCTGTGTGACCATTCAGTTGAAAGCCATTGAGTGGTTCTCTCGTGGGATACTGTTTGGCCTACAATATTTTTTAAGAAGAAAAATTTATGATTATTCGATTACTCTGGCATTATAGAGAGTGAATGGGTTAAATACAATATGAATGTAAGTTTTTTAGTGTTTTAATAAAATTTTTAAGCTGTATGTATGAATAATTAGATGCCTTGTAAATTAGCAGAACAGTTAACAACTGTTCCAAAATGTTATCAATAATGTATTTTTAATATGAGGACTTTGTAAATAGTATGCTAGTCAACCAATGATACTGTATTGTGTAGAAAGATTGAAAAAATATTGTACAAAGTAGCTTTGAACAACGAAATTTTTAACGAATTTTAAGTTGTATGTGTTCTTTGTTGATGGATTCCATGGTAACTAACTCAAATTTAGTTGGTGAGGTGGTCTGGAGCGAGATTAATCACTCAGGGCGATTCAAATGCACCTGGTTTTCTGACGTAATGTGATGCGCTGGGCTGATTACAGCACGCGCTGTGTGTTACCGCACAGAACTTGAGATCTGGGTTGGGGGGGGGGGCTTGAACTTGCATATAACGAGGACGGGGGTACTCCTCGGAAATTTTGATAAGAACTCCGAAGAAGTACCAAGGTCCTGTTTGTTGGCGTGGCTAAAGCAACACATTACCTCCTGTCAATTCTTCACCGCAAAAGCTCTCGCTGCAGACCTTGTGATGCTGAATAGCTGAAAAGGGGCCAAAACCACTTTTTAACCCCTCAAAGGTACAAAGAGTTCACCCTTCCCCCTCCCCCCGGGCTTGAGTCTGGCAAAGATCCAAAGAACCCTATTTGTACCCCGAAACCCTAAATTAACCTTTTTTAAGAAAATGCGCACAGATTTTTCATTTACCTTTTCTTAATTTTCCGTTTCTTCTAGTTCAGTTCAGGAGTTGTGTTACAAGAACTTTTGAAGGAGCAAAATGAAAAAATGTACATGTTACGGCCGCGAGTTCACGGACTTGTTGCTACTAATTCCCATTTTCCTCGCGGCTTCTGAAATACTTGCCAGCTTTGCAAAGCAAAACATTTTTAAAGCATCAGGGGTGGGGGCAACATGCAAAATAATCAAAAAGGGAAGAAAGGTAAAATAAGTTATACTGTACAACAAGCGCCTTCGGGTTCCGTTCTCTCTCGTCACCAATCTTCTCGCAGCCTTGCTTCTCGTTCTGCGCCACAAAAACCCACCGAAACCGCCGGCTACACGGGTAATACCCTCCGGAATACTTTCCTACTTTCCTCCTCTGAAATGTGGTTTGGCTGTTAATCTTGTTTATCGCGATTTTAGCATCTTCATTTGTGCTTCATAGGACAGTTGTGTTCATTCCGGTGGAAAGTTTTCGGAAAAAGGTAATACCTTTAAAGGTATTTCCTTTTTCTCTCTTTTATCGGAATTCCCGAAAATTTCTGTACTATTCGTCCACTCTTTAATACAGTGCCAGGCTCTTCACAGTAATACTCCCGCGAAAGAATGCTTAAGATCTGAAAGATGGCGGCAGATTTCCAAAACGGTTATCGTTACAATGTGTGGCTTTCCTCGTCGGTAGTTTTGGCGGATGTTTTAGAACACAACTGCAACCCTGCAGGTGAAATGTGGTCGGTGCTTGCATGATTCGGAATTCCGGCATGCTTCCGGCCCTGAGCTACATCGTGGGGAAAAAATGTGGGTGCTGATTGCTGGTTTCCCTGACGAAATGTGAATGCTGCAGCAGCCAAAAGAAGAAATTGTCGCCTTCTGCTAAAAAAGAACAGTTTTCCAAGTCGTCCGATAAAACGTCTAACACGAGAGGAAGTTCAGCCGCCAAGTACCCACACCCCGGCCCCTGGCATCCGAAATTCCGATGATACGGTTCAATCTATTCCGTTTCCTTAGTGGAAAAAAAGTGCAGTTCCATTTGCCCAGAAAAAACTACTGAGAATCCCATTCAAATGGTAACGCTCAACATCTGTGAAAATCGCAGTTTTACTCTACCTCAAGGTTTTATAGGTCCATTGACGAGAAAATAACTCAAATTCTATCAAGCCATTACGTATGTGAAACAGTGTCTAGACTAGAGTTCGGTCCACAAAGGAAACTAAGTGCTTTGGAGCAACTTTAAAGTTTAAATTGCTGCCTGTTTCGCACCCAATCGAGTTCGCACCTAAGTTCGCACCCCCGAACTCATTATAAACTTTCTATTACGAGTTTGCCTTTACTTTCTATGGATGTAACTCAAAATCTATCGGAGGTAGCGTGACCGAGTGGTTTAGGGCGCTGGTGTTGTATTCTGGAGGTCCCGGGTTCAAGGCCTCCAACCTCCAACCTCCAGCGGGATTTGTGTCTCGGTAGTCCCGAGTTCAAATCCTCGGTCACGCTTAAATAGTTAGAATAGTTTGTACTTAGTGCTAAGCTAAATAAGATTTACAATTACAATTTTTACATGAAAGAACGACAAATAACAATATTTTAAGTGATTTTGTCTCATTATGCCCACAATGTTGTCTTGTTTGCTCGGAAAGAGAAAGATAAATTTTAAGCAATTGATCGCTAGTTGAGCTGATGTGGACGCGAACTTGGCGCGCGGGTGCGAACTCGCTTTGGTGCGTACTCTGTAAATATTAATTCGGATGTTTAAATTTGGACGGCTAGAAATTTCGGACGGTTTTACTTTTGGACAGCTTTTGTAAAAAAATAATGAAAATCGTCCGAATTTTTTTGCAAATATGTTTTTTTTCAGGTATCACGTAGTCGACGTGACTAGCGGATTTTTTGTTTAGAGAAATGCATGAAGGAAAGATCGAAGTAAGTTAAGGCCAGAGAAAGTCGATCAAATGTCGCCAAATTAAATGCCGACAAATTTTGGAGACCAGTTGGAAAAGCTTGCTAATGAAACTAATCATCTCTTTGCTCTAAAATAAGCCAATTCTCTCTACAATTCTCCCAAATTTAAGTCCATTAATTTGTGAAACGTTACACATGTGACCCCACTCCCTGCAGACGCACTATTTTTTTTCTCTATAAGAACGTTTAATCTTGGAGCCGAGGCTAAACGTTCTTACATTTTTTGCGATCTAAGGCTTAAATTTACATGGTATACTTTGTATTATCTAATGACTTTGATGATATGGAAGTTATTTAGGAACAGATATTAAAAAAAACTGTGTCATGCAATAAGAAAACCATTGTTATCGTTATGCAAAACATGCTCATAAGGTAGTAGATACCCGCAAAAACCACAAAATTTTGTCAAAATTGTTTTAAGGTGTGAAGTATATATGAAATAATTCATATTTGTACTGCGGTTGTAGATGAAAGTGAAGAGTGATCATCGCAGTAAATTTTCCAATTTAAGCAATTGGAAAGAACAAGCCTGAAAAAAAAAAAAAAAATCAGGGCTTCAAAGGGAAGCCCTGATTTTTTTTCAGGCTTCTTCTTTCCAATTGCTTAAATTGGAAAATTTACTGCGATGATCACTCTTCACTTTCCTTTGTTTTAAGGTGTGTTTCATGATAAGCACAAATATTGAGCAAAAACTCGTGATGGGTCAAAAGCACATTGTTTCAACTGCCTTTGCGACATATTTTCACCACGTGTCATTGTACACTACTTTGCATGGGAGGGTGGGTACTTGGGCACCCGCTGTGAGATGCCTACAATTTTGGGGCAGGTCAATCTCCTTCAAAATAAGTCTAATAGAGGCCAAAATTGGCAAGGAGATACAAAACGCATCATAGAATGCAATGATCTACTTTTCGTTACCTTCATTTTATGCGTGTCATTTAATATACAGATTGGCAAAATAAAAACGGTCTTAATTGACTCTCAGCCTGAGGAATGTTTTTCGGGTTTTTAATACGTTCATAAAAGTTTGATAAATCTCAGCCTCAACGTTCTTACAAAAAACAGTGCAAGCCCATTCGTGTATTTAAGCAATAGACCACAAGTGTCTATGGTTTATAGGCTGATAAACCAGAAGGAGGGATGTTGGTAGACCACGAAAAGAACTTGTTGATCACGAGCCGCAGGCGAGTGATTTACGAAGTGCAGTTGCAGGAATTTTAATTTTGCTCAGAGTTTTTCACTCAAATTTCTGAGCATTTTCGTACATATCTCAGGCTCCATTAAGCCGGCCACTCTGATATGGGTATCAATGGAAAAATCTTTTCCTCCTGCAGAACGTTTGGTCAAAGGTGATGAAATCAAAAGTGAAACAAAGGCCAGTGCTCGTCATGGCCGGTTACGGCCGGCACAGAAGTCAATGGGTCAGTTAAACTTGTTCTGACGTCAATTTAACGAATGTCAAACTTGCCTTTTTCGTATCTTGACGTACAAAATCCTTTTAATACATGTATGAATTTTAACATTGTGAAAGGCACCCCCCCTAACTACTCCCACCCAATCACTGTAGTTGAAAAGCATAAATACATTCTCAATAAAACAAAAAAAATCACCTAGATTTGTAATCATCTGTTTACAGTTTTTAAAAGGTCAACCATCATGATGCCTTTCATTGCTCATCTGTTTTGACTGAAGTTTACAATGCATAATTGATTTCTCGTTTTCTTAAAAAAATTCTTTGGTGACTCAAAAAAAAGGAACTTCTCTTGCTGTATGAGTTCTTTGCTGTCCAGTGCAAAAATTATTTTTTCAATCGTCCGTTTTTCCTTATAATTTTCATTCCTCCACTCATATTAGTACAGTACCGAGGGCCTGGATGGAGATTACCTGATAGATGTGAATAGGCGGCCATGAACATATTCTCGCTAATGGACTGGAACTAGCATGCAATAAAGGATCATGGGGGAAGAATATCATTAAAAAGAGATAAACATTTACATTTGAAAAGACTCCCTGCATTAGCCTCAGTTGCATGCTAGTTCCAGTCCTATACCGAGAATATAAATACCAAACAATTATTGGATGAGGTTTTTTTTGATATCCAAAATAATCAAGGTCAAGGTAAGGGTTATCAGCGGAAGCCGAAGGCTGAGGCTGATAATGCTTACCTCGACCTTGATTATTCTGGATATCACAAAAACCGAATCGAATAATTGTTTTATTATACATTGCACTAACAAAAAAATGGAAGTCATGTTTTTGCTTCTTTACTGACGGGAAGAAACACAAAGCACATAATTACCCGTGACCTTGAGTGTCCTTGACACGATTACTGCAAAATCTGCAGTTATGACGTCACAGGCGCTGATTTCGAAAATTCATTGTACGCTTTCGCCAATAAGAAAAGAGTTGGAGAGTTCAATGTATAATAATGTCCATTGGCCAACACTTTTACTATCAGCTAGGAAATAAGGCGTTTTTCAAGTGATAGCTCTGAATTGAGCTAAATTTAAAACCGATAAAATTTTACGATACACTGAGATTGCGGCGACCCCATCCAGGCCCTTAGATTTTGCTGTTCAATGAAATAATGCGGTGCTAGTTTTTGCAATCCACAGAAATCACAACAAGTTCCCATTTCCAAAGATATTCTGAGGATCCACTGCCTGCTTAACACCTCGCAACATATCGATACCCACATCAGAAATGGTTTGACGCAGCCACTTCTTCCTCAGTTTACCAACACCGTGATGATGAGACAAGCTTCCACCATTGGCAAGAACTTCATCTCGAGCAGCACTCTCCACTTTATCGTACAACTCCAACGGATTGGCGAGCCCGTGATAATTGAAGCCAAAATAGAAATAAACGCATGCGCCGGCATCGTAGGTCTGGGTCACGCGGCACGTGGCCAAGGGAGGGTACTTGATCCCAAGCTCCGCGCATTTCCGCTTCAGCGCTTCTTTCACGTTGCGACACAGATCCGTAACACGGTCCCAAGGCACGGACGTCTCAAACGACTCGGCGAGAAAATGATGCTGAAAGGCAAGATCCCTGAGGTAGGCAATCACAAAGGTCAGCATATATCCTCTGTGGCCATTTTCTTCACCAGCTGGGATCCCACGAAACTGAGAGGCAATTTCGTAAATTCTCCTTTGTTGATCGGCTACTTGCTGCTTGTCACCTTCAAACAGTAGGGTGGCTACCGCTAGCTGATGAGGATCGAAACCTTTAAACTTGGTCAGGTAGACTGCTTTTAAACCATCAATGAACGACTTGAAGTATGATCCGCCTTCGGGTTTTAAAGCTTGCCCAAATACAAACTGTTCATTATCCATCAAGCGAATCGATGCTGGAGCACAGCGCTGTTTGGCAATCTCTCTCACACAGGCAACTCCGATATCAAACGTGGGGAACACTATGGAACCATACACCTTACACTCGGGCAGGGGACGTATCCGTAGGCTCACTTCGGTAACCACTCCCAGTGTTCCCTCCGAGCCTAGAATGAAGTGGTGGATATCCGGGCCTGTGGACATCCGGGGAACTTGGCAGCTTTTCTCCACGGTCCCTCGTGGCGTCACCATACGCACGCGTACTAGAATGTCCTCGATGTTGCCATAGATATTCTTCTTCATACCAGACGCACGTGTTGCTACCCAGCCTCCAAGAGAGCTAAACTCCAACGAGTCAGGCTCGTGTCCAATACACAGCCCCCTGGCATTCATCTGGAAAAGACAGATCGTCAAAGTATTAAGACAAAATCGATCGGAAATCAAAAAATTTCACTTTTAAGTGGACAAAAACCATGTAAAAGAATTTTTTATTGCAGTTCTTTTTTGCATTTTTTGAAAACTTAAGATGTAAACAGTTGCTTGAAATAACCCCAAAGACAATTTCTCATGGGAACTCCAGAAAATCAATTTCAAAGTTAAGAGAAACTGTACAAACACAGGTAAATTTTTTCATCAGATTCATTTTACCAGTAATTTCAAGTGTTTCGTATGGAAATCTGTTTACAGCATTTGGTGTTGTTTTTCTTTTGAGTTCAGAAGATATTTAAAAAAGTCAAAAAGAAGTTTGCAATGTGACAGAAATAATCTCGATACAGTTGTAAAGTTTTTGTGCACTTGTTAATCAAATGTCTCGTGGATTCCTTCGGCATTGTTCTAGCCACAGAGATCGCCAGACTCCCCCAGAAGAAGGGAGCAAAGTGAAGATGAGCATGGGCAGGAAGGCAGCGTGAACGAGTGGTTTAGGGCACTGGTGTTGTAATCTGAAGGTCCCGGGTTCAAGGCCCTATCACTAGTGGGATTTGTGTCTCGGTAGTCCTGAGTTCAAATCCTTGGTCACACTTTGTAAATAGCCAACTGGTCTGCCTCCTGCCAGTTGGGATTTTTAACTATGTTACGTTTATTTGAAATATTTGTTCCCTTTGTTTCAGTGGCATGCTGTAAACTAGCCAATGCTTAAGGCCATGTTACACGAGACAATTTTTCTTGACACTTTTCAAGTTTTCAAGTTTTCAAGTTTTCAACCTTTCAAGTTGCAGAGGGGATGTTACACGCAAGCAACTTGTCTCACAACGTTGGGAAAAGTAAAGGGTCGTTCTACTTTTCTTGCAACTCGCAACGCAACAAATGCAGTTGCAAAATGGGGTGTTACACGTCAATTTCTTCTTGCAACTTGCAACGCAACCTTTATTGCGAAACGTTGCGTTGCAAGTTGCAAGAAAAATTGCTTCGTGTAACAGGGCCTTTAGTGCTAAGCTAAGTGCATGTCCACTATAAATAAGCTTTCCATTTTAGCTTTACATTACCTAGCATGACAAAGGAAGAGCGACAGAGACAAGGCGGTTCTTTCCTTGCTCCAACAAGGTCCAGGTATATCTAATTGACAAATAGCTACCTCTAGTAAGGGAGTGCATTGCCTGTAAGACTCTTACATTATCATTATCATTAATAAAGCACTGAAGTCACCAAATGTATACCCATCTTGTTTTAACAGCATTTGGTTAAGAGAGACTACCGGTATGCAGTTTATACATCTGAACTTTGACGCTACTGAGTTTAAAACGGCAGCTAAAACTATATGTTACTGACCTGTCTTTCAAGTTCTTGTCCAATAATTCCTGCCTCAATGTGAGCCACTAAGTTTTCCTCATCAACCCACAGAATCTTTTTCATCTCTGTCATGTCTAAGGAGACAATCATTCTCTTCTCAGTAACTGGACATTCAAGTGCATTGGACACACTAGTACCACCCCCAAATGGAATAATGCAGACGTTATGTTCCACCGCCAGTTGAACAATTTCCTCCACATCCTTGTGACAGCTCGGCCATATGACAATATCAGGGATCCTGTGGAGCATGCCATGACGGAGTTCAAATATCTCATGACAGGTGTGCCCATGACCATGAAAGAGCCTTACATGGGGATCCAGAGTAAACTGCACTGCTCTTTCTTTGATACAGTCCATGAATGGCTGGTTTATATGCGAACTTGGTAGAGTGCTTGGATCAGGAAGAGGCTTGGATGGAGAGGTAATGCTTGAGTCAGCATGACATTCTTTTGTGAACCACTGCACTAGCTTAGGGAAAGACTGTCCACCAAGTACATAACGTGACCCTGTGAACTGAGCCTGCCCATCCCTGATTAGAAACTGTGAATCACTGTACCCCCAGCCATTCCATTTTAGAATATCTTGTCTACCCGGATTCTTGTTGCCAGATTCCGGTTTAGCTTCTGGTGATGTGCCTGCACAGTTTCGCGTGGATACAGTTGTATGATTAGGCTTATCCAAGTGGCCTGTTATTCTCTTAAGTCTCCTATTACTGCTCATCTTGTACTTGGTTGTTGATGATATTCTGTATAAAAATTAGAAATTTAACGATCTTTTTAGAGTGGTTTTCCAAATTAGGTAAGTAGGTGAAGGTTAAGTCTGATACAAGCCTTAAGAGCTCATCAGGCTGGAGCTTATCCTGGCTTCGGTAGCATGAAGTGACTAGGAGTATTTATACTCCCCCCACCCCCCTCCCCCACCAGATAGGGTGCCAGTCCATCGCATGTTACCCTCAGTACTGAGGTCACTGGTACCCATTTATACACATAAGTGAAGAGAGGCACTACAAGAGTTAAGTGTATTGCTCAAGAATACAACACAATGTCACTGGCCAGGGCTCAAACCTGGACCTCTCAATCTGGAGATGAGCACACTGACAATGAGGCCATCACATTTTCCAATTGAAAGTAATTTACATTATTTTCCTTTGGTTTCGTGTTACAATGTCAGGCCTGCCTCTTTGTCATCCATTCAAAAGCAAAACCAAAACCAGTTGTGGCTTTTGCCTCATGTGTTACCGGCATGTCCTGTATGTAATATTTATTTACTTTGCATTTTGATTGGTTAGATGGACTGTCTCTTTTCTTTGCCAGAGTGAGTACTTTGGCTTTCATTTTACGACACTTAATTGAAAGCCGCTAAAAATTACAGAGACAATTAAACCAACTACAGAGTGTGCAATGTTCTCCGGGGGACTATAAACCCCTACCCTGTCACAGACCATAGTTTTTAGAGGGAAATGGTTGTGAAGCCTAACGAACATCAAAGGAGCAAACAAAGATGCTACCACTTATGTTGGATGGTCCACAGCTGTGCACAATCTTTTGCTTAGTGCTCATACACTGTGCATGAATTACATAACCAAAATGTTTCTATTGGTTAGTTCCACAGTCAAAAGTAAACAAGTACCGTGTTTTGTGCATGGTTAAGACATAAAAAGAACAAAAACATACAAAAAAGAAATTTGTTGGGTTTCATAACAATTCCTGTGCACAGACCAATTATATTCTAATTAACAATTAGACTAAGAGCCCGAGTTTTCTACAAGCAGATAGTCAACGAGGCACAGCCGAGTTGACTATCGCTCGTAAAAAACGAGGGCGAGTAGCCTAATTGTTTTAGTATATATTTACCGTTGTCTCCTTGCATAAAAAGAAAAATAAAATGTCATGCAATGAGTAGAAAAGAACTGTTTTATTACGTTACAAACGTGACGCGCGATGTGCGCTGTCATAAACCATTTGGATAAAATCCTTGAACGCAATTCCATCATGAAAATGCTGCCTGACTGCTGAGTATTGTTAAAAATGGCAGCAGCCATGTTCAAATTTTGGGCTTCTTTGAATATTTCACAAGGAAAACCTACACTTTAGAGGCTGAAACTTTGGTGAGTGGCTAAACTTAGTGCAAGGTTTTTATTAACATTGACTAAAAGTATAAATCTTTTGGAGTGATATTCTCCTTTAACTAATACCAGACCACTGTACACAGACCACTGTACTGCTCAAATCTCAATTGCCTCTCTGTGGGCTACAGGAAGTGGCACGAACTTGAAATCTAATCTTAAACACATGATGAAAAATCATGGCAAGCATTATGATTTGTCATCAATCATTTCAGGTTTAGGAGACCAGTTATGCAAACTGACTTTTGCACCCAAATAACAACACAGTTGTTACGACATGTATGCTACTGAGTTTTCAAAATGTTTTCAGATAAGTAGAAACTGTTACTTGAGGGGAATTTATTTAGAATTCTACCTAGGAAATTCTACTACATCAACTATTACCTCTTTTTAAAAACTGGATCATTGGATAATGCAATTCAAGAGTCTTCATTGGCTAAGCCATCATGGTATATGAGCCATTATACTATGATCTACAAAAATGGCAAGCATATGCGTGATTTTTTTGGGTCTTTTTGTTTTTATTGTAGTACCTTAATCAAAATAAAAGTAACCTCAAAAATATAAGTTCCACTTATTCATTATACAGTAATTAAAGAAATCATTCCTCTTTGATTCACCCCAACACCCTCTGGAAAAAAAGTTTTGGCAAACAGTGTGTTAAAAGTCAAAGTGAGCACTCCAAACACTTAGCTGTCTGTATTGCATGTCACTGCTGTTTAAACTCAATCGATTGTAACATCTGAAGATACACACAAAGAAAACATTCAGCAAATTATTTAAACATGCTTTAAAAAAATAGAATGGTTACTTGTTAAATTACCTTCCGATACAACTAAGTCCCTTTGTAAATATGCTACAATAATTTCAATTGAAGGACCGGTAAGATGAATGTGGATGAAATCAACACCAGACTTTTTTTTCACTTTGATGTGAACATGATCACTATCAAATAAGACGAAAGCCAATTTTACAGCAAAATTATATACTATGGACATAGATAAACATGAATGTGAAATTCTCGAGTTTGTGAAATAGTAACATCATTTCTAACTAATTTTTTTCCCCCGGCTTCTATATAGGCTTCCTTACCATTACCACCTTTAAAACTGTTAAGTTATCGTCTTTAAGTTATTATAAATTTCTAGAGTATTACGTTATTTTATTTATTTTTTTTCTTATTTTTTGTATGGTCTATGGAAATAAATGGAAAAAAAGAATAAAAAAAAAAAAAAAGAAATCAGCGCCACTCAATAGCTTCCAAGACCGATGTCACCAGTGCTCTTCCGTCCACAAGGTGACTCCATGTAGATTCATTTTTATTTTGGTAAAAAGTAAATTAATGGCAGCCATTTCGATGCAACATTATGTTCTTCACGCTTATTAGCTTTTAAATATAATGTGATTCAAATACAAGTATTCAAGCTACCATTTTTCCATGTGAAAGATCTACTTAGTAGGTAAGAGAGGATTTTTGAACAGCTAGATTGATACTTGAATCCATATTTAAATCCCCCCCCTCCCCCTCCCGCCGTCTAGAATTTCCAATTCCCTCCGTGGTGGGGGGTAGTGTGTTAATTTATGCAAGAGTTTTATGTCTGATGGTTGCCCCTTAAAAAATTTGATATTCTTAAAACAAGAACTTTGCCCTTGATGTTTCGCTTCTCAGATAAATATGGATTTAAAGAACATCAAATTTCCATAGGTGAACTATGGATGAGCCAATAGCTCCTTGACAGAAACACTCTATTGATTTTTTAAGGATGATTTCCACCAGTCCATACTGCGCAGTCTTATCACCCTAATGTTTATAAATATTATAACAGCTCACTCAATGGAAATATATGAACCGATGTTATTCGTTACAAGCCACATACCTTCTCTTTGAGACCTTTCAAATTCTTTTTCCAACAGCTTCATTGATTTTTACAGCTGCAAAGTTGTTTCATCAAGTGATATCATTGAGAAAGAACGAACCATAAAGCTTCTGCCGCTTCACATCCATAATGACAGTTGTTTTGAAACTTTGAATTTACTTCATGTACTGAGTAGTTGCAAAATGGTTACATTCAGTGATGTCTTACATGACATAAAAAAAAACAAGGCAAACAAACTCTCGAGAATGCGCAGTACGGACTGGAAATCATACCGAGAGCGAATAATCTTACTGCTGACACTACTTTATTAAATTCGTTTGTGGAAATAAAATTGCTTTAATTTACTGTTTGAGTATGTAAATATTGTACATGACCTATAGATAAAGGGTAAAAATAATATTTAGACATCAAGATTAATTCGTTCAAGTTCCGATTAAAGCTGTGTATATTCCCTCAAAAAATCGACTTGATCTATTTTGTGTGGTGTGACATGTCTATTGTAAACAAAACAGCGTTGTTTTCACGTTTAACGAGCATACCAAACACCACAAAATGATAAAATCATCCCTAGAACAGTTTGGAATATTCCATACAGAAATCGGTTATTGCAAAATTCTGAAAATATCCCGAAATCAATAGGCTACGGTCATTTGAAGGTGTGCAACAAGCGCTAGCTGTCACGCGGGCCAAGCTACCTGCAAATTGCGGTTAATAGCCTGTTAGGATGACACCCAGAACAAGTACTAAGACAACTAATTGCTCCACAAAAGCTCTAAAGACTCACCTTCCTAAAAAGCGTTGAAATCTCTAGCTTCACGAAATTGGAAAATGTTGTTTTATCAGGTGATCGAAAGGTGACCGATGATCAGGAGGCCATCGAGCACAACCGCGGTCAACTGGGGCGAGAAAAAGACCACGTGCCATTTCCATCCAAGCCGGAGGATTAATATGGAGGAAGCGGGTTCGTCCAAAAGAAAACAAAGCAAATGTGGCCATTTACAGAATTCCCAAAAGATCGGCAAGGGACATGTACACGCCCTGCAGTGTCTTAACAGAATGGAAGAGTTTAGAGCGAGCGAAACCCTTTGTGATGTTGCTCTGGAAAGTAGCGACGGAGCACTTTTCAAAGTGCACAAACTTGTTTTGGCTTCTTGTAGTTCATACTTTCAAGCAATGTTCACCAATGAAATGAGAGAATCGAGGGAGGAAAAAATCAAGATGGCCTTAGACTCGCGTGTCTTGAAAGTTCTGGTCGAATTTGCATACACGTGCAAGATGGAACTGAAATCTCTGGCTGATGTCAAAGCTGTGCTTGTGGCCGCGAACATGTTGTTGTTTTCCGGTGCGGAAACTATTTGTGTGGAATTTATCACTAAGAAAATCAACACCAGGAACTGTGTTGACATCATATCATTTGCAGAGGTGATATCAAGTGAGGAATTGTCAAGAAATGCGTTTGAATTCATGGAAAAAAACTTTGTGGAAATAAGCTCTCATAAAGGTACTGCAAAGGGTCTGGGTAGGGTGGGGGATTGGACATGGAGGGGTGGGATGGGCTGGGACATTTGTCCGTTTTAAAAAGGTATCAGTTCCGTTCCAAGGGTTACCCAAGGGTACAAGAGTCTAGTTGTAAGAGGGAGGTCTGTGAGAATTCACCCCTGAACAAGACAACTTCAAATAATTATTTCTTCAGTTGGTGGGATAGAGGGGTGAGGGTTACACCCCCCTTACCCCCTCCCCCAGATCTGCTCTGCATTTTTCATCCCTCCACCATATGAGATCATTACTAAGTTTAAATCTGGTGCTTTGTTCACCTTTCATTTGATCTCAGTTTTGAAGGGCAAGAGGAGTTCCAAAAAAAAACGAAATCCAAGGGCATGAAAGGCAAGGGGTGGGTTTTTTGAACTGGATTTTGAAGGCATTTCTACTCTTGTTATGAGTATGGATATTTTCTGGAACCACAGGAGGTGCAAATAAAGCCATGGTTTAACAGTACGATTTAGAGAATCATCTGAAAAGTAACAACTGTTTCAACCCTTGAAAAAAATCTTAAAAAACTAAGTTTCAAAAACTCATTAATAATTCATGAGCCTAACAGCCTATCAAAACACCGATAAAGCGTCGCGTGCATGAGCTTTATATCGGGTCTAAAACCACTCAGCTGCGCCTCGTGGTTTTAAACCCAATAAAACACTTCTGCTCATTTTTTAAACAAAACTTATGTTACTGTTACATATACTTTATTGCTTTTCAGCATCATTATTAAAATAAATTAAACAGATAACTAAATTAATTATTTAATTTAAAAAAAAAACTATTTACAACGATGACTAAATTACTGTATAAACACACACACACACACACACACACATATATACATATACACACATAAAGAAAACCTAATTCATATTACAGATCAATTCATTAATTAAACGTCTCTTAAAAACTTAAGCATTTGTGATTTCCCGTAAGTTTTTACTCAAATTATTTCATACTTTTACGCCACAATAATAAAAGGCGCGTTGGCCAGCATTAATTCTGCTAGATGGAATATTGAGACTATCTCTATTTCTAGTCTGTCTGTCATGAATAGTAGCTCTAGTTGAAAATTTGTCTGACAAATAACTAGGTGACAGTCCTTTGAGACATTTATGCATCATAACTGCATCATTGACCATAAGTCTTTGTTTGACATTTAACCACCGAAGTGATCTTAAACCTGCAGAGACATGGTCGTATTTGCGGAGTCCCAAGATAATCCTGGCTGCAAAATTTTGAACAAACTGAAGTGTATGGATATTAGTCGCCGAGGTATTGCTCCAAACTGAGGAGCAGTAAAACAGCCTGCTAAACACAAAGCTATTAATAACCAATAAAAGCGTTTCCTTGTCAAATAAATGCTTAATGTTGCACATGTATCCCAAAACCTAACTGCAAACATGTGATCAGAGAAATTACTAGAATTGACAATTTTATATCCAGAAAAATGCTATATCCTCTCTCCTTTTTATCCTCAAATAAGTCCTTAACTTGTTCATCAATACTGGGAAGGCATGGCAAGTGTATGATTATAGACTGTTAACTGAAACTGAGGTTTCAAAACATGTTGAGAAGTACAGACAGCCTCTGACCACTTTTGGTCTTTGAAACACTATTTTGGAACAGTTTCATTCCACAGGTTAACCAAAGAAGTTATTATTGATAAATAATTTGATAACATTAACTGTTTGAGTTGTTTTCCATCAGTGACAGTTTTTAATATGTAGAAATACGAGAAATGACAGTAACATTTCTCTTTCTCCAGGTTTTCTCTCCTTACCTGCAAGCCTCATGAAGAAACTTGTCTCTTCAGAAAACCTTAACATTTCCTGCAATGAAGTAGGAGTTCTAAAGTTTGTTTTGGACTGGGTTAATCATGATGTAGCCAACAGACTTGAACATTGTCCAGACGTCATGAAAAATGTACGACTTCCTCTTATTCCAAGGAATCTTCTGATCAAATTTTTGGGGTCAGAATTTGAAGAACTTAAAAAAACTGGTGAGTGTCACATTTTCCTAGAAAATCAGGAAGTACCCTATTGTTTCATGTTGCTACAATCATGATTGTAGCAAAGAGACATTTATTCCTGCAATCATGTTGCAATGATTAATAATCTTGTTTACAGAAGTTTCTCTCAGTGAGACTTTCTGTAAGACTTTGCAGACACAGTTATATTATTCTCTTTTCTCACTGATCTAGCAGACATCAGATCATTTTTTCAGAAGAAAACTGCAACGTTTGTCACTTGCAATAAACATTGAAAAAAATTATTGTCTAGTATACAGCATCCAAAAAAAGCATGCTACCAAAATAGAATAATATTCAGAAGTAACAGTAAAAAAATTAAACTTAAAATGCTATTACATTTGATACTTGGCAACAAAGTTTGATTGACCTATGGTCAAGACATGATAACATGATTGTAGGCTGCATCACTGATGGTGTAATTTTGGCTGCCTGGCTAACTGTGCCGTTTTTGCTATGCTTTGGCTACATATCAGATACATTTAGTCAAGACAATCTTCAATTAAACAATAATAATAATAACAAGGATGACCATTTCAGTTATAAAAACTGCTATTAACATGGGTCCTACCAAAAATAAATAAATGAATGTTAATGAAAAAAAAAATTAAAATGTAGAAAAAGTCTAAAAAGTTCTATAAGAAATCTAGAAATATACATATAAAAATATATACAAAGACTGGAACTATATTCAAAAGCAATTAGTTAAAATATCTGCGCTTTTATAAAAAATGCTCTTTTAGTCGATTCCAATTTACCCCTATCTTCCAATTTAATCTTATAACACTGTGGTTGAAGTATAGTATCAAAGTGTTAAGATCAAGATTACTTGGAACCTTTGCATTATGCTTTGTACAGGTTGTGATATTCTTGTTGAAGAGATTAACTCTTATCAGCTTCATCCTGAAAAGAGGACTATCATTAACACACAGCGCACTCAGCCTAGACACAAAACTCCTAAAAAACTGTGCGTGATTGGGGGTCTGTCTGGATTTGACAGTCCTGACAGATATTTAAATAGTGCAGATTACTTTTATTTGGAGGATGAAGAGAAATGGCAAGAAATGGCACCAATGTGTGTTGCACGAGAATCTGCAGGTATGAGACAAAGTATTGTGATACGAAGCTGACAGATATTTCAACTCTCTAGATTTAAATTTTTCATTTTCATGTGCAGTCTGTCTTTTTACTGACATCTATAAATTAGGTTTTAGATTTTTCATGTTCACAGAGCCACAAGTCTCGCCTAGCCAGCAGGGCCTTAGCACAAGAAAAAGGTGACAAGAAAAAAGTGATTCTGGAGATACAATCTTGATTTTATGTTTCACCAATTCAATGTTGGTTTTCTTTTTTTTCTGGTTCACCTCTAACTAAAATCACGAATTTAAATATGGGTGGAAAATTCTAGCCAGAAGTGGCCTTCATGTGTTTCAATATGGACGACTTCACTGAAAATTCTGCGACAGATTCCCTTTTTTTTTTACACCACTCTTCCAATCTTCATGTAGCACCTTACATGGATGCTTTTTGCGTTTATCACGTTTTCCTTTCTCTTGTGGCACCCAAAGTATATTCATGTAGGAGGCCATGTTACTCCTTAAACCAACAAACCACACTTTCATCAGCAAATCCTATTTTACTTTACAGCTGTTGTCAATCTCAATGGTCTGATCTTTGTCATTGGTGGAGTCAGTTTCAGTGCAAACCTCAGCTCTGTCGAATGCTACAACCCTCAGATGGACTCCTGGACTGAAATGCCGCCTCTGAAATACTGCAAGGGGCAGGTGGCAGGTACTGTTCTCAATGGGTGTATCTATGTGATTGGTGGAAGTGACGATCATCTTAGAGAGGGACTGAAGACTGTGGAGAAGTATAACCCAAACACTAATGACTGGGAAGTGGTCACGCCCATGCGCATGGGTCGAGGGGCACTGGGTATGTATTGAGTGCATTCATGCTAAATTCCTCATTCAAAGTGCGATCCAGTATTAATTATTTTTTTAAAGGTTGGATAATGATTCTTGACATATGGGGGTCTTCTGATCTCCTTTAGTTTTCTGGGGATTCTTTTCAAAGGCAAGTGACCTATTTCTTTCCGTACAAACAGACTGGCGTGGCCAATTAGATCTTAGAGCCTCCCCCCCCCCCCCACACACACACACACACACACCCCTTTTTCACCCTCTTATAGGAGAACTTGCCATACACGACCTTGAAGATGGTCAGAACTAAAACCCAAAACTTCTGTCATTTTTCTAGGTGTGGCAATGCTTGAAGGGAAGATCTACGCGTGTGGGGGAGCCAACTTCAATTTTGCGTTCTCCTCAGTCGAAGTCTATGATCAACAAAAAAACCGCTGGATGTCCGCTTCTCCCATGAAAAGAGCGCGCGCTTTTCACGACGTGATTGTGGCGCACGGATTTCTGTACGCGCTTGGCGGCGCTGAAATGCAAAATGGCCAACTAGCGAACATTCAAGCGTCGGCGGAGAGATTCTGTCCGCGTACAAATCAATGGACGGTTATAAAATCTCTTTATGTGCCTTGCTGGGGAGTCAGGGCGGTGGCTAATGAGAGACCGTGTGATCATGAGGTGGACGTGTTTATAGTTGGATCGTTTGTTGTGGGTTCAGGTTATGGCGCTGTAGCTAGACTTAGTATTGGTGATGATGACTCGCATATGCTGACGCACATCCCATACTTCGACGAGCCTTCACCTAGGATACAGGCCGGGGTTGTAATTTTGCCGTGAATATATGACAACAGCAGTGAAGAGACCAAAGCATAAGGCAAGGTTCTCGCCGCGGGACAAAATCCCTTTAAAAAGCGCAGGAGTTTTCGTCTTTCGTCTTTTACTTTTAGTTGTCGTATCAGTTTGAGTGTCGAAGATAGATCGACAATGTTTCTTCCAGTCAAGGTTTCGTCTGGCACAAGTAACTGAAGAAGATTAATAACGCCGTTGCACTGTCCTGCTGGTTAAGATGGTAGCTGAAGGTTTCACACCCACATCGACTCAACTTATTAAGTTTGCCACAGATTAGTGGGCATAATGAAACAAGGCCGCTTGGCTGAAAGGCCGCTTGTTAGTTATTTCCTGTGAGTTATGTTATACTTTCAGGATTCTAATATCCCGCCGGACGATTGTCGACACAAGACAGTCACCTTTTCTAGTCTAATTGACAATTTGACTTTGCGGGCTACGGGTCAATATCCCATGAGGTGAGGCCGATCGGGCTCTTGACCCGTGGCCCTTAGGGCGAAAGGTCTAATTGTTTTAGTATCACCCAACTAGTTGGACAGAAAGGGTAATAATAAAGTTAGCAAACGCACGTTGAAGGAATATTTATTTATGTGGGAATAAACCAAAGGAAAGCGTCGCGCTCCACTGACCAAATTTGTATAAATTCACGTGACTGTCACAAAACTTACCGTTAAAGATCTTCATCCCGTATTTTGTTGCCCTTTGGTATTTTTGTTTACCTAAAAACTCCTTTGAAATTTCCACAAAACGCGAAGCGGCCGCCAGTGTTTTGGTAGGTTTTCAAAACCCGCGAAAATTTCGCAACTCAAGGACAATCTCTAATAGTCCTCAAGTAGCGTAACCAATTAAAATGCAGGATTTGCATTAATCCACTAGTTGGGTGACATACTAATTAACAATTCGATTATGAGTTCGAGATTTCTATGATATGATAGTTGATGAGGCCGAAGGCTGAATCAACTATCACGGAGAAATCGAGTGCGAATAATCTAATTGTTTTAGTAGAATTCTTATTAAAATTTACTTCAAATAACGGTTTTCAATTATTTGTGTTTAACTTAACGCCGTGAAAAGATCGCTTGGATTGAATTTAAGTTGCGTTCGCGCGCGCAACTTTTTAAAAAGTCGAGAAACCGTAAACATCGTTCGTTCAGTCTTTTCAGGAATTTAATTATCCATTTCCATTAAAACTTTTCTTCAAACTTTGGATAAACTAAAAAAACGTCGCCATTTCGTAGACGACCTGTAGCCACTGCACACTTATGGCTGATAGGGTGCAATGGCTCAGCCAATCAGATTACAGCATTTGCATCAGTATACTAGTAGAATTCTACTAATTAACAATTAATTAACAATTAGCCATTTAGGCCGTGGCCCTTGAGGGCGAAGGGTCTAATTGTTTTAGTATCACCCAACTAGTCGGACAGAAAAGGCAATAATAAAGTTAGCAAATGCAAGTTGAAGAAATATTTATTGGGGGAAAAAACGAAAGAAAAACCGACAAATTTCGCTACTCGATGACAATTACTATTAGTCCCACTTGTTGGGTGATGCTAATGTTAGTTAGCCGCACTCGTGCTGTTCAGTCCATTCCCCTGTGGAAATTTTCACTGTCCCGTAGCTTCCGCTCCACTTTCTAAAGTCATCTGTTTGATATGGTTTTTCTGCGAAATGTCCGTGTGCAATCTAGATGACAACATTTCGCGGAAGCTTAAACAACAAATAATTGACTCAAACGTTAAGTCAGTCACGGTCACTCAGCGATGACTCGAGGTCGATCCTTTGATTACCAAGAAAGTTGACTCTGTTTTGCAATTTAAAGGATCTGAAAGGGAGTAACGAAGGTGTAATTTACCCTTACGATGCTGATACATAGTCCTGTGGAATGGAAAAGAGAATACATCAATCCGCATCAAAGAGACTATAAGGGTTAAGTCAGAACTTCCGGATCCCCGAATCCATTTTGATATTGTTTAGTAAAGGAACAAGTTTTAGGATGACTTTCCTTTTGGGCAACAGAGAAGACATTGATATTAAACAATTTCATTAAATGGATACTTTCGTCCGTAATTGGAAGTTCACGGGATATCTGCTTCATTGTTTTTACGCTGCTTTTATTTAATATTTTGATCGGACAATTTATATGCTCGAGTTCCTGTTTACAGTTCAAATGTTTACTCGTTTCGTTGTATGGTTACCGTTCTGGGAAATAAATTTATCAACTGTTCAGTATTTTATATCATTTGTATTTTGTGCTGAAAATCATGGCTGTATTTTCATAATAAACTCAATTCAAGCTCAAGTGCTGAGCGACAAATATATGTTCTTGTTTCAGGAAAATAAACGTTTGGGAGATACCGGCGCGAATCCCACTCGCACGTGATCAGTGCAATATAAAGTGATCTTTAATCAAGAACTCTGAGATCCTTGGGGCAGTTGTTTAGGGGGAGGGGAGGGTTTTGAAGCGAGGGATAGTCAAAGCAGCGGGGAAAAATCGGCAAGTAAAAGTTGGAGAGACTAACTTTCTCTCTAACGTTTCTTTGTCAATTTTTTCCCAGTTGTTGCCCCCACTAATTCCACCGGGGTTTCCGAGGATGTCGCTTTAAGCAAAGCAACTCGTTTGATGTTAGCGTTTTAATTGGGGAGGGCTAAGTATCACCTTGGCCAGACGTTTCCTATTTCCTGACTAAGTCATTGATATAAGAAATTTTCCTTGTTTCTTAAGAGTCGTAGAAACAAATTTTAATAAATTAGAGAGTGTTTTCTGTGCGCAGGTCTCTGAGAATCTAAGCCGTTTTGAGAAATTTTCCGTCTGACATCTCACTGGAAAAGAGCAGATAATTCCACCTTTCTTTTCCTCGCGGTAAAACTTCGTTTCTGGCGTTTCCTTTCCGATCGTTTTCTCCGGGTATATCTTTAGCCTGTTTCAAGGCAGGTCTCTTCGGTTTAATGGCGGAATAATTACTTTTTACGCGTGGCAAGTTACTGCGTTATCGGTGTAGCTATTGGTAGACCCGTCTGAATAGAACAAAGATAAAATTGTGTATAGCAGTGAATTTTTCCGAGAAATGATTAAGCTCACGCAATTGTTTGCCCCAGGCGTGACTAATCGTCGCTTCATGTTTTCCGAGAAACCATTCATTTGATATTCGAATTCTCAGAAGTCTTCCGCTCGAACGCGCTTGTCAGTCAGAGAGTATTTCGAAGAAACACGGCCTCATTGAATTTCACCGTTGTGTTAGTTCAGTAAACTTTCGTTTCGACGAGAACAACAAGGCAAATGGTACGAACCAGCAGAGACAAAACTCAGCAACACTCTCAAGAACTCCGGGAAGCGATGGAAAAAGATTATGTCAACATCATCACAGAGTTCTTCGCGCTCATCGTATTTTGACACCGCAGTAGCGACTTTACAGACAAGTGGTTTTTATTGGGGAGCCATAACCGCTAATCAGTCAAAAGCTTTATTGATGCACAAAAGAGTTGGGGCATTTCTTGTGCGGGCTAGCTCAGACCCTAAGCATTTATTCACGTTGAGCTTAAAGACAGAAGCAGGAGTGACAAATATAAGGATCGTCATGTGCGACGGCAAATTTTCGTTAGATCAAAACAATGGAACAATCACCCGGGCCCGTGCAAACCAGCAGGGTTCTCCAAGGTTCGACTGCGTGGTAAAACTTGTGTTTTATTATATGCTGCTATCCTGGCGAACGTTTCAACAAAATTCTTTAAGTACAGGAACTCGTGACAGAGTCTCGGCTCACTTGTCGCTTCTATGGCCTCTCTACAAACAAGTGTCCAGCCTGCAGCATTTGTGTCGGAGAACGTTGAATCGCCATGTAATTGGAGATGGGGTCCATCGTCTACCTATTCCTGCTAAACTAAAAGTGTTCTTAAGAAGATACCAGTATCCGATATAACCAAGAGAAGGGAATTATTTTATATTCAACTAAGTTTATCGTAATGAATTATTGGTCAAGTGCAATTTCCCTGAGTTATCGCGGGTACCTTTCCTTAAAGAGTAACCATTTTTCCGAGAAAAATAGGTGGAGTGTATTCTTTAAAAGGTGTGTATCTTTAACAATATTTGTTCAAATTATAAATTAGTTCTCACCGATGAGGGAATGTCGCTATATGTAGGCACGCATATTATCAAATTATAAAGCTTTTGTATAAAGTTATTTATTTCGAAAATAATTAAAAGTATATTTGTATTGACACTTGTGAAAGTTGATGCTACTGGCCAAGGAAGATAAAGGAACATCCTTTCATTCCTAGAAACTAGGACAAAGATACGCTTCAAATGTATATACAGGGCTGCTTCATGTGATTTTACTGTCAATATTCCTTTTTAAATTGGGAATTACTGAGTTACATAAGGTGAAATCTTTCTTGACGAATGAGTTCAATCGTTATGCAACTAAAACGCCAAACATTTTGTTGTGAAAAATAGATTTTAAAAAAATATATATATATATATGACGCAACAGTTGAAGTGAAAGTAACAATTCATAAGGAACTACCTATATTTAGTATGATCCTGATCATGATGGACGCGGAAAATTAAACAGTCAAGTGTTGATATTACAACCATAAGGCAACGAGACAGACAGTTGATAATCGCAAGGAGTGTTTGACCGACATTTTGTTCCCTTTTGTTTAATTTAAGTGTTGACACACTTTCTACAAAACCAAACATTGAAGTTAAATTAATCCCTGTAATGAATTTACTTGTACTTGGCCAAGCATTCTGATGCATCCGCTATCTGTTGCGTGAAAGCGCCATCGAGCAGGTTTCAAATTTCCGCGTTCAACAAGAAATGTGTTCCGGGGGAAATCCCCTAATTCTACGAAATGGAAATCGCATACTAAGGGTTCAGGAGGGGGGGGGGGTATCTAAAAAGTAGTCCGGCGAGGGATTTCTTGAGCAGAAGAATAGGGAAGGTAGGGAACCGAAAGTGCCATTGCCTCGTTCAAATTAATGATTTCGATCGAATGGACGCACCTCAGCGATGGACGAGTCACCGAAGTATTTTAAAGGTTTACTCAATGCAGTGTTTGCCGGTTATAGTTTATGTAGCACTGTTACGAAATCGACCGAGGAGATATATGTTTTATACTCGCCTTCGTTTGATTCGTTGTTGTCACGGTTAAGTTTTAAGTACGGGGAGAAATGTTTCTCAGTTTTTGTGCATGATTACGTTTGATCTCAAAGTCTTTTCATATACTGTACTTAGATTTGCATTGTTTGTTTTGCACTTGGGCTGCAGAGTTGTCTTGCGAAATGACCTGAATTGCAGTCCTTGCACCCTTGCCAGGTGATGCCGTGTCAAACAATATCGAGAGCTCAATTAACACAACCTTTTATATTCCTGAATTACAAGAACAACACGATCTGGGGAGCCCGGATGTAGTTTCCCTCAAGGAGGGCCTAGGTACAAGTGACGGGCCAACAATGTTAAGCCAGCATTACACAGTTAGGTTTAGCTCTGCTGAAATAACTCTTTATAATTACAAAAGCTTCATACAAGAGAACTGTTTCGAGAGTCTCCTAATCTCGTGAAGTGCAAAGCAAAAGAGTTTTAATTTAACGAAGCGCTGGACTCGATTACCGCTATGCGGGATAGAGCCGGCGCGTTCTCCCCCCTCCCCGCTCCCCGACTCCCCCGCTTCCCCAGGGAGGACCCTCGGGAACCTGACCTCTGAGAGAGCGGTGGAAGTCAAGTCTGAGGAAGCACGGAACTGAACGTCATGTTTAGGCATACTTGATCCCGTGTTATAGTGACTAATGCATGGGTCTGTGCGGCCACCTAAAAGCGTATATAGGGTTTCTAAATCTCTTGTCCTGAGATAGTTGTTAACTGAATGTGTGTTAAACCGATATCACATGGCCAGGAGATAAGTCTGTTGTTTATCTTCAACTTGAAAAAGAGCGACAAGATAAAAAACATTGAGCAGCAAAGAAAAGTTATTTCATAACATGTAATCAAATACAATGTACAGGTTTAATCAAAACTTAAACAAAATTCTCGAACGTGATTGGCTATCAGCAGCCTGATTTGAGCATTTATCACATACGGGGCAAAATTACTGAGTGCTGATTGGCTGAGACAGAGGGCATTTTTTCTTAATCACAAGGGCACTTTTGGTAATCAAGAGGGCATGATTACTTGATGCTGATTGGCTGAGCACGCCTGCATTAAGTTGGTTTCCCACTTCAAATGGATTTCAGAAACTCATCGCTTCTGAGTTAGATCAAAACACGGTTATTTCATCTTAACGTGAAAGAGAATCAACATTAGTTCGTATTGTGTGATCGTCCGGGTGAGAATAGTTCTGAAAAGAACTGTTGTTGGTGACTGACGTTTCGACAACCTGAGCGGGAGTCATCTTCAGAGTCAAGTGAAGTGTTTGTCAGTCGGTGATGTTATAAGTCTGGTCCGTTGATAGTGATTGGTCAGTTAAGCCATGATGGTATTGGCTGGAAGACTCATGTAAAGTTAGTCATCAGTCATTGGTCGGTTTCGATCCATCTTTTGTTAGTCAAGTTGGTCTGTTAGAGTCCGTCTATTGTAATTCAAAATAATTAAGCCGGTCTGTTAGAAGTCCGTTTGTCGGTTTCGTTTTCGTCGCGGATAAGTCGTTTGTAAGGTGCCGGTAGTTGTTGACATCTGTTGAGAGGCGTTTGTTCTAAGTTAGTGTACCAGCTTTCCAGAGTCAGTCGTTGAAAATAGTTTGTACTGTAGGTTAAGCATTGAGCAGAGTCCCAGTCAATGTCGTGGTTTGTCAGTTGATGATGCACAGCAATGTGATTGTTGACATCACCATTTCTCGTAGCTTGTTTGTGTTCAGTCAGTCTCGTGTTAAGGTTTCTGCCAGTCTCACCAATGTAGGAGGCCTAGCAGTCGGAGCATTTGATCTTGTAAACAGCTCCCTGTCTGTTGTTGGGTTCGTCTCGGTCTTTAACGTTGGTCAGTAAGTGCCGTAACGTAGTTGCAGGTTTGTGGGCTACGCGGATGTTGTAGGGCTGTAAGATCCGTGAGATAGTCTCAGAAGTTCCCTTAATGTAAGGTATGGTCACTGTAGTAACAGGTGTCGGATTCTTGTTCGTTGCGTCAGTTCCAGTAGGTCGGAAAATGTTTCGTCTAATAAAGTCAGCGTTGTAGTTGTTTTTGATAAAAACACGTTCAAGGTATTTGTTTTCGTCACGTAAGCTGTCCGGTGTATCGCAAACTAGTTTCGCTCGCCTCGTCAAAGTCTTTATAGTCGTGGCTTTGTGTGAAGTCGGGTTGTAGGATGATTCGTCAAGTAATCTGTCGGTATGCGTCGGTTTTCTGTACACTGTTGTTCGCAGTTCGTTGTTGTCACGGCTTACCAAACAGTCTAGAAAAGGAAGTTTTCCATTTTCTTCGATTTCTTTGGTAAACTGGATGTCGGCGTTCTGTTCGTTAAGGTGGTCGTGGAAAGCGTTGATTTCGTCTTTGTGAACGGCGGTAAAGGTGTCGTCAACGTAGCGTAACCAGAGCGGTATTGTTTGTCGGCAAGTTGCAAGGGCGCGTTCCTCTACGTGTTGCATCACAATTTCTGCGACAACAACAGAAACGGGCGACCCCATAGCTGTTCCATGCAACTGTTTGAAGTGTTTACCGTTGTACTGAAAGTAAGTCGATGTAAGGCAAAGGTTAAGTAAGTCCATAATGTCTTCTGTCGGTAACGGTAGTTTAACTGTGGATTGTTGTACAGCGGTCTCAGTACAATGTAACGCCAATTGAAGTGGAATACTGGTGAACAGTGATTTCACATCAAAAGACACAAGTTTGTAGTCGTCAGGTATCTGTATTGTCTTAATAGCGTCAATAAAGTTCTCCGTCGATTGTAGTTTGCGTCTTGATTTGTCAGTTAGTGGTTGTAGTATGTTCGTCAAGTACTTAGACAGTTGATACGTAGGAGACCCACAGAATGAGACTATAGGTCGCATAGGTATACCAGGTTTGTGCAGTTTCGGTAGTCCGTAAAGTTTAGGTGGCTGTGGTACAGAGCACCTGAGTCGATAGTAGCGTTGAGTTTTTAAGCGTTTTTGAGTTTTTAAGCGTAAGTATTTTGCTGTTAAGTTTACGTAAGTTTGTTCGTCGTTAACAAGTGCGTCCATTTTGTCAAAGTAGTCAGTTTTGTCCATAACAACAGTCACACGTCCTTTGTCGGCTGGTAGTATCACAATGTTGTTGTCGTTTTTCAGTCGTTTCAATGCTTGCTGTTCGTCTCTCGTCAAGTTATTGTCGGGTATGGAGGCTGATTGTACCGTGGAAGCAATTCTGCTTCTGATGTTATCCTTGGCAGATTCTGATAAGTCTCGTTGACGAGACAGAACCGCCTCAACACTGGATACAATAGCTTCTGAATCTCTTTACGGTGGCTAATTCACATTATCAACTCAGTTGATAAAACCAAATTACACTGGATACAATAGACTCGGTCGGTATACGTTTAGGTGTCACTGAGTGTTTTAGTCCGTAGGACAGTACGTGAGTCTCGGTTTTGTCTAAAGGACGGGAAGAAATATTCCTGACCCAGTTATCGTCAGTTTTCGGTTGTTTTTTGTCTTTATTGCGTTGAAGTCGTGTCAGTTTTCGTTCTTGTTCAGTACGAACAACATGTAGCAAAGCGCAGTCTTTTGGCGAAAAAGCAAAAGGATTTTTCCGACCAAAACTGTATTGATTGGCTGCCTGAAAAACATTTGAGTGGGGACGGCTGGTGTTGCACGAAGCACAGAATTGCAGAACTTCATGGCCGCCAAACTGAAAGTTAGTTTCTTCGTTTTGCTTCGGTTCGCCTTGTTGGTATTACAGCTCACCTTATCAGAGTAAAAGCAGCGTAAATTGTGTTGGTACGTGAAGTTTTCACAGAGGAAAGGACAGTTTTGGATTCAAGAAGTTGTTAGAGCTCGTTTCGACACTTGTTTACGTCTATCATCATGGATTGATGAAGTTTCACGCCGTTGCAAGCCTCGCAAAACAGGTGAATAAAATTAGATTGCTTAGAATTTTGTTTGTAAAGAAGGTCCTTGGAGTGAATTGAACCAAGTTGCTGCATTTTGCTTACTATTTTAGCAGGCTTTTGCTGTGCTACTGCTAGCCTGTTAAATAATGACAACCGGCAAACCTGTTTACGCGACAGCAAGACCTTGAAAGTTGTCCTTTGTACAAAATTTAGCCCTTTGTTCGAGGCCGTCGATAAAATCCGGAACATGGAACATCCCGGAACATCCCGGAACTTCGAATAATTATAATAATTATGAGAAAAAATAGGTAAAAATAAATTTTGCGCTTGCTCACGTGACCATTTGGAGCGCTCGGATTGGTTACGTGACATGTTTCTTCTCGCGGGCAGAACAACTTTGCTTCGAATGCGTACGGAAGAACTTTCCACCGTGGGAAATCCATTGAAAAGGATGCGAGGTCACTGATTATTGATGATATTTTGAGCAGAGGCGGGAATGTTTCATCAGAATGCTACCCAGGAAATTTTAGAGCGATAGAATCAAAGTACAAAGTAAGCGATGTTACAGTTTCAAACGAATGGAAGACCTTTTGTCAAACGGGAGAAAATCTCCCTCTCCATGCAGCTAGAGGTCAACCGAAAAGGCTGGCAGATCCAGAACTAGATTTGGTCCAGCTGCTGATAAAATGTAGACCTTCAAGAACTTACAAGGCCGTCAAAGAAAATATCGATGCGCAGTCCACGTTCACGGCAACAGCTTCCATTTCTACAAGAGGCCGTGCTGCCCAAGAACGCTTAGCAGAAGGGAAAATGACTTGGAAAAAGATGATGAGGCCAGCATGCTAAAACTTCACCCCTGATAATCAAGTTGGATACTTTAATAGAGTGTAAAGACTTGTTGGACTGGTCAAATGTCAGCTTTTCCTTTAATATAAAGATTTTTAAACGTACGTGATCTTAAAATGTAAACACGCAAATCAGTCAATCCGCCTTGAACCCAGCCAAAAGAGGTTTTGTGTCTCAGGGTGTGTAAGAAAATAATAAATGCAATAACCTGAAGTTTTGTCTGTTTCTCAATAGTTTATGAGACTCTCAATACGATCAATTTATAAAACTAGTATTAGATCTTCGCTTTTGTGTACGTTTTAGCTCCTTATAGTGACATAATGTATAAAATTGTACTGTCATCAGTGAGCATATAAATCAAAATCGTCTCATTATTTTCATCTGATTAACGCCACTCGCTGAAATTGCTATTTTCAGGGTAGAATTTTTATGACAGGTCAGAATGACGGCTTGTTCACTTGTTTGCAATGAATATTCTCCGAATAGTAATTATGGGAAGGATGTCCAAGAATTTTGGCTAACCTCCGTTACCAAACAAACAAAAAATCTCCACACGTTTTTCCTTTGGCTTTAGAACGGTACAATGGTAAAAATTTTCTCTTACAGTTTTGTGCAATTGATCCACCAAGTTAAGTCCTGGAGGCTTTCAATGGGTTAAAAGTATTTTGCATTATGTCATGTGGAGTCGAAGGTTATGGTTAAGAGGATAACTTCCGTTACCTTAGACTGCGAGCAGTCTCTCTTTTGCTCGAAAATCCGTAGGGAAAATGAGCGTGACGGCATGCGTGACATACGAGCGGCGAGTGGAGAAGCCGCGAGCCGCGGAAGACGCCCGCGCAACGTACGGCTCGCGGCTTCGCATATTACGCTGGCACGCAGATGTTGTTTTCGTGTTTCCCTATGGATTTTTGAGCAAAAGAGAGACTGCTCGCAGTCTACCGTTACCTTAGTATTTCTGGCTGACAACACAGCCATAGGCTCAGATGTTTATGTCATATTGATAACTCCAATTGCTGCTGTTCCAAAGAAATACAGTCCTTTTGAAAGATTATTTTGCAAAATATCGAGTTGGATGAATCAAAATTATAACCCCGTTACCGAGCGTTACCAATAACCTCCGTTACCAAGTATCGAAAAAATGTTCAGAATAAATAAACACCTCATTGTTCCGACATAAATAAAATAGTTTTGAAGTCACATCATAGATGGGACGTTATATGATACCTTTTTTGCATTGCGAAATGTCTGTTTCTGTCACCGCCACTTTCCGTAAGACGCACCTGGCAAAGAGATTTCATCGAAGCAGCTCTTTCTGGTCCTTTCTTAAGCTCCACTTGACGTTTTTCGACATATTTACGAAGGTAAATACACTGTCTTTGCTTCATACATAAGCAGCCTTTACCAAAGGACTCCACGACTGAAATTTTCTACTATGTTATCAAAGTAACGAAAATAGTAACGGAGGTTATTTTTGAATGTATCCTAAATGTCACGTTATTATTCGAGTATCGTGAAGCAGGGGCAATGTTAAGTGCAAGGAAATGATTCGAAGAGCTCAACTGATACTGGTTACTTGGATTTCTGCCTTTGGAAGTGTTCACTAATCCATAGGTTAGCTGATTTTCGCAAATTGATACAAGTTCCCTGCTTTTAGAAAAATGGCACCCAAAATACGCTCCGAAATTCAGAGGTCATCGAGAAAGGAAAAAACAAGAAGGAGGCGTGCCAAAGAAGCCTAGGAAAAAGAGAGGCAAACATGGAAAAACAGAAATTTGGAGAGCTCTTTAGAAAGGAAGTACAGTCTTTCAGAGGGTATGCAAAAAGAGTGCAGATTCAGTACGAGCAGCTGAAAATGTTGAATGAAAACCTCGCTGATGATGAGGCAATAGTGCAGATGGATTTCGCTGAAAATTACACCTGTCAGTCCCTAGAAGAAGTCCAGTCCGCATATTGGAACGCTTCAATGGTGACCCTCCATCCCGTGATTGCGTACTAGCGGTCTGAAGATGGTCAAGTTTCCCACAAGAGCAGAGTCTTCATTTCAGATGAATTGGGGCACAACTCAGCAACAGTGTTTGCGTTCATTAAAGAACTCATCCCGCATTTAAAAGTTCTGCTTCCACAAATTAGGCATATTCATTACTACACCGACAGCCCCACCTCTCAATACCAAAATAAAACCATATTTACTTGCTAAGTCCTCACAAAGAGCTGTTTGGAGTCAGCTGGAACTTCTTTGAAGCTGGCCATGGTAAAGGCCGGGGCAAAGGTCCCTGTGATGGTATTGGAGGTTCTGTCAAACGCATGGCCTATGAAGCAGTCCGCTAACAGAAGGTAACTATCCAGGATGCGTCTGACTTCTTCGCTTGGACGCAGCAACACCAGTCTTCACGCTCTGTTTCTTTCTCCTTTTTTTCCAGGGAGACCTGTATTGCAGCTCAATCAGAAATTGAGAGATTTGGAGAGCTGAAACCTGTACCAGGTACAATGTCTGTTCACGAAGTCGCAGCCATCTCTCGTGGGAAGGTCATCAAAAGAGAAACATCCTTTCACTGTCAGCAGTGCTTCGCCAATGGCAGATTGAATCCAGAATCGCCCTGCTTGTGGAAGCAACATATGCTCAAAGAATTCCCAGAGGAAGTAAAGGTCGTGCCTGTGGTTGAAGACTGGGTGGCTGCTGCCTATGATGATAAATGGTATGTCTGTAAGGTATTGGCAGTTGATCTGGCCGACAACGATGCTTACATATCATTCATGCAAGACTCCACAAAGCAACCTGGTTTCATTAAGGTAGCCAACCCCAGCCGATAAGCTCTGGATTCGGTTCAAGTCTATCTTGGCTGTTATCGAGCCTCCTGTCCCTTGTGGAAAATCTCAGCGACAGTACAAACTGATTGGGGACACTGTGTCGATGATTGAAAGCCTGTTTACTCGCCACCAAGCAAACACTGCTTAAAGGTTTTGTTTTTGGTTCGTGATTGACTTGAGCAGCAAAATTGGACTTACAGTAACACAGATGATATGAGGTTCACTATTGAGTAACCTCCGTTACCATTAACGTTACCAGTTTCCCTATATGTTATGTGGACAGAGAGAAATGTAATCATTTTTCTCGGGTGAGATAGTTTTAGTTGATCCTTCTTTAAGCTGAAATTCAAAATTTATGAAAAGCGTGGCTCAATCACTCTTTTTCAAGCAATACGTTTGATTTTATGCATGCTGTAAACAAACGAAATTCAGATCAAACGGCAAGTTTTTTTACACTTACCACTATCTTATCAGTTCAATTTTAGTATAATATTTCATATAAGCATGGTAGGTGTAATACTTGTTAGAGTTAATAGTTGTTACGGTGTTTCAGTGTTTTAACTCTCATAACAAATATTTGTTAGAGCAAATGGTAACCTCCGTTACCTTTTCCGTTACCACAAAAAGGGAAAGTTACAAAAAAGTTCGAATTTTTAAAAGAAATGTATGTTTGAAGTTCATATATATGTAGAACCTGATTTTATTTAAATGTATTTCGAAGGTTTATGTGATCCCCTGTAGTATATGCAAGAATCTAAAGTTTATTAGAGCATTTTTTGACTCAAAGTTCTGCAGAGCATGAGATCTTCATATAAGCTTAAATAAGTCAAAATTGTAAAGATCTTTAACATTTTTGGTACTACAATGTTCAGAAACGTCATGAAAATCCATTTCAGTACAATTAAGTCTCATTATTTACGTGGTATCGAAGTCTTGGAAACTTTTATACAAGAGATGCCTAAAAATCGGTTGATATTTCTTGTGTCTAGACCCTTGCAGTACAATTGTAGCATGTTTTTAACACTAACATGCTGCATGACAGAACTTTTAGAATATCGCCCTGATATATTACAAAACTCAAAAACACATCCTCTGTGGTCTTCTGAGCAATATGATTTTTCATCATTTTCCTATTACTAATGGCCTGCTTTAAGGCGGATTGGCTGAAATGTGTTTGTTCATTTCTTAAACACTGTATAGTTAACCAGTATTGAATGCAGGTTCAATTTATACGCAGAGATTGATGTTGAGTATCAGGTGGATTTAACTTATTAGCTTTATTCATTTGTTGCTGTTTTGGTAAGCGCTGCTCAGTTTTATTGATGTTGCTGTTTCGGTAAGCGCTGACTGTAAATCGAGGAAATAACCCATTAACAATTTGAATCAATAGATCAGTTATTTTCTTACAGAACACAAACCACCTTTATTTAATTGGTAAACAACAAGTATTTCTGAAGTACAGTACTGTGGAAAATATAGACAAAAATATGGAAAGTCGCGTTGGGTGATAGCACATGCGCAGTTTCCGATCACCAAAGCATGTAATAATTCTCATTTTCATATTCCTCTAAATTTTTGCTCTCTACCTTCCCAGCCATGCAGTATCAGATATATTTTTGTCGTTTTGATACCTTTTCTCATTTTAGAAATTTTAAAAATGCGTTCACCGTGGATTTACTGTACCACAAGGACAGCAACAAGTTTCGTCTCCTCCACAAAGTCAAGTAATGTTCGCCGGGGATAGTACTTGGATGGGTGGCAAAGTACGAATACCCCATGTTGTAACAACATTTTTTTTTTCATTTTTCCCCCTTCCTTTTCCAAGGCGATGTTAAGGAGTGCAGAACTGCCATCCTTATGCAATGGCGTTTTTTCTATTTATCAACTTTTTGTTCCTCATTTTTTATGTGTATTATCGCATAAATAAACAGCGGGACACCGGGGTGGGACACGTCGTTCGAATTCTCCACAATGCTCTCGACTGCTGATCTTTCAAAACATTTAATCGTGGCTTATATGAAACTGAACTGAAAACTTAATTTATACTCGAGGGCCTGGAACGTACTAGGCTCCTAGCTTAAGTAGCTAATCATTCGAAAATTCGTACAGCTCGTCAATTTTGTGACTCTCAGTGTCTTCTATTTCTTGTTCGGCAATCGAGTATGGTTAACCTGTATGAGCGGGCATTTTCGGAAAATGAGACTTCAATAATTCCAGGTAGCTTCTATTTTTATTATGTAGACGTTCGTGCGAGAAATTGTTCATTGTAGAACGTTTCTTCGTGTTTTATACCGAGTCCGTAATGCTCAGTCCGCGTTTTATACCCGAGTCCGTATTTTATACCCAGTCCGCAATGTTTAGTCCTCGTTTTATACCTGAGGCCGTGTTTTATACCCAGTCCGTAGTCCGTAGTCCGCAGTCCGTGTTTTATACTGACCGGACGATAAATAAAAAAAACAAGTTCTCCACGTTGAAGGTGTGTGTGTTGTCCCAAAGTTGAGATATTCGTCGAAATGTTCCGCGCAAAATTGTAGAGCATAGTATTGAGCCGCTATTTTGGAGGACCTCCTTGGTCCTCCAATATACGTATATCTTTGAACTGACGTAATGGGTTGAATAAAGAAACCACAGTCTAGTTAAAGAATTCGAACGCCACCACCTTGGTTTTCTATGAACGAAATTAGGAATAAGGGACAGTCACGCAATTAAACTGATGGCAAACTTGACAGAAAGAAATGGATTAGTTGTAATTTTCCACTCAATGCACACATTTTTATTTTTATTTTTTTTTCTTCAGTTTGAATTTGTTTTGTTCTGTTTTTTTTTTCTTTGAGTTTTCCAAGCTGGTACCAGTTTATTTTGTTTCATTTAATTGTTGAAAATTTAATTTTACATATTTTTCTCTCGTGAAATTAATCCTTAATTGCCCTCGGCCCCATGCGATTACATGCTTTGTTCGCTTCTCGAATTTTGTCATAGTTATGATTAATTGGTAACAGGAGATCGTGTCGTCCAATTCTGTCTGTAATCATACTTGTGATTAACAAATCGGACTCCCGCTTCGCGGTCGTCCGATTTTGTTAATCACTCTTATGATTACAGACCAAATTGGACTCCACTCAGTCCTGATACCATTATTAATAAGGCACCGAAAATTTATAGGTCAGGTTTGAAAAGAAAAAAAAGAAGAGCTGTTGAGACATGCTTAAGTAACCGGCATAAGGCGACTAGTGGGACGTTCACTGCATGAGGCACCGAAGGCAAGACGCTTTCAACTCTTCAGTGTAATCTTTAAAACAATGCGTTTTGGCCTTGCCTTTCTAAAATTGTTGCGCATTGGTACAATGGCTGCGAATGGCAGGGTAAATCATTGTGCCAAAAGAAAACATTGATTTAACACCTGTGTATCTGTTTGCATCCTGTTTCTTGTTGTGTCAGTACAGTGCGTCTGACGGTATTCTACAAACGAAGGTGACGCTGTTTGTAAAGCCAAATGATCGCAGAAGCAACAGGCGTATTCGTGTTTGACAGGCATGAAATATGCGGTAAGTATTCCTTCCAAGGCCCTATTTCCCTCACAGGGAAAAGGACATGATGATGATGATAATGGTGATGATGATGATGATGATGATGACGATGATGATGAAGTATTCTTTCCAAGAGAGGTCCGCCCTTCCCCATCCTGGGGAAGACCTTTTTCCCCTCGCATGTGAAATTTGCTCTTTTCACACCAGAGTTAATAATCCCTCTAGATTCATCTGTGGTCTTAATGCTAAGTCGATGTAAATTAAACTATAAGATGCATTGTTTTTTTGCATTTCTCTGTCAAAATATCTCGTCTTGGCGAATTATTCTTTTCGAGTTCAACTATAGACTAATATCAATTCTTCCGTCGATAGTCTAAAATCTTGGAGAAGGGGCCATAATCGGGGATTCGCCGTTTTTTTACCTATCTCGTTGTTCGATTTTGTACCAATGAGAGCGCCCAGCGTCGTGACACGAACAGGTAGCTCACCAGTAAATACAGATGTAGAAACTTCATAGGTAATTGGAAGGAAATGAAAACTTGAATTACGCAGTCCTCGAAGGGGAGTAAAATTTGATCGTTCTTCTGTTTCGATTCTGTTTTCATGATCACTTATGCTAACAGTTCCCTCTCTCTCCCGTAACTCCGACTTACTTGACTAGGGAAGGGAAGGGTGCTTCCAAACGCTCTCCAGTAGTGAAGAACGGAACCTCTCGAAAGCCTCGTGTAAACACAGCCGCCTTTCCCTTGTGCTAAGCAGGGTCAACTGTAAGAAGTCTATTTTTGTACCCCAATCCTGGAAGAAAAGCGATAAATGGTCATAAATGCCAGACTGAGAGATTTATTTCTTATCTTTTTAGTACCTCTGGCTATGCGTCTTAGTACTGTAAACACACATTTTTACGATTTTTTTCATCGATGTTTTTATTCATTAGTCGCTCGGGAAATTGGTAGATTTTGCGCAAAAGGAAAAAAAAATAAAAAAAAAATAAATAAGTTACTGAGGCGAAGGCAATAGGACCGCCACTACTCTGGCAAAGCGTGCCGATAATATATTCACGTTTTGGCTTCCTTTTGTTATCCCTTCTGTTAGCATGACGATTCGCTTTTATTGCCTTAGGGGTTTATTCACTTGGGAATATTTATCCGCTGCAGGGTGTTCGTCTTCTGCAGAAAACGACGAAGGAAAACGATACGATTTATAAAACAGATTATAAGAAATTCTCTTTCCTGAGGGTCGGACACATAAGGTGCGTTTATCGGTTTCCTTGAGAACGGAGATACTCACTCGTTAGGAATGCAGATCACTAGTAATTGTACTCTTTTGACCTAAAAACGGACTGTTTTCCTTTTCGTTTCCTGCATCGATATTTTCGGAAGTATACATTTATTGTAAGGGAGAAAGGGACGGAAGTACATCTTAAAACGATTCTGTGAGGTTTTGAATAATCACTTACATGTAAGGACTCTTTCATTAACAAATGAGTCGTCACCCCCATTGGTAAAACGAACCACCGGAAAAGCCAACCCTAGACACGATGTGTAGAAGGAGTCCTTACACTAAGTATTATATTCGGTATAAAACATATAAATTAGTTACGGCTTTAACTTACAAAAAAGGGATTTTAAAGCTAGTTCCGTGACTTGAAGAAATGGTTTCCTTGACGATTCCAGCTTGCTGGAAATTCGCTGGCCCTCAAAGGTGTTTCCCGCCGTAAATAAAAATTAAGTAATTTCCATTACAAACCTTGTTTGTTTAAGAAGCACTATCATTCACACCAGAACTCGCATACTAATCGGTTCTGCTTGCTTCATTAAAATCTAATTTCGGCCACGCGTCCTAACACCCTTCAAGTTCTTTGTTCTCAGTTGAACTATTTTCAGTTAAATGTCTCTTATCTTTTCAACTTTAAGTTAAAATCTGTTTCGACAGAATTATTGTAAAACTCGATTGCTTTCAGACTAGCAATTTAAATGCTATTACCAGAATTCAACCTTAAAGATATTTCCAGTTTTACAAAATTTTGCTCGAACAAAAAAACCCTACTGATCTCCGTTTCCTTTTGATTTTCCGACTTTTAACACCTGGAAACACCTACTTTCTGCATACGAATGTTATTTATCGTTTTAAAAACCAATTAACTTAATTGCTTAGCATAAATAGACCTGTCCTGTAAGCTTGAAAAAGAATTTTCCTACTCTCGACACTGACGCTGTAAACACTTCCTCCTGAGGAGTTGGTTGTTCGCCTCCGAATAAAGCTGTAACGACAAAAATCCTGCTGTGTGCGTGGTAAATAAAATCTGTCCTGTAACAGTACGAAGACGGTCAAAACAAGATTCCCGGAGAATTGAACATCAGACACATCAGTTTTCTCCTAGTATGTTTTTAGCTTCATACTTAGCTATATGGGTCTATGAAAGTGAAGAATTATCATCGCAGTTAATTTAACTCTGAAGTGTAAATTTAAGTGATAATTTCAGGACCTCCGCGAATACCGGTTGGGAGGGTCAATGTCAACCTCACATATTATCAGTTATAAATTGGCAATAAATTGGCAAATTATCAGTTATGAATTGGCAATTTTGAACATGTATAACTGATATGTGAGGTTGACATTGCCCTCCCAACTATTATCACTATTATCTTGACGAAAGAATGAAATATGCGAATGCAGCCATAATAATACTGGGAAAATGAGCTGAAAAAATTCAGGCTTTGAACGGAGCAGAGCAACGCACCGGTAACGCAAAGGTCTTGGGCTCGAATCCCGTTCAAAGCCTGAATTTTTTCAGGTCATTTTTTCAGTAGCGTTATGGCTGCATTCGCATGTTTCATTCTATCATCATTTAATTGCTTCTGTTGGGCATCTATCATGCCAAGGAATTCATATACTTAAGCCGAGTATTACGTCTACTAAACATAAAGGGCCGAACCCAGACACGACCGCTATCAGGTGGCTTTGGTGGCTCAGCTGGCAGAGCATTGCACCGAGAACGCAAAGGTCGTGGGTTCAGATCCCGTTCAAAGCCTGAATTTTTTTCAGGTCATTTTTCCAGCAGAGTTATGGCTGCATTCGCATCTTTCATTTCTTTCATCATTCAATTGCTACTAGTGGACATCTATTACCATAATTACCTTGTTGCCAACGAGCCAGCTGAGCGAAGACGCGAAGCTGGCGAGGCGGCAGCATCATAAAGCCGTGTGCGTGAGTTGATTTTGGTGTAAGAGTGACGTCATTGGTGATTGTTTTTATCGCGTTACTTGTGTAGGCTACTCGGCAGGAGAAGGTGAGTGGAAATATAGATATCATTCACTACTGAGCGTTGTCTTCTTGCGTGTGCTTTAATTTAGTGTTTTTCCGAGGAGCCAGAGTGTCACAAATCTAGCGACGAGCAGGCAGAAAAATCGCCAAGCGAGACAGTTATCGAGATCAGCTCGAAAACGGCGAGTGGTAGCTAGTGCCACAGTCACGGCTAGCTTGCCCAAATAGTCAATTACCTTGACAAGATCGGCCAGCGTGCCATTTAAGAAACAAAAAACAAAACCACTTGAACATAATCACTATAATCTCAGTCAGAGCGCGTATAAAGCCTCTTTTTTTATCGAGCTAGTGTGCTCGAAATTACAAATTTGACAGTCACGGCGAGCGTGCCAAAACAACAATCTTGCCAAAACAACAGACAAAATCGGCCAGCGTGCCATAACTAAGGAAAAAAAACACTTGAATATATTCAAATATATTCACTTTAAACATAATCAGAGGGAATATAAAGCCTCTTTCCAATCGAGCTAGTGTGCTCGAAATCACAAATTATTCATACCTGCCAACCCCCAGAGTACAAAAATCTGGAGACGTCTAGTTGTGAGAATAGGGAGCTTAAGCAAACCACGACGACGACGGCAACGAGACCGTCACCAAACAAAAGGTTTAATGAGCAAAACAATAGCTGTGCACGTGCGTTATAATTTTTAGTTCATTTCTTTGTCGTCCTGTGCAAAACACGAACGTGAAATAACTTAGTTCTGCGTCGTCTACAGAACGTGGACGACGACGGCTAAGTTTTCGTATTTCCATTTGGAATTGAACGCCGTCGTTGCATATTTAGCTTAAGCACAATTTTAGAGCCATTGGCGAACCTAAGAGATCTAGACAGTCGCGAATTTCTTTGGTAAAATATAAATTCATTTTTTACTTGGCGTCGTACTCGGCGTCGTCGTCGTCGTTGCTTAAGCTCCCTAATGTCATTTTCGACAATGTCCAGGAATACTCTCCGAAAATCACCCGAAAGACCTTCCGAATATTACCGACGTCTCCCGGTTAGAACAGCATTTACCTGCCGTATTTCTATTGTTCCCCGCATAATCTTTAATGACAAGTTGCTCAGTGACTCTAAAGTTTTAGATGCTCTTTCAACATCTCACTGCTATATCAAATACAGTGTTGGAACCACATTTTTACACACTCGCCATTCGGGCGAATGACCCTAAAAATCCACTCGCCCATTGTAATTTTTACTCGCTCAGAAAGATGCCTCTTGCTCTCACGAGGGCCCAGCTTGCCATTTTGAGCTTTCTAGTTCTGGCCCACTTACGAGAGGACTCCTTAGGATCGCGAACCAATTTTACCATTTCACCCTCGCTTTTATCATCAAGTTTTAACACTCTTTGGAAACTTCCCGTTGTTTTAACTGAAAAATAGCTAACAAATCAGCTATATCCCTAGAATTAAGACAAGCCAAGACCGTCGTTTTTTCCTTCCATGAAAAATTGTATTAAAAGACTTAACTTGCACTTGAAAGCAGTTTCTATGAATCCGGCTTCGTGAGATTTGTCTCTTAGCAAGCAAACATTCTTGATCCGCTCTATGGGTACGCGCGAACATCGATTTCGTCGCGCTTTTTTCATCGAATCGCCGATTTTTTTACGAAATCATTGATCTTATATTAAAGAGACTTCAAAGCTCTTCACGACTTTTCCACGGCGGATTTCTCTTAAGTCTGACTGGCCAATATTTTGTCTGAATGCAATAATTCCTAAATCGTCGCTTCAATCTCTAAGATCGTCGTTTCATCAGTACCTCTTGTGGGTCTTGTATGCCATCTTCACTAATTACTGTCGGTTGAACTAGAGACAAGCAGTATGGTCCAGTATCAGTTCGTATTGTGTTGATTATGACTGGAGGAAGCCGAAATCCATTTTGTCTATTTTTGAAACACTATACTGCGTATTACTGGCAAATAATTTGGGCTCTCGGAAGATAAAAAAGGTAAAAAAATGGTACGTTCCTACAGAGACATTCTTGCCAAAGTGGAAAATAAAAAGGGGTGTTGCACTCGCATTACAGTGTTGGAAATTAAATTTCCAACGCTAATTTCCAACACTGCATTATGATTCCACATTATGATTCCACATTATGATTCCACATTGTGCATTACAATTTCCACTGTAAGGCAGGTTCTTTATCATTATTATGTAAACAGATAATAATACACCTTTCCTCTTGCATAAACAACAAGAAAACTAGTCCAGTTCTGGACCCCTTCTCCTGTCACGCAACGGCAGGGATCCTCTCTCCCCGGCGTTGCGTGACAGGAGACGGGGTTTTCTACAAGAAAACGTGCAGTACTGAGTCTAGCTTAGGTGGTCTATCAAAGTTGAGTACGAGTAATAATGCGGAATTCGGGTGAGTTTGCAGCCTTAATAGATCTTATTATAATTTTTGAAGCCATCTTAACCAATTATGGGAAGGCAAACATGTCTAAAAATGACAGTGTTTATATGGAAATCTGATTTCAAATTACTTTCATAAACTGCGTTTTGGAAGAACTCAAGAATTGGAAACGTTAGGCCCTAAAAAATCCTTTGCCTAGTGCCTAAAGTTTCCAATTCATTAATTTTTCAGAAATTAGGTTTTATATGAAAGCTATTTGACATATCGCGACTTGCAGCTCTAACCCCCTACATTTCAAAGCGCTTGAGTATTTTAAAATAAACACTCACAAAAGTAGCTTACCTCGTGTGTTTGCAGATGGCTGGACGTCAAATAGAGACGTAATCTCCATTTTCTGCCAGCAAGTCTCTTCACTCTCTCAAAACCCGAGGGACGGGCGCCTAAAAATTCTTTTAGCAGTGAACCGAAAGCTATACTGACCATCTGTAAACAGCGTGCGAAAACCGCGCCAAATTTTCTACCATTTATTGTGCAATTTGATTGGTTGATCTCTGACCAAATACGATACTCGTCAGTAATATACCTCGATTTCATTGCTCTTTTACGTTTCCCGATCGAGAACAGCTTAAAAAAATTCAGTTCTTGTTTTATTTTCGTTTTCTAAATCTCGAAAATAATGAAATGAAAGAAAAAAATGAAAATAACCATGGAAGGTATTTCCCGGGAGATTTGCTGCTATAACCGGGAGACCGGGAGATTACATCAAAAACTTGGAGACTCCCGGCAAAACCGGCAGAGTTGGCAGGTATGCATTCCTGTGAAGTTCAGCGATAATCTTTCAGAAATTGCTCTTTAACG